>JAVJIF010004510.1:0-127055 GCA_038442645.1 Agave tequilana
TTTCACAATATTCGTTCCCCATTTTGATTCATATACTCCTTTTCCTGAACCACCAATTGAAGAAAAATCATCATTAGAAAGGAGTATCGAAGAGTCCCTACAACAAATGCAAAATTTGCTTAATTCACAATCCTTCCCACATCAAACTCCACATACTCCTTTTCTAGAGCATCCAATTGACGAAGAATCTGAACTAGAAAAGCGTTTGGAAGTCTGTTGTGAAAGAATGCAAAACATGTTGGACTCATCCTCTCAACAAAATTTTCAAGAGTCCTACTCATCTTTTCCAGTCTCACCTATTCAAAATGAACAAACTTCAATACTGGACTTGAGTATGGAACCCTTGCGTGAGTCCGAGCAGCAACCGCACAATCCGTTGGACTCACAATTTCACCACAATTTCCAAAATCAACTTCCATACTCATATTTTCACGAACCAATTACACAGAGTATGGAAGACATGATTCCGAATCCAAATTCTGTTACACAGCCCATTAGTAGGTTAGATTCACTTTTGAGCGAATTGATCAATGAAAGCGAGGAAAGCCTTTCATGTCAACCTTTGACCGATTCTTATATCCCTAACTCTACTGATTGGACCCATGAATCATGTCATTTTGGAAATCCAGCTTCAATTTTAGAACACACATTTGAACTTGCCCAATCTCCAAGTTATGCAAGTCGCCTGGACATTTTGGCAAGTTATCCCTTTCCTGAAATTGAAATTGAACCTGAATGTGATCCCGAACCTCATATTAGTAATTCCCTTTCACTTTTTAGTTCAATAATCACCCGGTATCTTTACCAGATTTTTCTCTATTCCGGAGTCAACATTGAATTCTGTATCAGTACATCGTGAAATGGAGTCACAATCTCTTATGATCACACTTCATTAATGGGAAAAGTGTGTGAATATCAATTCTTTTGTTGGACCCTATTTTTGAACCAATTTCGACTCTCATTGTTGACTCTCGACTTGATCTGAGTCAAATTCCCGAGTCGGTGTCGGTTTTTACTCCTGTTCCATTTGAGTCCAAATCACTCATCTTCCAAAATCACACATCATTGTTGGACAAGACTGTTGATGAAACTGACTCAGTAATTTTTTTTGAAAATTGGAAATTAGATGGGGATAAATTTTTCAATAAAACCATTCAATCCATCATTCTTTTCTGGGGTCATATTAGAGAGGTCCTTGGTGGGTTTCTGGATGATCCACGATATCTTGATTGGGTCGCCACGCTTGGCCCAATCCGACCACCACCAGAGCCACCCTCTTGAGGTAATCTTCCTTCCCTCTTCATTTGTTTCATGTATTTACACATTCACGATGCATTGAGCACCATGCATGAGATAAGTGTGGGGAGGGTTTACTAACATAGTTAGTTTAAATTTTCTTTCTTTTACACTTCTTTTTACTTAAACAAAAAAAAAACCTTTTATATAAAAACTTTTTCTCTTTTTACAAAACTTTTGAAACAAGAGAAATAATTTGATTTATTTTTAAAAAAATTAAGATTATCTTAGGAATTAGGAAGACCTAAAATTATGAAATTTTAAACCAAGTCAAAATAATAGATCTTGTTTAAATCTTAGGATAAGAAAATAAGATAGAAAAGATAATTTGATCTTGAATTTTTTGCCTTAGATTTATGCACTTCACACTTACACAATTTTTGGGATTGAAACAAAGACTAAAAATGCCATAAAAATAAAAAAAAAAAAATTATGACAATAAAAATCACTTATTGAAGTTTGGTAATTATGCCTCAGGAAGCATGATTATTCATACCTAAAATGGTGAAGAAAAAAACCTTTAGTTTTGTGGCCTTGTTTACTCGAGTCCTTAAGTCCGAGGGATATTTCTCATCTGGTGCCCTAAGACCATCTGGTTTAGGAGTCACAGGCTAAAGGCTCACTACCCGGGTAAATAAGAAAGCCTAAGAAGACTAAGGGAGAAAAAAAGAAAAAGAAAATAATATAATAATAAATAAATAAAAATATATATATTAAATAAATGACATGAAAGTTTGAGTCGATATCCCAAAAATCTTCACAGTTCACAAAGTGCATATTTTTCTAAGAGCTTTATGAAAGATCAAAGAGTCAATTCAATTTTAAATTCTTACATTTGATTTATAACAAGATTTTTTACATTTTGACTTAGTTTAAGAAAGAACAATTTCTGGTTAACCTCTGACCTTGGATCACTTATATTTTCAGAAAATATTTCAACACTTTTCTCTATTTCAAAATGTGTTTTCAAAATACTAACATTTGATTTCTTTCTTTATGAATTTTGTGGGTGTAATCCGCTGAAAACCCTCAGGAGACAAAACTCCTCCTCTAAGGGGAACTTAGAGGTTTAACGGCTTGTTGCACATGCTCAGTGCAATCGCGTCACCTGCGAAAGTGGTGTAATAATTTCCTTAGGTTTTTTTGTTTTGCTCGGGACGAGCAAAAAGATAAGTGTGGGGGTGTGATTAGTATCTAATTTTGCATAATTATACCTCATCTTCACATTTATTTGATAATAAATTCTGCTAATAATACCTTGCTTGCTTGATTCTAGGTCCATGGTGTGCAAAGGAGAAGAAGACCCTAAATCACCATTAATTGGTGATTAAAAGCCTATTAAAGATAGCCATTGACCTAGAAAGCTGATTCTGTAAAAACCAGAGGCTGCACTGACAACTCCGGGCACAGGTGCTGACAGGAAACAGACTGGACCGCGCGCGGCTCCAGGATGGCCGCGGAAACGCGGCCTGGGCCGCGTTTCCGCGGCCATACGGTCGCGGCCCCGGCCGTGCTTCTGGCCAGCTGTTTCCAGCTGGCCCCCTATTCCCTGGTAGCTATAAATACCCCCTGGGGTTCCTGAGTTGAAGATATACAGAGTTAGGAGTAGTTTTCATTTCCATGTTGTATTTTACGATAGTTTAGTTTAAATTAGTTCTTCCTCTTTGTATTTTCCATTTTGTTTTAGATCTTGTATTAGGGAGAGAGAGTGGTTCATGCTTGGAATGCAAGAGTGCTTATAATAGAAGTGACAATCTATGAAATGTGCTCTCTTTACCTCTCTATGTTTACTTCTCTCCAATCTCTTTTACATGTGTAGCTAATCTTTTCTCTCATGGCACTAAACTACTAGCCACCAACTAGTTAACTTCTTTTATGATAATCCACATGAATCTAATAGTCTCGTTTTGGCCTTGCTCTTGCAAGAGCCATTGATGGCTCATGATGATGGATCTAACACTCTAACTTCCTAACCACTAACAAGCTAACATTACTTTACTCCATGCTTACTTTTCTATAGTATTGATGGTTTAAGTGTAGCTTGAACTTGTTTGTTGAGTTGGGTTGTGAAGAGTTACATATGGGTCATGCTTTGAATAGCTCTTGAACCAAGGACTAGTGATTGCCAAGGATACATGTGAGGCAACTATCACTAAGAGGTTAGCATGTTGGTGGAGTCATTAGTAATTAGTAGCCATGAATTTTCTTTCTTTTTCACTTTATTTTAGATATACAAAAACCACAAAAATCATTCTTTCTATGTTTTCTACTTCTTTGTGTTTCACCGTACTTCTCTTTTTCCATTCTTTGCTTTCTTTTCTTTTCATTCTTTAAAACTTTGAAGAACTTTTAACATACATGTGAATCAACCGGTAAAACTTCTATCGCCTCCCGTCCTTGTGGATTCGACTCGTTTTAGCCTCTATGCTATAACGAAAGTATCGAGGAAGCCAAAGCACACACACTTTAAATCTTGATTTCAAAACATACACTTTTTGTGCGCGGTTTTACCCCGATCAGAGGACCACCTTGTTTTGGAGACATGGAGAGTTGCCCTCATGTTTTGGTAACTATCCCTTACTCCTCATTTTATGATTACATGCGTTCATATTATTCATTTTTAGCATGTTTTGATGTTTTATGATTAGTATGTTATATGCCATGATATTTAGATTAGTGATATACATGATTAGTATTTGAGACACCCATGTTTATATGGATTTATATTTAGTGTTCTCACTTTAGTTTATCTAATGTGTATGTTATAGATCTAATGCGTGTGCATGTACATAATGATCATATGGATGTTTATGAGTTTTGTTGCGATTTCCATGCTTCATGTTTTGATTACTTATTTGAATATTAGTTTTCATTAAAACTAGGATATATACTTGTACAACTAGTGAGCCACAAATAGATTATTATATGTTTGTACTTGAATGCTCATTTGTACTCATTAGATGTACTAGTATAGTCTAGTTTTGATGATTCAAACATTTTGACTTGTATTCCCATTTTGTACATGTTTTCCATGTTTATATATTTAGCTTCATGTATATGCCTATTTTGTCAAAACTTAAGATATACATGTATACCCATTGAGTCTTTTTGCCTTTCATGCAAATCTTTATTGTGGACTCAATTGTGTTTAGGGATATGTATGTACACTTTAGTTTGTACATGATATACGTATACCTTGAAGGATTACAGTTTTGATGATTTTCATGTTATTTTTTTTAAGGAATTTCTTATTGAGCTTAATTGCATATTTTCATGATGATATGTCTCACATAACACTTGTACACTCACCTTATTTGATGTTTTCTCATGATTTTATTTCCATGAGTACAATTTGTGCTATATAGTTTTTGAGGGTTTGGTGATCATGTGATCTACATATTTTTCATGAAATATAATTTTGTTTTATTTCTTACTTGAAGGATTTCGTACTAGTTTACAAATTTTTCATATAACTAGTTCGTATTCTTCATTATGGGAGAGTTTTCAAACATATTATATTTTAAACTTATTTTTGAAAACCCCTACCCATTTAAGGGCTGTTGGTTGGGCGACCATGCCTTGTATGCTTATTATTGAAATCCATCTTAAACATTTGCATGAAATGGGTGGTAGGAAGTATGAGTTATACACTTGTTCTAATTATAGTTTCAATTGGTATCATTGGATCTTTTCAATTGGTATCATTATTGACATATTTTTTGTATACTCATGTAGATGCTTTATTTGTGCCTACTATATCTCTATATCTTTGAGCACAAATTTTGGTTATGCTAAACTTGATTTCTTAAATGCATATCATATTTCAATTGATTAGTTTTTAATTGGTATCCTAATACAAGCTTATGCATCTTTTTGTTTAGTATTTCATAAAGGGGAAGAAAATTCGTATTTCATCTTTTAAATTGGTTTGGTATTCCACTCCCACACTTTATGATATTGATTATTTTTTTGGTATCATATGCTCCTAATAAAAAACTACTTTCAATTGGTACTAATCTTTACAATTGATATCAAGATTATCTATATGTTTACAATTGGTATCAATTAATATCAAAATTTTGGTTGACTTTTAAACATGTTTTATTTACTTTCAATAGACATGTTTATTTAAATTAAAAACATTTTTTTTATGTACTTACTATTGGTATATTTTATTGATATCATGATGCACTAAATTGATATATGTTTTCTTACAATGGTATCATAAAGTTTTGTTTTGATTTCACCCCTATTAATATTCTTTTTATTTTAGACAAAAAGGGGAGAACATGAACATTGTTTTTATTTTTTTTGACCCCTTTGTTGATGATTGACAAAAAGGGGGAGAAGTATTTGAGTTTATATGCATATTTTTATATTGGTATCAAGAAGTTTGTTTTATTTTTGATATTGGTATCAAGAGAAATTGAATACTAGTATCTAGAAACATAGTTTGTTTTTTATTGGTTAGTTTGTTTTTTATTGGTATCAAGAGCATTATTTTAAGAACATGTTTATGAAAAGAAAAAAATAATTTATTTTGGTATCAAGAGCTTGTTTTATGCATGTTGATGCATTTCATGTTTGGTATCAAGAGCATTTTTTTTATTTGGTATCAAGAGCATGTTCATTTCATTATTTTATGCATATCTATGCATTTTCATGTTTGATATTCATTGCATATATTTATTGTTTTTTACTATGCATGAGTTAAGGGGGAGCTTCCTTGAAGCTTACCTTTAATCCATGCATATATAACTCCATGAGTTTTGTCATCATCAAAAAGGAGGAGATTGTTGGCCCAGAGGCCTTCCACTCTAGTTTTGATGATGATTAACTCATGAAGTTATGTTTACTAATAATCTTGTGATGCTTAGTTTCAAATCTCTAACCAAGATATTAGTAGGTGATTAACTTCAACAAATATGTTTTGGAAGCTTTCACATGGTGATTCAGAGCCCGAGCGTCAAGATCATATATAGCACTCGTTGGAGTCAAGTTCGGTGGATCACGGTTTGGATCGAGTCGGCTTGAAGACGGAGTTCGTCAAGAAGACCTCGGTACATAGTTTAAGTTTTTTGTTTAGATTCATTTGTAAAGATTAGATAGTGTGGTATGCTCAAGTTCACAACACACACACGTTTCATGTTTTGGTTTTCGGTTTTGGTTTAACCGATCTTGATTTTCATGAATAAATAGTATCAAAACAAGTTTACATGATTTTATGTATATTAGATTTGTTCTATATACATATATGCTTCATTTATTTAAACAAACGTAGTTTGATAGTTTATGTCATGAGTTTGAAGTTTTGGTGTTTTAACAAAACGTATTTTGGATTTTAAGTCAAAAACAATGATATATATATATATATCTTTCATGTATATTGGATTATATCCATATACTACATGCCTAAATGTTGTTTCATATCATGTTTTTGTATTTGGATGAGTTTTGGACAAAACGAATTTTCAAATCAAAAATCCAAGTTTTGGAAAATACGGAATTTGGTTTTCGGCAAAATTTCCATAACACAAAAAGAGTTCAAAATGTTTGTAACTTGGTTTGATTTTTACTGAAACAAGTTTGTATTTCAAATATCATGCAAGAACTTATTTTTGTGAAATTTTAGAAGTTTTATGGGATTTATTTGGCAATTAAAAACCCAATTTTCAAATCCCTTATTGCAGTCTGCCAGGCTCTGGCGGCCGACCGTCCGGTCGACCGGACGTGCACAAGAACGTGCACATTGGCCGTATCAGTCGACCGAGCGGTCGACCGACTAAAGGCAACCCACTCTCGGGTTGCCCAGTCGACCGGGCGGTCGACCGGCCAAAGAGCCGATGCTCTCTGGTTCAGGGCGCGGTCGACCGGAAGGCTCAACGGTCAGAAATTTGACCGTTGGCCGGTCGATCGGAAGGCCATTCTGGGCCTAGTCAGCTGCCAACGGCTAGTTTTTGTTGGGGCCTTTATATACCCCATTTGAGGGCTGTTTTGTGAAAGATTTTAAAGGAGAAAAATTTCATACTCTTCAAGTGTTTTCAAGTAAAAAGTTTTGGGTTCAAAATTCTTGATCTCTATTTGTTTTTAAAGTGTTTGAAAATTCAAAGAAAATAGTCTTTTAGAAATTGGTTTTTGGTCTAAAAATTCTATATCTATTTGGAGTTTTTCCCAAGTGATTTTCTTTGTTAAAAACACTTTGTTTTCCACACTTGAGCCATATCAATCTATCCTATCTATTTAGGATCTTTATTTTGTGGAAATATTAGTTGTGGTTGTGGAAACCACCAAGTTGTTAACCCTCCTTATTTGTAGTATCTCTCTTGTGTAGAGGTTGATTTGGAGTGGTGGTTGGCTCCCTCTAGTGAGGGTGGAGATTGGTGTTTGGCTCCCTCTAGTGAGAGGTGGAGTTTGTGTTGGAATCCCTCAAGTGTGAGGTGATTGTTTTGTATTGGCTAAGTGCCTACCCCTCTTGTGTGAGGTGGTTGATTTGTGTGTGGCTTTGTGCCTAACCTCTAAGTGTAGAGGTTGTGTTTGTAATTGAGAGAGGAGTTATGTACTCCCGGTTGTATTACCCCAAATCCTCAGTGGAGGTTCCCTGTGTGGGAGTCCTGTGTGAACAAGTTAGTGGATTGGAAATCCTTCTGTGTGAAGGCGGGGACGTAGAGCAGTGGCTCGAACCTCAGAACATATCTCGTTGTTTGCGTTTGATTCATTGACTCTTAACTCTCTCTCTCTCTCTCTATTACTTTGTGCATTGATTCATATTGTCATATCATTTACATGCTTGTGTGTTTGTGTGCCTCACTTGTGTTTAACCACGAGAGCTTCATATAGCACCTCAACTCTTATTCAGAGGAATCAAGAGGAGTTAGTCCAAAGCCCTTCACCGGGAATTCAGCTACACTCGTTGATTACACTAAGTGTGTTGCATTTAGTTTTTAAATTCCGCATTTTGTTTATTAGATTAGCCGTACACCTATTCACCCCCCTCTAGGTGTACCTACAGAACTCATGTGTTTGGATGAACCGACTAGGGATATTTTGTTTAAATACACACCTCCAGGGGAAAGTGTTGACCTAACTTTTGAGGAGATGTATGGAACTGAGTTAGAATCCTAGGCATTCATAGTGAGAAAGTTTCAACTGAGAAGTGCGATGATGATCAATTTTGGATAATGAATGTAGAAATATGAGGAAGAAATGCTTAAAGAAGGTGAGATTGGGGAGGAAGCGACCTAAAATGACAAAAAGATTGGCCTCCCCACTATGCTCTATAAGAGAACCCATTGGAATGATGGGAAGAGAGCTAGAGGGATGAGACCGAAAAAGATCTAGGTGTGGGAGAAACATGATGTTGTACATATTTTTTGTATAATATATATGCACCTCTTTTACATTCTATTTCATGCATCTATACATTTCTTTAATACACTGGAACAATGCATGAGATAAGTGTGGGGGAGGGCTTTAACATGACTAATATAAAAAAAGAAAAAAAAGATATATATATATATATATATAACTTTTGAAAGAAAAGAACAATATTTTGATATATTTTTTGTAAGAAATTAAGTCAATTAGAATAGGAAAATCATAATTAGGATTTTTTATACTTAGTTAAAATAAGATAACTTGTTTGATTTTCAGAGTTAGGAAGAAAATTGATAAAAGTTAGTCTTGATCTTTATTTTGAAGAAATATGCACACCTTATACACTTACACACTTAGGGTTCAAAAACAAAGATTCTTATGCCTTATAAAAAAAGAAAAAGAATATATATGTATATCTAAGAAAAATAAACAAATCTAATTACTGATTAGCTAGGTGATTTGGCCTAAGAAAGCCTTGGTATTTATGCAAAAGATAATTAGATAAGTTTGAATATATATATATATATATATATATATATATATATATATATATATATATATATATATATATATATATATATATCCTCTGATTAAGCTGGGTATTTGTGCCTCATGAAGCATAAGTATTCACGCCTAAAAGGGGTACATTCTATAAATAAAAACCCTTGGTTTCGTGGCCTTGTCTGCTCGAATGTTTAAGTCCTTAGGGGTATTTTCTCACCTGGTATCCTAAGACTGTCCGGTTTGGGTGTCACCGACTGAAAGCTCGTTAAATGGGCAGATTAGAAAGCCTAATGGAACTGAGGAACAAATACCACCAAAAATAAATATAAAAGGCATAGGAGTTAATGTTAAAACCCTTAGTCAAACTTGACGGTCACGAAGGTGCACATGACTCAGGGTAAAGAATAGACTAGATGAGAAATACAATTTGACTCCTTACTTTGATTGATGACATATTTTTGAATAGATACTAAGTTTAGGAATGAAAAATTCGATATTCCTATAACTTATAGATTACTTGAACTCTTACAAATATACTTCAAATATTTCTCTCTTTTCAAAATGCTTTTCGAAAACACTAACATTTTTCTCTTTCTTTATGGATTTTGTGGGTGCAATCCACTGAAAATCCTCACGAGACAAAACTCATCCTCTAGGGGTAACCTAGAGGTTTAACGGCTTATTACACATGCTTAATGCAATCGAGTGACCTGCGAAAGTGGTCTAATAATTGATTAGGATTAGTTTTGATGTTTTGCTCGAGGGCGAGCAAAAGATAAGTGTGGGGATGTGATCGGTCACATAAATTGCATATATATTGTCAAATTATCATATTTATTATCTAATAAATCTTATAAATAAGTCTTATTTTTTCTTTATAAAGTCTAGGCCTATTGCTAAAAAGAAAGGGAAGAGAAACGAGCCTAAAAGCCCATCAAATTCTGATTTAATTCAGAATAAATTCAAAATCAGAAAATCAGGGAAGATCATGACAAATCAGATAAGTTGAAAACCGGTTAAAATGAATCTTCTCAAATCAAGTGGTTTAAGCCAAAGATCAAAGGCTGTTCCATCAAATCCAGGATCTGAAACGGGAAAACTAGCAAGGGATAAAAGTATATCACCGAACAAAGGAGACCCACCAACCAAGTGTGGCCACTTGGCCATACCATGGCCGCGAAAACGCGGCCATAGCCGCATTTCCGTGGCTTGTTAGTGTTTGTTGGGGGAACGTTTGCTCCCCCTATCTTCGTACGCCCTCCCCGTTTGGTTTTTGCCTATAAATACTGTATTTTTCAGAGAAAAAGGGACCGAAAATTAGTTTAAGTTTTTCTCTTTATTTTTAGGGTTTAGGTTCTTTGTTAGATAGTATAGAGAAGTTGTATCTCTGTTTTCTAATTTATAATTCAGTCCAAATACCAGTGAGAGAGAGGAATAGAGTGATTGTAATCTGAAGATTGAAGTGACATCAATAAAGGATCAAACTTTCTCTTCTTCTACTCCAATTCACGGGTAAGTCTTGTTTTATTTACATGTCTTATTTTACATCATTCATGAGTAGCTAAACTTGTTTTCTGGGCTCACTATCATCCCTCTCTTTGATCCCTGTTGTTTTAAACGGTTTTTGATGTAAAGAAATTAACAGAATCATATATATGCCTTAAATTAAGCCTTTCTTCTTTGAAAGTGTTCTTGAAGGCACATGAGAACGGGTTCAAATTTTTAAACATCTATTTCTTTTAAAATATCACTTGAACTTGCTTTTATTTCAGTTCAAGAGGATTTCTTAAGAAAAAGAGTTAAACTTTTCCAAACAATCTTATTTGCTTTGCTTAAGACTTTCGAAACTAAAGCTTAAGTTTTTACCTATAATCAAGTTGAGGCACTAAGAATTTCAAGAGAAGAACACATCGTTGATAGGAAGATAGTGAGGCCAGATCTTCTTCCTATATTAAAATCAGCAAAACACTCTTCAAGTTTTTTAAAGATCACCTTTTACAAAGCCTTTTCCAAGTTTTAAGTTTTTCTTTAAATCACTTTCCTTTTCTCCATTCTCTTTTTCAATATAAAAAAGAAAGAAAAACACAAACACCATTCTGTATTATTTAACAATTCATCGAAAAGTTTCTATCGCATTCCTCCTCGTGGACACAACCCGCTAGCCCAAAGCTAGACGGTAATTCTCAATGCTCTTTAAATTCGCAATCATATATATATATATATATATATATATATATATATATATATATATATATATATATATATATATATATATATATATATATCAGTATTTGTATGGCAATTTCATTATTATTAATATGATCGTTATCACAAATCAATTATATACAAACATGTATTACCATGTTAATACTTATCAATTTATTTATTACTCAGAAACCTCTTTATCAACAGTCTAATATTTACTCAATACATAGATATTTCACCAATATTTTATATATTAAATCAAGAAACCAAATAACTTATTGTTGTATCAACTATGTATAGAGAGTAATCCTGCATCTTGTAATTACAGTGATTTACTGATAACCATGTTTTATTTAAATAAAGCAATCAATTTCATTCAACATATAAAAATATAATTTATAAAAGAAAAACACTTACATAGCTATTACAAGGATGTAGGTCAGCTTTCTACGATCACAACAATTCAAGAATCGTCTAGATCAGACTCCGGATGCTCTAAATATTACCCGAACACTAAAAACCATAAAAATGGGTTAATCATGTGATAAAATGATCAAAATTGAAAATATTACAAATAGGCAGGGCTTTCAATGAAAAATCACCTTTATAATGGTTTGGGTTTGGGTTGCTAACGGGTGAGGTTTAAATTCAATACCCAAACCCATTAACTTAAGTGAATGAGTTTTTGGGTTAATGGGTTGTGGGCTATTGGTAAATAGGTTTTGGGTTAATGGGTTTTGGATCCAATAGGTAGATAGAGAGAGAACGAGAGAAAAGGAGAGCAGGGGAGATGGTGGCGGCCAGGGGGCTGTGTGCGCTGCCGCGCGTGACGACATGGCAGAGGCGAAAGCCGGTCGACGATGGGCAACGTCGACCGACCAGGGAAAGAGGGGGGAGAGAGAAATTGTTTTGAGTGTATTAGAGTTTGGTTTTGGTGGAGAAATTTGGAGGTCATGATGATGTGTGTGAGTAAAAAAATTGATGATATTGGGAGGAGATGGGGAGTATGGAGAAGGAGGTGGTGGCTGGATTGTTGATCAGAGTTAGGCCGCCATGGGATTGCCAGAGGTGGAGGTCGGCGGGTCTTGGAAGAGGAAAAGAGAGATTGGAAAACAGAGTGAGAAAGAGTAAGAGAGAGTGTAATTATAGATGAGAGAAATTAAAGAGTGTCAAAGAGATTAAGAGGGGGATTATAAGGGAATGGTAAAAGGAGGCGGTGGGGAGAACAATGTGGAAAAATGGAGAAGAAAGGAGAAGAAAAAGAAAGTAAAAATTAAAATATTATTTAATTAATATAATTTAGGTAGGTCAAAATTTGACTAGTTCCAAACAGTTCCCAAAAATTCTATAAAATAAGAAATATTACATTGTGAAGTAATATGAAATCGGATTTAAGAAATTCACTTTGATTTGTAAGTTAAAAATCATGGAAAGTATCGGCGATACTAATCGACACCGATTAGTCGGATTTTTGACTAATTCAGAAAAATCTCAAAAAATACACTAAAATAGAAAATATGATTTTAAAAAATAATTTATAAGCAGATTCTTGAAATTTAACTCCATTTGTAAATTAAAAATTATAGAGTCAATTATCAGTATCAATAGACACCAAATTCGAAGATTTTTTTGAAATAATCCAAAAAAATTCAAGAAAAATCTGAAAAATCTAAAATATTAAAAAATAATGTTTGAAACTGAAATCGTTCAATCTGATTACTAGAAGGATCAAATCAACTTTATACACCATATCGAGTACTGATACTGTGACACATACATCTTAGACCGGGGGTTACAACTCATATGACGATGCGATCCCGCAAGACCGACTTCTCGCAACCTCCTTCACATGAAGTTTACAATATAATAACAAAAAATAATTACGGTCACACTCCAATCACCAAGAAACTTCTTTCAAGAACAAGCCCTATAACTATAGTAGGAGATTTGGAGGCTCAAAATTGTGTGTGAGAGATTGAGAGAGATTAGAAGAATGAAACCCTAAAACCTTTTGTGAAAAAACACAAGAAGATTGAAAGTACTTGGTACCTTAAAACTGTTGTAAAATTTGTTAAAATTCTTCATTTACAATCTCTACAAAATAGTTTAGATTTATTGCAAAAATCAAAATAAGAATAACAAAAATATTTGCTAAAGTCATGCAAAGAAAGTCAATGAGCCGTCGAAAGTTATTACAAGACTTTCGACAGTCAATGACCACAAGCGGCCATATTTTTAAAATTTAGACTCTGTTTTTGAAAATTTTGTACCTGCTGTCGAAAGCACTGTGACAGTCAATAGCAAGATGTCAAAAGTTAAGATAAAAGCGGTCAAAAATCTGATCGACTCTGAAAATAATTTGTCCTCTGAAAACGCTGTTAAAAGCTAATTCTTAGATGTTGAAAGCTCCTTTCGACAGTTAGTAAAAATACTACCACTGCTGTCGAAAGTGAGTCTGTTCTGAATTTTTTTGAGTTCTCTGAAAAAAGTTGTCGACAGTGTACACAGAGACTGTCAAAAGTTCATCAGCTCAAAACATGGAAACGTGCACACTGAGTATCTGTTTTCGACAATTCCAATTAGGGCTGTTGAAAACTGTTCAGTGAAAACTGATTTTTCAAAAACTTTGTATAAAATTGATTTCAACTTCATAAATTATATAAAAATAAGTTTCTTGAGATATAATTGAGAATTAATAAGTATGAAAACATTATTCAACTTATTCTTAAAATTTAATTCATATTAAAATCAATTTTCCATCAAATCAAAGCATATTGAAACTTGTTTTGACAAACTTGAATTTTTGTGTAAACTTTACTTTTTGATAAACTCTTTAACCATCAAACGAAAAGCAGTGTGTGTGTCAAGCTTGAACTACCAAATTCTACAAACTATACCTTTAACACAAATTCTAGACTTACAAAATAACCAACTTCTTTATCTTCAAAATGTTGAAGTCTTCTGTATATACCTTCAATTGAATCCGACTTCCTTAGCTTCAATCCTCAACAAGATATATTTCAAATTATATTGGTTGAGCTTGATCTTCACAATATAATCTTGAATTAATTTGTTTCTTGATAAATAACATGTATATATTTAAACACAGCTTCAAGATTATTAGTATCTAACTACATGAGTTAGGAATCATTATAACATATGCTTAATTGAACTTTTGGGTTAGCAATCTCAACCTTTGGGTCAATAAATCTTTTTTTTTTTATAATAACAAAACTCGTGAGTTATATGTGCATAGATTAGAGTGAAGTTTTGATAAAACTTCTCCTGAATTTATGCATAAACTAAAAACAATATATATTCAATTAAGTTTCAATTTTGATACCAACAACTCACATAATATTCAAGTTAATTCAATTTGATATCAATAATCACATATGCATATACTGATATATCAATACAAGATTTTCATATGCATATATTATCCATCCAACCATCAATCAAACCAATCAATATCAACATAATATACATACAATATCCAATCACAGAATTTGAATATAGATCAAAATTCATAATAGAATTCATAAATTGTTCAAATTCAAATCAAAATGATTACAAACCAAAATAAACCAAAGTACTGAATATCTATTACAAACTAGAAATATTCACAATATCCCTTACAAATCAAAATGCTAAATATCCATTACAAAAAAAAAAAAAAACAAAATAGACAAATTAACTATATATTGAATAAACTCACAAAAAATCTTCAAAGTCTTCAAAAGATCTTCAATATAACCTCAAATCTTTCTCTCCTTTTTTATTATGCATCAGGAAAAGGTCGAAGAAGTTCAGTCATCATCCTCCGGTGTATAGTGATTAGTCTACAGTTTTGCATTATTATATCACATTTTCCTACTGATTTATGAATAAAATGTCAGTTTAAACCGTGTTTTGGTCTCTCTTGCAGATAATCAAGACAAGGAGGGCAAAAGGATAATAAGAGCTTAATTAAACCCATTTTTGGGTAATTAAATCTGTATTTCTTGGAGGCCAAGTAAGGGATCTTCTAAAAGATATATTGAACCTAGACCCTTGCGTACGTCAGACGAATATTCGGATGAAATACCCAAATCCGAGCATATCTGGAAGGTCCCCGAAGCGCCACGAACCAACGTACCAAAACCAGGGACCTAGGTCCCTATTGTCGCGTTTTCGCGGCAATTTGGTGGGCCCACGCGTCGATTTTCGACGCGTGGACTCGTCTCGTCTTCTAGAACCCTCTTTTGCCTATAAATACCTCTACAGAGGCCCAGAACGCAAGCAGATTTAGAATTAGGTTAGGTTTTCTATCTTTTAGTGTAGGGTAGTGTAGGTGTTCTTCTTCTTTTCTTTTATATTTTCATTTCTTTTTAGATCATGTATTAGGGCAGAGAGATTCAGAGAGAGAAAGAGAGAGATTGATGTAATAGATGGTGACAATCTATGTAAAGGTGTCTCCTTTCTTCTCCATTATAAACTTCTCCATTTTCTACATGATACTTAACTAGCTTTTCTTCTCATGGCAATCTAATTACTAACCACTAACTATCTAACCCCTTACTTGATAATCCACATGAATCTAGTAGTCTCTACAAGGTCTTTCTCTTGCAAGAGCCATTGATGGCTCATGATGATGGATTCTAACATTCTAACATTTCTAACATCTAACCCACTAACTTGCTAACTTGCAAATGCTAACTTTATTTCATGCTCACTTCTAACCGGTTTTGATGATCTAATAGTAGCTTGCAACTTGTTGTGTGGTATTAATATTTTGTTTGAATGTAGAAAGACAATCTTATGGGCCATGCTCTGTATCGTCTCTTGAAGCCAAGGATTAGTGATGGCCAAGAATCCATGTGAGGCAACTATCACTAAGAGTTTAGTATAGTTACTAGAGCGATTAGTAGTTAGTAGCTATGAGTTTTCTTTTATCTTGTTTTAAAAAATAATTTACAAACTCTTTTATCATTTTTCCAAAACCTCTTCTTATTTCATTTTCTTTTTTCACTCATTTTCTACTTTCTTGTTTTCTTCCACCAATTCCACAACCACTTCTCTTTTATTTTCTCATTGCCGATTTTATTACCTTTTTCATCTATCACTTCTGGATTTCTTGTATTTTCTTTTTCATTCTTTAACGAAGAAGAAATTGTTAACAACCGACGTGAATAAAAACTGTTAATGTTTCTATCGCCTTCCATCCCTGTGGATTCGACCCGTCGAGCTAATGCTATAACGGAATTATCGAGGAACATTAGCACACATACAATCACATTGATTTCATAAATATACATTTTCAAGTGCTGGTTCCGCCCCGATTAATTTTTTGGCGCCGTTGCCGGGGACGGGAATGGTTTTGACTTCACATTTTTGGTGACATTTTCTTCTATGTTTTGGTGTGCAGGGTAATAATTGCAGAAACTGAACATTGCAGAAAGTTAAGCTTGCTTGCATATCTTCGCTCAAGAAAGCAGGGAGCTGTTGCTAAAAATTCTACCGTGAAAACGCATTAAAAGCCGCGGACACGCGATACTGTTTTGAAAACTTGGCCTTATATTTTGCAGGCTGCTTCTAAATTGCATATATCTGTGATTTCTGCTATCCATTTTCTGCTTTGATTGCCTACACACTGTAATAAATTAAAGAACTAAAATACAGTTTTTTGGACGCTTTTAAAACAGTTTAGACATTTGCATTTAGGCACGCGTCAATTCCATTGCAATATACTGTATTTTGTTATGTTGTTGTGATCTGAACTGAGGTGTACATATGGCATTGCATATAGCATAGGACAAACACATGAGTGATTTCTCGCTTTGTGTTATATTCTTATCTATATTGCACACTTGCACGAATTGAAATTAAGGGCAAAACCCATACAAGATTAGGTGGGGATTTCATCACCCTTCCTTAACCCAAAAACCACCTCCCCACTCACACAATCCAAGCCCTAATAAAAATTGATAGACGTCGGCCCCTAGGGACATCTCGGACTCATTAAGAGATTGACCGAGAGTGAAACTTGTTTTGAATCTTACTCTTGAGAAATCAGTGTCTAAGGTTGGTGATTAAGAGGTTATGCCTCGAAGATACCGTGGTTTAGCATAATTAAGGCCCGTTGCTTACGCACGGATACTTCCCACCATATTTTGCCCCTACCTGGCCGATTAGCTTGTGGTCGGATTCATACAACAATCTCCCCCGGGTAATCGACTAGTTAGGAGTCATCTAAGTCTAGGTCAACCTTAGTATAGGCTTGGTTTTGATTTTTTTCTTTCTTTTTTATTTGTTGGTTGCTTTTTCTTTTTTGTTTGTGATTGTCTGTGAAATGAAATTCAACAACAATAATTTTTTCAATCCTAACATCAATCCATATTTCACACCAACCCCGTTTGATTTGGATAATTTCAACCCGGCTTTTTATAATATGAACCAACCAAATACACCAGGTTGGACTTATCCGAATAAATACAACCCATACCCCCAATCTTATGACTATAATTTTAAAATAATTTTAACTCTTCACAGAGTCAATGGGGATTCAACTCCCACAAGTCAAATTTTCAACCACCTTATCCACAATTTTCACAATATCCATTCCCCAATTTTGCTTCCTATACTCCTTTTTTTAGAACTACAAATTGAAGAAAAGTCTGACCTAGAAAAGAGTATAGATGTCTTGCTTGAGTCCCAACAAAACAAGTTCAACTCACAATTTTTTCAAAACCAAAATTCGTACTCAGGCACACCAGTTCAAAATAGAAAACCATCAATCTTGGAAATGAGTATGCGTGAGTCCGAACAACAATCACAAAATCTGATGGACTCACAATTTCACCATAATTTTCAAAACAAATCTTCATCTTTTCAAGCCCAATCACAACAAAATGATGAACCAATCGACTATGAAAAGATGCTTGAAGTCATGACTCAGGCTCAAATCGCTCTTAATCATGACATAGATATAATGGTCAAAACTCTCCATTCTCATCCTTTGACCATTCTTGATGTCACTAGCCATTCTGTTAGAGCCAAAGCATCATGTTATTTTGAAAACCAAGATTCAATTTCAGCACATCCATTTGAACTTGACCAAGCTTCAAATTTTGAAAATACCATTGACATTTTGGCCAGTTATCATTTTTCTGAGATTGAACTTGAGCATGAATATGATCCTGAACCTTAACTTGGTAATTCAATTTTACTGCCTGATTCCAAATGACTGAGGTATTTTTACCTGATTTCAAGCTTTTTTTCGAGTCAACATTGGATCCTGTGCCAATCTATCGTGAAATTGAATCACCAATCTTTTATAATCAACAAATTGAACATGACCAATTTCATACTTTTGAATGTCCCATTGACAATTGGCAAGTTCTCATTTTTATGAAATTGAACTCAATAAGGAATGTGACTTTGATCCTCAAATTTGTGATCCAGTTCAAACTCCTGAATCAATATTGACTCCTATTTTGTTACCCAACTTGAGCAACATTTTAGAATCAGTTTTGGTTCCCACACCTGTCATTCTTGAACTTGAATCACCAATCTTAGAAAGTCACATTCCGTTGTGGGAAAATATATGTGGAAAAGGATTTCAATTTTTTGATTTGGACCCAATTCCTGAACCAATTTAGACTCCTGAGCCTTTACTTGACTTAAGTCAAATTCCTGAGTCGATATTAGTTCATGTACTTCCTGAGCCCAAATTAATCATTCCATCTTTTCTTACTCCATTTTGGGACAAAGGTGTTGATAAAATTGACTCAGAAATTATTTTGAAAATTTGAAAATTAGATGGGGGTAAAATTCATAATAAAAATCATCCATATATACATCATTCTAGTGGGTTGTATTTTAGAGGTCTCTGGTGGGTTCCTCCGAACTCTACGCAAATTAGATTGGGCCGCATTTCGTGAACCAATCAGACCACCACCGGAACCACCACCTTGAGGTGATTTTTCTTTCCCTCTCTATGTGTTTCATGCATACATACATCATGATGTATTGAGGACAATGCATGAAATAAGTGTGGGGGGGGTTTACTAACATAGAGCTTTTAGATTTTCTTTCTTTTTCACTTATTTTAGGATGCTTTTAGAAATCTTCCCTTTTGTATAGGATTTTTCTCTTTCTTTAAAAACTTTTTGAAGCAAGAGACAATATTTTGATCTATTTTTAAAGAAAATTAAGATGATCTTAGAAATTAAGAAAACCTTAATTATGACATCTTAAACTTAGTCGAAATAATGAATCTTGTTTAAGATTATAGGCTAAGTAAGATAAATTGGAGAGATAATTTTATCTTGAATTTTTTGCCTTAGATAGTATGCACTACACACTTACACATTTTTGGGATGGAAACAAAGACCTAAAATGCCATAAAGCAAAAATAAATAAAAAGAAAAAAATATATATGGTATAAATAAATAAAAAATCACTTATTAAGCTGGATAACTATGCCTCAAGAAGCATGATTATTCACGCTTAACGGTGATCATAAAAAACAAATAATCTCTCTTAGTTTTGTGGCCTTATTTACTCGAGTCCTTAAACCCGAGGGATGTTTTCTCATCTAGTGCCCTAAGAACCGTCTGGTCTGGGAGTCATCGGTTAAAGGCTCATTACCCGGGTGAACTAGAAAGCCTAAGAAAACTAAGGGAATAAAAAGAAAAGAAAAAGAAAAAAATATATATAAATAAATGGCTTGATGGTTGGAGTTGAAATCCTATAAATTTTCACTATCACAAAGTGCAGATTATCTAGGTTTTATGAAAGACAAAATATTTAATCTAATTTTGAATTCTTACCTTAATTGAAGACAAGATCTTGCATGTAGACTAAGTTTAAGGAAAAATAATTTTTGGTGAACTTATGATCTTAGATCGCTTATATTTTTGCAAAAATATTTCAAAAACTTGTCTCTCTTTCAAAATGCGTTTTCAAAATACTAACATTTATTTTCTTTCTTTAATGGATTTTGTGGGTGCAATCCGCTGAAAACCGTCAGGAGACAAAACTCCTCCTCTAGGGGTAACCTAGAGGTTTAACCGCTGGTTGCACATGCTCAGTGCAATCGCGTCACCTGCAAAAGTGGTGTAATAACATTTGTAGTATAAATTTTCTTTTCTTGTTTTGCTCGGGACGAGCAAAGAGATAAGTGTGGGGGGTGTGATTATCTACAGTTTGGCATTATTATATCGCATTTTCCTACTGATTTATGAATAAGTCTAAACCGTATTTTGGTCTCTCTTATAGATAATCAAGACAAGGAGGGCAAAAGGATAATAAGAGCTTAATTAAACCCATTTTCGACTAATTAAATCCGCATTTTTTGGAGGCCAAGTAAGCGATCTTCTAAAAGATATATTGAACCTAGACCCTTGTGCACGTCCGACAAATATTCGGATGAAAATACCCGAATCTGAGCATATCTGGAAGGTCCCTGAAGCGCCACGAACCAACGTACCAAAACCAGGGACCTAGGTCCCTATTGCCGCGTTTCCGCGGCAATATGGTGGGCCCACGCGTCGATTTTCGACGTGTGGGCTCGTCTCGTCTTCTAGAACCCTTTTTTGCCTATAAATACCTCTGCAGAGGCCCGAAACGCAAGCAGATTTAGAATTAGGCTAGATTTTCTATCTTTTAGTGTAGGGTAGTGTAGGGTTCTTCTTCTTTTCTTTTATTATTTCATTTTTTTTAGATCATGTATTAGGGCAGAGAGATTCAGAGAGAGAAAAAGAGAGAGATTGATGTAATAGATGGTGATAATCTATGTAAAGGTGTCTCCTTTCTTCTCCATTGTAATCTTCTCCATCTTCTACATGATACTTAACTAGATTTTCTTCTCCAATCTAACTACTAACCACTAACCATCTAACCCCTTACTTGATAATTCACATGAATCTAATAGCCTCTACAAGGCCTTGCTCGTGCAAGAGCCATTGATGGCTCATGATGATGGATTCTAACATTCTAATATTTCTAATATATAACTCACTAACTTGCTAACTTGCAAATGCTAACTTTATTTCATGCTCACCTCTAACCGATATTTATGATCTATTAGTAGCTTGCAACTTGTTGTGTAGTTTGGATATTTTGTTTGAATGTAGAAGAATAATCTTATGGGCCATGCTCTGTATCGTCTCTTGAAGCCAAGGATTAGTGATGGCCAAGAATCCATGTGAGGCTACTATCACTAAGAGGTTACATGGTTAGTGAAGTAATTAGTAATTAGTAGCCATGAGTTTTCTTTTATCTTGTTTTAAAAATCAATTTACAAACTCTTTTATCATTTTTCCATAACCTCTTCTTATTTCATTTTCTTTTATAACTCATTTTCTACTTTCTTGTTTTCTTCCACCAATTTCACAACCACTTTTCTTTTGTTTTCTCATTGCCGATTTCATCGCCTTCTTCATCTATCACTTCTGGATTCCTTTTATTTTCTTTTTCATTCTTTAACAAAAAAGAAATTGTTAACAACCGACGTGAATAAAAACTGTTAATGCTTATATTGCCACCCGTCCCTGTGAATTCGACCCGTTGAGCCAATGTTATAACGGAAGTATCGAGAGAACATTAGCACACATATAATTTCATTGATTTCATAAATACACATTTTCAAGTACTGGTTTCGTCCCGATCATATAGTCAGTGAAGGGATCCGGAATGATAGTTGGAGGAGGAGTGGGTATATCATTGAAAAGATCAATTTTCAATGTTTAAATAGAAGAGCAAGCAACATCCCAAATGATAGACTATTTGGAGCAATACGTGAACACATTACATCAAATATTAGTCTTGAAAGATTAACTGAATTATAGGAAAAGATGTAGTAGATAAGGAGAGTAGTGCATCCTTTAACATGGTCAAACTCATCAGGAGATGGTGTGCTGTTGTACATGATTATTTTTGCGAGAATTTGAAAATAAGAGCAAACAAGGCCACATTTTAATTAACCAAAGATGAATTATGGTCATTATGAATAAGGGTTGAAGTAAAAGTGCTGGAGTGTTTAATGGGAGAAATCATCAGACAACTTATCAAATGTAGCAAGAGTTTTGAAAAAAATATTATGTCCATCAAATTTGATGTCAAGGAAATCAACACAACTCATCTTGATATCTATTCTATTAATTCGACTAAATAGAACATCTACTACAGTCAAGTTGGCATAAAATACCTTGATGAGATAACCATAAAACACATTACGACTGATCAGATCAAAACTACTGCTTTAGATACGCAGTACCAATTTTGAGTGCCGTGCCCCACAAAAGTGATGGTAACTTAATCGATGTTGCAGCGGATGGGACGTACATTTAAGACTCTGCCAGTCTATAAAGCCATACACGCCACTAAAAGATAAGAACTGAAGCGACAGTGATTGACCCAAGTCCCGGCTCAGAGTTTCCTTCTCTATCTGCTTCCCTCTCTCAGAGTTATCGAGAATCCATAGCTCTCGAGAGAGTGCTCCCGACCTCCAAAGAGGAAAGTAGAGGGGGCATCTGTAGTGGTCAACTTTTGACCCTCTCAGGATCATGCCACGTGTCCTTCCAGTAACAAATAGGTGCGCGACACATGACTGCTTCCAGAATCTCTGACCTGGAGTCCTCAGCCAATTCAAATTCCGAGCGGTTCAGGTAGTTAGAAGAAAGAGATAGAGTCATTTGTGAAAATCCTTATCTCTAAGTCAAATCTCCATTTGAACTTGGTAGTTACAGTTCGAAAACAGATCAACCGTATCAACAACTGGGCAGACAAGTAGATAAAGATGAACTCTCACCAAACCAATTCAAACTTAGATGTTCAGCTCTAATCGCTTCTGAGATAAGCAGTTAGTGCTTAAACAGAGCTGAACGCTGCAGTCTTATCAAGCAGATACTACTTGTATAAATATAAGATCCCTTCCAACAATGAGGAGGACGATCATTTGGGCCCATAAACCCTAGCACACTAGAGAAACACTATTATAATCATCGGCATTATAGTGAAACTTCTCTCTCTGTGTGGTTTTTTCCTTTCGGATTTTTCACGTAATTCTCTGTGTTTGCGGTGGATTTTCTGAGATTTGTTTTTCTCATCTCTACAAATCTGGTGCGTGGATTAATTCCCTAGGAATTACCCACAACAAATATTAATAAGTTTTTTCTATAATCATTAATTTATCTCTTCAACGTTCTTCCTTTATTGACGCCCTTGAATTCTTTATGTTCACAATTTTTTTTTACCAAAGTCATCTTCTTATCTCATTTTATTTTATAATTTTAAGTGATTCTTATTGGCCCAAAGACTCATCATTCTAGTTTTGATGATGATCAACTCATGTAGTTATAGTACTAATGATCTTGTATTTAATTAGTGACAGATTCATGATCAAGATCTTAGTAGGTGTGTAGCTTCAACAAAGGATTTAAGGTCAAGTTTTGGAGCTAGCACGGTTTGATTCACGAGCCTATGCATCAAGACCATATCAAGTACTCAAGAGGAGTCTAGCTCGTTGGATCGTGTTTGGACCAAGTCAAGAAGATGAGAATACTTCAAGTGAAGACTTCATGAAGACTTGTGTTTAGGTTTGTTTTTATAAGATTTTATTTTTAGATAAAATGTAAAGGATAGAATAGTTGGTGGATTGCTCAAGTATATCTTACACACACACACTCTTGATCTAGATAAGTTTTTCATAAAAGAATTTTCATTTTGGAAAAGACTTTTCATTTTGGAAAAATACCGGTTTGGTTTTTGGTATTCCAAGTAGTATGTTTTAACCAAAACCATGTTTAGAACTTAAAGTCAAAAACATAGATATTTCACAATATTTGTGTAGTGGATCATATCCATACACACTATGCTTTAAAAAGAGTTTAAATATCTTATTTTTGTATTTGGTAAAGTTTTGGAAAAACAAGTTTTGGAAAAACCAATTTGAAAAAATACAGTTTTTGTTTTGAACCAATTCCTAGTTACAAAAATAGTCCAAATTATTTGTAACATGCCTTGATTTTGTGCTAGCATGTTTGGTTATCAAAGTATAACATTGAAACTATTTTTGTAGATTTTTTATGATTTTATGGGATTTTATTTTAGCTAAAACGACCAACTTTTAAGTCCCAGATTTCTGTTTTCTGGCTTCAGCCGGTCGACCGACTGGTTGACCGAAGTCTGAAGTCGGTCGACCGGACGGTCGACCGACGTGCACAGCGTGCACGCCAGTATCTGGCTGAAGGGCTGGTCGACCGACCCCGGTCGACCGACGTGCACAGCGTGCACGCCAGTATCTGGCTGAAGGGCCGGTCGACCGACCCCGGTCGACCGTTCAGAGAGCTTTGCTCTCTGGAAATGCCCCGGTCGACCGAGCCGGTCGACCGGCAGAGAGTCTGCTCTCTGTTCCAAAGGCTCGGTCAATCGGCCGGTCGACCGCAGCCCCAACGGTCGGATTTTCAACCGTTGGCGGTCGACCGGGCGGTCGACCGACAGCTCTGTCTGGCCCATAACGGCTAGTTTTTGGAACCCTATAAATTGGGCCATTTGGGGGCTGTTTTATACAAGATTTTCAAGTGGATTTTTACCAGTTTTCTCAACTCTTTCAAGAGGTTCTCTCCACTTATATTTGAGCAAATATTTTCAATCAAAAGGGGAGTTTTATCAAGAGTGTTTCAAAGTGACTTCTTTGAGTTTTTCACCACACATTCCATCCTTGTTTTTCTCACAAACACTTGAGCAACCCATTGACATATTCATCCTATAGGAGTGTTTTTGTGAGAGTGTTTATTGGTGATCAAAGTGTTTAGATCACAAAGAGTTCTTCTTTGTACTTTGAGGAGGCGGACTTGCGGGTTCGCGGTGTTTCGAGTTCGTGTGTGAACTCGGTGTTTGAGGCGCGGCCTCGGCGAGCTTGTGGGCTTGCAGTGTGTACGGGACTAGAGAGTCCAAGAGTTCTAGTGGGAACTCCTTGTAGGTGTTGCGGCACCGAGTGATCCGGTGGGATCGATTATAGTGGAAATCCTTCAAGGTGTTGAAGGCGGGGATGTAGAGCAAGTGTGTTCGAACCTCGAAACAAATATCCCGTGTTTGCGATTGCTCTCTCTCTCTCCCCCTTACTTGTTTATATCTTGCATGCTATTATTGTCTTTACCTTTATATGCCTGATATACACATTGTGCTTTATTGTTATATGCTTGGGGTGTGTTTGGTAACACTAGTTTTCAACCAAGAGAGCCAACGCGGCATCTCAACTCTTATTTAGAGGAATCTTGAGGAGTTAGTCTAGAGCCCTTCACGGGGAATCCGGCTACACACTTGTGTTAAACTTGGTGTTTAGTGTAATAAGTTTTAATTCTGCGTAATTGGCCATTAGATTAGCTCATCACCTATTCACCCCCCCTCTAGGTGATTTTTCAATTGGTATTAGAGCCAAGTGCTCTTGATTTGTGTCTTACAACCCAGAGTTAAAGATCCTCATTTTATAGTTAATCACAATATTTGTACACACATCATGGACTTCATGACACCTCCCACTTTTGACATCCTTAACATCCAAATTTGGAAAGTTAAGATGTCTTTGTACCTCAAAGGTCTAGGCATTCATGTTTATCTTGCTACAATTAAAGATTCATATGTTAATGATAGAAAGTATATTGAGGCTAACTCAGAAGCCATTCATGCTTTGAAATGTACCCTAAATGATGAATATTTATCTAGGGTTGCTAATCTTGACTCGGTTTTTGTAGTTTGGAACACTATTCTCTCCCTTGGCGAAAAAGAACAATATTATGCGGGAAGCGACTGAGATGTTGGAAGTGATGCTTCCAACGTGTGCTACATGGTCCAAGGGGACAACCCCCTTGAGGTAACTATCGAATCTGAGGTAGAAGAAGATGACATGTCATATGATGAGCTTAATCTTTTTATCAACAATTACTTGAAAAATATGACATGCTTAGAAAAGATAATAAGAATTTGAAAAAGAAATTTGATTGCATGTTAAAAGAAAATGATTCTTTTAAAATAAAGTTGCATGCATTGAATTGAAAAATGAAAATGTTTCCTTGCTTTCTAAATTAAGTGATCTTTATGAAGGAAACACTTCTTTGAAAAACAAAGTTATTTTGGTGGAAAAATAAAAAGAAGTTGCTTTAAATGAAAACAACTCTTTGAAAAGAAAAATTGTTGAAAAAGAAAAAGAAAATATTTCTAAAAAGAATAAGAAAAATGATTCTATTTCTCATCATGCTTTACATGCTACAATTAATGAAAATGAAATTAAATTTTTGAAAAATAAAATAGATGATTTGAGCTCAACATTGAGCCATTGTGCATTTAACCATAAAAGATTGGAGTCCTTGTTTTCAAATAAACAAACTCCACATGTTCATGCACACCATGCATATTCACTATTTGCACGTCATGTTCACACACATACACATATGCATCCTAAGGTGTACAAATGTACACATTGTGGCCGCAAAGGTCATTTAGCAAAGTTTTGTTTTGACAAGATATATCATATGATTTTGCTAATAAGAAAAATGTTTGGGTACCTTACAAGACTAACCCTCAAGGACCCAAAAGAAAATGGGTCCCAAAGTCCCCACCTTGTGTATTTGATGTAGGTGAGGGCTCTCACAAGACGTGAGAGGTTTGGTGCCTTGGTGGTGGTTGCACATAGACTAGATGGACACATATTTGATGCACCGCTATCAAGGAGGTTTGGTGGGACAACCACCATGTTTGGAGATTTGGAGTATAGTTCTTTAGTTTGGTAACTATCTCTAAACTCCTAATTTATCTACATGCTTGTTCATACATGATGATATTTAGCATGTTCATGTTTTATTTGTTTTTGTGCTTCATGTGGTAAGTACATGTTTAAATGTAGTTTTTATCAAAACTTTGATATATACGTGTACATATAGTGAGCAACAGATTGATTCATATATGTTTGCACTTCATTGTTCATTTATACTCACTATATGCACATGTGTAGCCTAGTTTTGATGATTCTCTCATTTACACTTGTTTTGCCAATTTTCATGTTATACTTCATGTATATGTATTTTGTATTCAAATCTAATAAATATACATGTATACCTCATGAGTCATTTGCCTTCATGTAATTTACATTATGGACTCTTTTTATATTTGAGATATGTATTCATATTGTTAGGATTGGATAAGATCATACATATACTTAGAAGTTTGTTTTTAAATGAAAAATAAAATCTTTATGATTTTCATGATTTTTGTTTTGATAAAATGTTATTTGTTTGAGCTTCATTGATTATTTTCATGAAAAATGCTAATTACATGACTTTTGAACACTCACACTTTATTTGTTTATTCATGACTTTGTTTCATGATTATTTTTGAGCCTAATAGATTTCGAGTGTTGATTCTTGTGTATTTGGTATGATTCATGAAAAACATATGTTTTGATTTCATGTTTTGAAGGATTTTTAACTAGTTTTTTCAAAAATTACTTTTAACTAGTTATTGTTCTTCATTTGGTAGTGATTTTCAATACTACAATATTTTCAAAGCTATTTTCGAAAACCCCTACCTATCCCATTAATGGGCGGATGGATGGGCGAGTATGCCTTGCAAACCCTATTGAAAATCTTTTATCTTGAGCATATAAAGGGTGGTAGGTTATGAGTTATATACATGATTTACATTGTTATTTTCAATTGGTATCTCAATTGATATTTTTGTATATACTCATATTTTGTTTTCTATATATGTATGCTTCATAATTTTCATAATATCAATTTCTATTGGTATTCTATTTCTCATACATATATATGATTTTCGTGTGCTTGCTTTACAATTGGTTTACATATTTAAAGCACAAAGTTTATGCTAAGCTTAAGTTAAAACTTTATTTTCAATTGGTATCTCAATTGACATTTTAATAAAGCTTATGCATGGTTTTTCAATTGATATCAATATGCTTCTATTTCAAATTTGTTATAAATTAATAATTGGTATCAAAATGACTCTATTTTGATTAAAATTCAAAATTTGTAATGTTTATTTACAAATTGGTATCTTAAAATTTGATTGATTTACTAAGATATCTCAAAAATTTGATTTATTGAGAAAATTCAAAATTTTGAAAATTAAAAATGTTTTGATTTGTATTGCCTATATACAAGGGGAGCTTAACATCTCTTCTACATATAGATTCATGTTGAGTGTATCTTATATTGAGGAGCTTGACAACTCTTCTTTATGTGATACACGTGTGTAGGGGGAGCTTCACATCTCCTCTTATGCATTATAGATTATGTGTTATGTGAATTAGGGCTTGTCATCCTTTCTTCATGTAATGCATATATGTAGGGAAGTTAACTTAGCGTCTTCCTCTTCATGAATGTATATCGCATATAACTTTTTATTGATTGATTTGATTTCACCCCTTATTGATCTCTTTGTTTCGGACAAAAAGGGGGAGAAAAATTTATTGATTTTGTTTTCACTTTAACCCCTTTTTGATGATTGACAAAAAGGGGGAGAAGTATTGTTGGCCCAATGGCCTTCCACTCTAGTTTTGATGATGATCAACTCATGTAGTTATGTTTACTAATATTCTTGTGCTTCTAAGTTTCAGATCATTAACAGGATATTAGGTTGGTGATTAGCTTCAACAAGATGATTAGAAGCTATTCATGATAATTCCGGTGCCAAAACTTAAAGATCATACCTTTGCACTTGGAGAATCACGGAGTTTGGACCGAGTCTACTTGAAGATGAAGATCGTCAAGAAGACTTAGGTATCTAGTTTAGAGTTTGTGTTTTAGATCCATATTTGTAAAGCTTAGTTTAGTTGATATGCTCAAGTGCACAAAACACACACGTTTTATGATTTGATTTTTGGTTTTCAAGAATAGTTGATCAAAACAAGTTTACATATGTTATATGTATATTAGATATGTTCTATTTATACATACATGATTTAACTTGGTAAACAAACTTATTTTGACGTTTCTATTCATGTTTTGGAAAAATCAAAGTTTGATAAAAATACAAGTTTTGTTTATGATAAAATTGGCAAGACACAAAAATGAATTGATATGATTGATATATGTCTTGAAATTTTTATCACAAGTTTGGTTATCAAAGTAAAATGATAAAACAAGTTTTAGAAAGACATGTTTTTAGAAAAACAGTTTTTATTGTGATTAAAACTATTTTTTAGATTTACTGTGAATTTATGGGATTTTTATTGAGTGAAAAGACCTATTTTCAAATCCCGTATCTGTGCAGATCTGCACTGTGCCTGCCAGGCCAGTTCGGTCGACCGGACCGGTCGACCGCACCAAGTGGCCGGTCGACCGGGTCGGTCGACCGATGTGCACAAACGTGCACGCTGGCTACACATTGTAGTCGGTCGACCGGGCCGGTCGACCGAGATGAGAGTTCTGCTCTTAGGATGTTTCGGTCGACCGGGCCGGTCGACCGCTATTGCCCAACGGTCACATTTTTGACCGTTGGCGGTCGACCGGACCGGTCGACCGGCAGTCTGTCAGACTGCCAGCTCAGCCTAACGGCTAGTTTTGTATAGGGGCTATATAAACCCCATCTCTTTGGGAATTTTAGCCAAGTTTTTTAAGAGAAATATTTTCAGTTTTCTGAAGTGTTTAAAAGAGTTTTCAAAAGAGTTTTAAGGGCAAAAACTTCTCATCTTTATTGTTTTAGGGTTTTTGGAAAATCAAAGAAAAATAGGTTTTTGGGATTTTTGCTTAGATTTTCAATTCTATCATATTGCAAGTATTTTCCCAAGATTTTTCTTTGTTGCTTGTTTCCAAAAACACTTGTTTTCCACACTTGAGCTATATCTTCTATCCTAAACTATTAGGATCTTTGTTTTTGTGGAAAAAGATAAGAGAAAAAGAAAGAGAAGTGTTTGAGGTTGTTTGTTGTAAACCTCATTGTTGTAAACCCTCCTTTATTTGTTGTATCCCTCTTCGGTAGAGGTGATCGGAGTGGTATTGGTTTGCTCCCTCTTCGGTAGAGGTGGAGTTTGGTTGTGAGCCTCTTTGGTAGAGGTGTGTGGATTGGTTGTTGTATTGGCTACGGGCCTAACCCCTCGGTTGTGAGGAGGTTGTTGTTTGAGAGAGGAGTTTGGTACTCCTAGAGTTGTAAAAAAAATCCTCTTCGGTAGAGGTTCCCTCGGTGGGAGTTGAGATAGTGGAAATCCTACACGGTGGTGTAGGCGGGGATGTAGAGCAAGGTGCTCGAACCTCGAAACAAATCTTGGTGTTTGCGTATTGATCCATTGTCTCTCTAACTCTCTCTCTTATATTTGTGCAAAGCATCATATTCATATCATATCATATTTGCTTGTGTTGTGCATATTTCATATTGCCTTGCATTTATTCATATTGCTATTCATTCTTATATGCTTGGCTTGATTGTGTGTATTTTATATTGCTTGGATTGCTTGTGTGTGTGTGTGCCTAACTTATACTCATCCAACAAGAGCTTCACATAGCACCTCAACCCATTTCAAGGGGAATCAAGGGGAGTTAGTCCAGAGCCTCGCAAGGGGAATTCGGCTACACTTGTTGTATTGTATTAGTTTGTGCATAATTTGCATTAGCTTCCGCATTTAGCGCACTTAGTTTGCATTTAGCTTCTTAGATTAGCACTTACACCTATTCACCCCCCCTCTAGGTGTTTTTCAATTGGTATCAGAGCCAGTGCTCCTGATATTAGGCTTAACATCCTAGGAGTGAGATCCATTTGCTTGCTAATCTCATTTGCATTTGTTTGTTTGCACATTCATATATAGTTTACCATGGACTTCATGACCCCTCCTAGCTTTGACCCTTCCAACATTGATGTTTGGAAGTATAGGATGTCCATGTACCTAAAGACCCTAGGTTTGCATGTTTTCCTTGCGGCCACCAAGAGATGTTATCTTGGTGATTGCAATCATATAGAAGCCAATGCACAAGCCCTAGAGGCCATTAGAAGCACTTTATCTAAAGATTATCTTTTATGTGTTTCTAACTTTGATTCCGCTTTTGTAGTGTGGAACAAATTGACAACCACCAACACCTCCGAGCTTCAAGTACAAATTCAAGAAGAGGAATCTAGTGGAGAATCCGATCCACAATGCTTCATGGTCCAAGGGAATGACTCCCTTGAGGTACATTCGGAATCCCACCTAGATAGTGATTATGATGCTAGTTCTTCAAGTGATGATATCGTTGATCCCCATGTTTTGAATGAAGAACTATCTATTGTTTGTGAAAAGTTAATTGAAAAATATAAGATTTTGAAAAAGAAAAGTCTAGAAATTGAAAAAGAAAATAAGTGTTTGCATGCTAGACTTGACAATGTTTTGCAAGAGAAGGTTGAGGTCTATAATGAAAGGGATTCATTGAGATCTCAATTGGAACTTGCACTTAAAGAAATGAATTTTTAAAGTCTAAAAATGATTGCCATGCTATTTTAAAGAAAAATGAAAACTTGTCTTCTAGAGTTGATTTTGTTTTAAAAGAGAATGTTGTTTTGAAAAACAAAATCATTTCTATTTCCAATGATTTAAATGTTTGCTTAGAGAAAAATATTGTTTTGCAAAATAAGATTGATTCTCATGTTTGCCATGCTAGGGTAGTTTCACCTAAATCACCCATTGCATGTTCCACTTCTTCTATGCTCGAAAATGATATAAATTTGTTAAAGAAGAAAATAGATTGTTTGGGCTCCACTATGAGCCAATGTGCCATGAACCACTCACGATTGGAAACCTTGGTTCGAAAGAAACAAGTTCCAACTTCTATGCATGCACACCCTCCACGGCATACACATGCTCCTCACGGACACCATCAACACATGTATGCTCATGTGTACTCATGTACATATTGTGGACGTAAGGGCCACCTTGCTAAATTTTGTTATGATAGATTACATACTCCTAATTTAGTAAAGAATTTTGTTTGAGTTAGAGAAGGTACTAACCCCCATGGACCCAAGAAGATATGGGTACCAAAGACCACCCCTCCTATTATTTTTGATGTAGGTGTGGGCTCTCACATGACGTGAGAGTGATGACACCTTAGAGTGGATGCGTTCCGTACTTAAAGGAAATCATATGGATGCATCACTTTCAAGGGAAGAGACGGTGGAGAGGACCACCAAGTTTTGGAGACGAGGAAAGTTGCTTCTTCGGTTTTGGTAACAATCCTTTACTCCCATTTATTGTTTACATGCTTTCCATATTTTAATGTTTATAGCATGTTTTTGATGTCTATGGATTAGTATGTTCATTCCATGTTTATTAGATCCTTGACATACATGTATAGTAATTGAGACACATATGCTTATATGAACCCATATTTAGTGTTCTCACTTTTGTTTAAGCTATAATGTACATCATGAATCTAATACATGTGAATTTACATAGTAATCATGTTTTAGTTTTATCATGATGACTTTTATATTTGTTTTGATGCTTCATATTTTGAATATATGTTTAGATGTTTGTTTTCATTAAGACTAGTTATATACTTGTACATAGAGTGGGCTACAAATAAATCTATATATGTTGAGCTTGATTGCTTATTTGAACCCATTAGATGTGCTAGTATAGTCTAGTTTTGATGATTCATACATTTCAAACTTGTATTCCATTTTTGGATTTGTTTTATGAGTTTTCACTTCATGTATATGTGTATTATTGTCAAACTTTAAGATATACATGTATACCCTTTGAGTCATTTGCCTTTCATGCAAATCTATATATGGACTCAATTGTGTTTAGGGATATGTATGTATACTTCATGTTTGACAATTCATACATATACCTTGAAATGAAATTTGTTGTGATGAAAATTTAGTTTTTCATGTTTCATGTATTTATGTTTAACTTCATGTATATGTCCATCTTATCCAAACTATTGACTATACATGAGTATCCTTTTTGAGCCACGTGCCTTCATGCATATATCCTTGTGGACTCGTTTGTATCTTGGATATGTATGTATACTTCAGTTTGTATTAGACATACATATGCCGTGAAGATTAGATAGTTTTGATGATTTCGTGTTTTTAAGGAATAATTGAGCTTAATGAAATATTTTTCATGATTATGATCTTCACATATTATTTGTACACTCATATCTATTGCTCATGTTTTGTTTCTCATGAGGTATGCTTTATTGGTTAGAGTGATGATTATCATGTGAATTTCATTTTTTTTGTTTTATTCCTTGCTTGAAGGATTTCGTGCTAATTAACAAGTTTTTCATTTAACTAGTTGCGGTGTTCTTCACTTTGGTAGTGATTTTCAAACAAAACTACATTTTCAAATCTATCCTTGAAAACCCCTACCTTCCAAGGGCGGTAGGATGGGAGATCATGTTCATGTATGCCCTAAATTGAAAATCTTTAAAACTTGAATTATGATTGGGTGGTAGATAATATGATGTATACACTTGACCTTATTGCTATGTCAATTGGTATCATTGAACTCTTTCAATTGGTATCATTTTGATCTTCTTGTATACTCATATATGTTTTGTATGTATGTATGCTTTAAATTCCAAGTATATCAATTTCTATTGGTATCTATTTTTCATACATATATATGTTTGTGTTTATGCTGGTGCTTGAGTTTCAATTTTGTTTAAATTGATTACTTTTAAATTGTTATCAAGACTATGCATGACTTTAGTTTGTATTTCATAAAGGGGGAGAAAATATGATTTTGTATTTCAATTGGTATTTGTACTCCCACACTTTATGATTAAAATTTGTTTATATGTTTTAAAATGAACAATTCTTACAATTGGTATCAATGTTTCTATGTAAAATCTTATCAATTGGTAAAATATTTACAATTGGTATCGTATTTAAGAAATTCAAAATTTGTTTTGAATACATTTAGTATCGAGATTCATGTTTTAGGAATTCAAGATTTATGTTTAATTACAATTAGCATCTCATATGTTGTTTAAAAGAATATATTCAAAGTTTTGATTTGTATTTCCTATATGCAAGGAGAGCTTAACATCTCTCTTACATATAGATTCATGTTGAGTATATTATAAATTGAGGAGCTTGACAACTCTTCTTTATATGATATACGTGTGTAGGGGGAGCTTCACATCTCCTCTTATGCATTACATAATATGTGTTATGTGAATTGGGGCTTGTCAACCCTTCTTCATGTAATGCATATGTGTAGGGAAGCTAACTTAGCGTCTTCCTCTTCATGAATGTATATAGCATATAACATATATTGATCCTTGTTCATTGGTATCAAGATACTTCATTGACATATTTTTTAATTGATATCATGTTTGTAGTCACCCCTTATTGATATTTTTTGTTTTAGACAAAAAGGGGGAGAATATTGTTTGTATTATTTTGATTGACAGAAAGGGGAGAAAGATTTTTACCCCTCATTTTATCTATGGTTTTGATTGTTTACCCCTTTGTTGATGATTGACAAAAAGGGGGAGAAGTATTTGAGTTTTATATGCATGCTTATGTTTTATATGCATATATTATGTTTTAATCTCAAGAATATTAAGTTTAATTGATATATAGAGTTTGCTTTGTAATTGGTATCTAGAGCTTATTTTGTTTTGAATATTCCATTTGATATCTAGAACCATTTATTGTTTATGCATATGCATGTTTCATGTTTAATATTCATTGCATATATTTATTATTTATCCCTATGCATGAGTTAAGGGGGAGCTTCCTTGAAGCTTATCTTTAATCCATGCATATATAACTCCATGAGTTTTGTCATCATCAAAAAGGGGGAGATTGTTGGCCCAATGGCCTTCCACTCTAGTTTTGATGATGATCAACTTATGTAGTTATGTTTACTAATATTCTTGTGCTTCTAAGTTTCAGATCATTAACAGGATATTAGGTTGGTGATTAGCTTCAACAAGATGATTAGAAGCTATTCATGATAATTCCGGTGCCAAAGCTTAAAGATCATACCTTTGCACTTGGAGAATCACGGAGTTTGGACCGAGTCTACTTGAAGATGAAGATCGTCAAGAAGACTTAGGTATCTAGTTTAGAGTTTGTGTTTTAGATCCATATTTGTAAAGCTTAGTTTAGTTGATATGCTCAAGTGCACAAAACACACACGTTTTATGATTTGATTTTTGGTTTTCATGAATAGTTGATCAAAACAAGTTTACATATGTTATATGTATATTAGATATGTTCTATTTATACATACATGATTTAACTTGGTAAACAAACTTATTTTGACGTTTCTATTCATGTTTTGGAAAAATCAAAGTTTGATAAAAATACAAGTTTTGTTTATGATAAAATTGGCAAGACACAAAAATGAATTGATATGATTGATATATGTCTTGAAATTTTTATCACAAGTTTGGTTATCAAAGTAAAATGATAAAACAAGTTTTAGAAAGACATGTTTTTAGAAAAACAGTTTTTATTGTGATTAAAACTATTTTTTAGATTTACTGTGAATTTATGGGATTTTTATTGAGTGAAAAGACCTATTTTCAAATCCCGTATCTGTGCAGATCTGCACTGTGCCTGCCAGGCCAGTTCGGTCGACCGGACCGGTCGACCGCACCAAGTGGCCGGTCGACCGGTCGGTCGACCGATGTGCACAAACGTGCACGCTGGCTACACATTGTAGTCGGTCGATCGGGCCGGTCGACCGAGATGAGAGTTCTGCTCTCAGGATGTTTCGGTCGACCGGGCCGGTCGACCGCTATTGCCCAACGGTCACATTTTTGACCGTTGGCGGTCGACCGGACCGGTCGACCGGCAGTCTGTCAGACTGCCAGCTCAGCCTAACGGCTAGTTTTGTATAGGGGCTATATAAACCCCATCTCTTTGGGAATTTTAGCCAAGTTTTTTAAGAGAAATATTTTCAGTTTTCTGAAGTGTTTAAAAGAGTTTTCAAAAGAGTTTTAAGGGCAAAAACTTCTCATCTTTATTGTTTTAGGGTTTTTGGAAAATCAAAGAAAATAGGTTTTTGGGATTTTTGCTTAGATTTTCAATTCTATCATATTGCAAGTATTTTCTCAAAGATTTTTCTTTGTTGCTTGTTTCCAAAAACACTTGTTTTTCACACTTGAGCTATATCTTCTATCCTAAACTATTAGGATCTTTGTTTTTGTGGAAAAAGATAAGAGAAAAAGAAAGAGAAGTGTTTGAGGTTGTTTGTTGTAAACCTCATTGTTGTAAACCCTCCTTTATTTGTTGTATCCCTCTTCGGTAGAGGTGATCGGAGTGGTATTGGTTTGCTCCCTCTTCGGTAGAGGTGGAGTTTGGTTGTGAGCCTCTTTGGTAGAGGTGTGTGGATTGGTTGTTGTATTGGCTACGGGCCTAACCCCTCGGTTGTGAGGAGGTTGTTGTTTGAGAGAGGAGTTTGGTACTCCTAGAGTTGTAAAAAAAATCCTCTTCGGTAGAGGTTCCCTCGGTGGGAGTTGAGATAGTGGAAATCCTACACGGTGGTGTAGGCGGGGACGTAGAGCAAGGTGCTCGAACCTCGAAACAAATCTTGGTGTTTGCGTATTGATCCATTGTCTATCTAACTCTCTCTCTTATATTTGTGCAAAGCATCATATTCATATCATATCATATTTGCTTGTGTTGTGCATATTTCATATTGCCTTGCATTTATTCATATTGCTATTCATTCTTATATGCTTGGCTTGATTGTGTGTATTTTATATTGCTTGGATTGCTTGTGTGTGTGTGCCTAACTTATACTCATCCAACAAGAGCTTCACATAGCACCTCAACCCATTTCAAGGGAATCAAGGGGAGTTAGTCCAGAGCCTCGCAAGGGGAATTCGGCTACACTTGTTGTATTGTATTAGTTTGTGCATAATTTGCATTAGCTTCCGCATTTAGCGCACTTAGTTTGCATTTAGCTTCTTAGATTAGCACTTACACCTATTCACCCCCCCTCTAGGTGTTTTTCAAGTATTTGGTATATATGCATGTTTTCATTGCTTTATTCATAAGGGGGAGAAGGTTTATGTTTATGCATATATGTTTTGTATTGCAAATAGGAGAAAAAGGATTTGATTTGTTTTATGCTTGATTGGCATATTTATCTCCATATATTTGCATACATGTTTATGAGCATTCATTGCATATTTATTGTTTATTTGTTATGCATGAGTTAGGGGGGAGCTTCCTTGAAGCTTTACTTTAATCCGTGCATATATAACTTCATGAGTTTTGTCATCATCAAAAAGGGGGAGATTGTTGGCCCAAAGGCCCATCACTCTAGTTTTGATGATGATCAACTCATGTAGCTATAGTACTAATGATCTTGTGTTTAATTAGTGACAGATTCATGATCAAGATCTTAGTAGGTGTGTAGCTTCAACAAAGGATTTAAAGTCAAGTTTTGGAGCTAGCACGGTTTGATTCACGAGCCTATGCATCAAGACCATATCAAGTACTCAAGAGGAGTCTTGCTCGTTGGATCGTGTTTGGACCAAGTCAAGAAGATGAGAAGACTTCAAGTGAAGACTTCATGAAGACTTGTGTCTAGGTTTGTTTTTATAAGATTTTATTTTTAGATAAAATGTAAAGGATAGAATAGTTGGTGGATTGCTCAAGTATATCTTACACACACACACTCTTGATCTAGATAAGTTTTTCATAAAAGAATTTTCATTTTGGAAAAGACTTTCCATTTTGGAAAAATACCAGTTTGGTTTTTGGTATTCCAAGTAGTATGTTTTAACCAAAATCATGTTTAGAACTTAAAGTCAAAAATATAGATATTTCACCATGTTTGTGTAGTGGATCATATCCATACACACTATGCTTTAAAAAGAGTTTAAATATCTTGTTTTTGTATTTGGTGAAGTTTTGAAAAAACAAGTTTTGGAAAAACCAATTTGAAAAAATACAGTTTTTGTTTTGAACCAATATTTCCTAGTTACAAAAATAGTCCAAATTATTTGTAACATGCCTTGATTTTATGCAAGCATGTTTGATTATCAAAGTTTAACATTGAAACTATTTTTGTAGATTTTTCATGATTTTATGGGATTTTATTTTAGCCAAAACGACCAACTTTTAAGTCCCAGATTTCTGTTTTCTGGCTTCAGCCGGTCGACCGACCGGTCGACCGAAGTCTGAAGTCGGTCGACCGGGCGGTCGACTGAAGTCTGAAGTCGGTCGACCGGTCGTGCACAGCGTGCACGCCAGTATCTGGCTGGAGGGCCGGTCGACCGACCCCGGTCGACCGTCCAGAGAGCTTTGCTCTCTGGAAATGCCCCGGTCGACCGAGCCGGTCGACCGGCAGAGAGTCTGCTCTCTGTTCCAGAGGCTCGGTCAACCGCCGGTCGACCGCAGCCCCAACGGTCGGATTTTCGATCGTTGGCGGTCGACCGGGCGGTCGACCGACAGCTCTGTCTGGCCCATAACGGCTAGTTTTTGGAGCCCTATAAATTGGGCCATTTGGGGGCTGTTTTATACAAGATTTCCAATTGGATTTTTTACCAGTTTTCTCAACTCTTTCAAGAGGTTTTCTCCACTTACATTTGGGCAAATATTTCCAATCAAAAGGGAGTTTTATCAAGAGTGTTTCAAAGTGACTTCTTTGAGTTTTTCACCACACATTCCATCCTTGTTTTTCTCACAAACGCTTGAGCAACCCATTGACATATTCATCCTATAGGAGTATTTTGTGAGAGTATTTATTGGTGATCAAAGTGTTTAGATCACCAAGAGTTCTTCTTTGTACTTTGAGGAGGCGGATTTGCGGGTTCGCGGTGTTTCGAGTTCGTGTGTGAACTCGGTGTTTGAGGTGCGGCCTCGGCGAGCTTGTGGGCTTGCGGTGTGTACGGGACTAGAGAGTCCAAGAGTTCTAGTGGGAACTCCTTGTAGGTGTTGCGGCACCGAGTGATCCGGTGGGATCGATTATAGTGGAAATCCTTCAAGGTGTTGAAGGCGGGGATGTAGAGCAAGTGTGCTCGAACCTCGAAACAAATATCCCATGTTTGCGATTGCTCTCTCTCTCTCCCCCTTACTTGTTTATATCTTGCATGCTATTATTGTCTTTACCTTTATATGCTTGATATACACATTGTTCTTTATTGTTATATGCTTGGGGTGTGTTTGCTAACACTAGTTTTCAACCAAGAGAGCCAACGCGGCACCTCAACTCTTATTTAGAGGAATCTTGAGGAATTAGTTCAGAGCCCTTCATGGGGAATCCAGCTACACTCTTGTGTTAAACTTGGTGTTTAGTGTAATAAGTTTTAATTCAGCATAATTGACCATTAGATTAGCTCATCACCTATTCACTCCCCCTCTAGGTGATTTTACAATTCTTTTTGCGATTAGAGAAAAAAATTCTTGTTTTTATTGAAAAAAAATATGAAAAGTGCTTATGGTAAAATAATAATAATATTTAAGTTGGAAAAAGAAGAAAGAAAGAGAGGATTTAAATTAGTTTTTTTAGAAGAATTACAAATATATTTATTATATTCACTAATAATAAGGATCTCCCTGGTACACAGAAAAAGATAGAGATCAAATTTAGATGCGGTAACAAACAAAGACTTTTTTGTGCTTAGCTAATTAATAGAAAACTCTTTGTCAAAATCCCCAACTTAAAATTGCTTGCACTAATAACCAACTTTAGGTTTACAAATGCTCGAACTTTCTAATTTTCGCCAAAGTTTACGGGTGGACACTCGATATCGACCTTGAGAACTTGTTATCTACTTTGATGAGGGACTAAGTCTTTGTCAGCTTCTGTTAACTCTTCTAAACATCTTTTCGGATTAAGAGTTAGACAGTAATATGACATGTCTAGTCAAAAGTAAATTTGAAAATTATGATAAAATCTTATGCACTTTATAGCATATTTTTTTGGACAAGTGAGTAACTCCTATACCAATTCAGAAGGAAAAAAAAAAAAAAGAATATACCGGCCTAACGCTTCAACTTTCTCTCATAAAATAAAAATAAATAAATTAAAAAAAGAAGGTCAATGGAAAAGGACCCATGTTTAATCTAGAATATGTAAACATAGGAAACTGCAAATAAAAACGAATGGGCACATTGACTTCCGTATTTAGCGGTGAGCAAAGTGTCAAAAGTGCAGCGAGTACACTGAAACTTCCCAGAGTCGAGTCAAGCCCGTGCGCCACGCGAGAAAGCTACGTATGGGTTTGCTTTCGGCAAGACTTGTCGAAGGAGCACGCGCGGTTGAGGGAATCATTACACTTTTGGTTGAGATTGTTAGAGATATCAATGACAATACGTGATTCATGTGAAAGACACCCCTCATGAAATCAATCAGATCCTAAAATCTCTTCATGATTATAGGAACACATGGGACTCATGGGATTCATGCACTATGTGTTTTTCATTCTTTCTCTCAGTCAATATTTTCCTATTATTTCTCTCAGTCAATATTTTCCTATTGTACCTCCTAAATCAGTGTAAACATGTGACCAATATGTGTATATAAATACAACCAAGAACCTTAACTAATGGTATCTTGTCTTTACACAAATAAGTCTTCTTCTTATTCTTTATCTTGGTATCAGAGCAACTCCTCTACCATGTCGAGTATTTCCTCTTCATATTCCCTCACCTCCATCCAAAAACTTTCATCCATGGTTACTCCCAATCCCAACATCACTCGTTTTCTAAATGTCAAACTCGACAAGGGAAATTATCTGCTGTGGCGTTCCCAGTTCCTTCCTCTTCTCAAGCTCCACGATCTCGAAGGCCTCGTCGACGGAAACTCTCTATGTCCGGTCCGGGTCCTTCCTTCTACCGAGAAGGATGCTCAGCCCACTATCAATCCAGAATACACTCGCTGGATCAAGCTTGATTAGATGCTCTTATGTTGGCTTATCTCCTCGCTCACTGAGGCTGTTCTTGCTCATGTCGTCGGCCTCACCACATCTCGTGATGTGTGGTGCTCTCTGGAGCGAATCTTTGCGTGGTTGAGATCACGAGCCATTGGCTGAAATTTAATGGAAGATGTTCAGACTTCAAACCCTTTACCAGCCAAGTTGCAGAAAACGACTGAGGGCGCACGAGAGGAGATGCACCTGTCACACTCACTTGCTTCTACATATGCACTTTAGTCCCCATAAACTTCATCCTGCTTCATGTTACTGGGGTTTGATGGCAAATGTTGGATTTTTTTTGACGAGCAAAAGTTCGAAATTTCAGTTGGTTTGTTGCAGATTTCAACTGGGTTCGTCGTGTTTTCAGATGGGCTTCAAAGTAAGCTTCATAGTTTTCCATCTTCTCATTCTAGTAAGCATTGTGTCAATTAAATTGTAAAAATGAGAAGCCTACATGTTTGTGCATTATGATTTCGTTGCACCTAAGGTGTTTGACAATTATCTGCTTGACATTTTGCTGCTCAAATGTTTTGATTCTGCACTCTGTGCACCTAGCATAGCAGTATCAGTGTTTGTGCACTCATGTATTGGATCTTTATTCATTATTTTGTGCACTAATGGAACAAACTCGTTTGCATCAATTTACATGCACGAAATTGTGCAAAAGTGTGTGCACTAAGTTCAAAAACTCTTGAGCACTGTAATGTAATTGTGTATATTAACTTGAAATCTATCACAACTTTTGCAAATCTATATTTCTAAAATTTTTTTTAAAGAAAAAACGGTGAACCAAAAGGCCCCCCACGCTTCTTTAAAAGAATTAATGAAAATAATCTCAAACAAATACACAAATCTGAAGTCCTCCAGAAGTACATAGATTGTGCACACATAGGTGTCCGGAGGCAGGTAAAAGACCCAAATACAAAAAAAGAAAAAAAAAACTCTCACTATCTCCTACCCTCTAGACGCGCTCAGACAACCGCTCCGATGCCGGAACAACGCAAAACCCCTCCGGTCCTCACGCAGAAGCTTGACCTGCACCATCCAACCCATCGGTGCTCACTCAACTCTAGAACTCCTCCAACAAGGGACACCCCTGTACTCGAGCATGAGCCTTTGCTTTTCCTATATTCGTCTTCTCCAACTTCTGCTGAGCTGGTCCGCAAGAAGAAAACTGTCCCATAAAGTTTTCAAACTCTGTTGGAAAGACCTCCTTAAAGCCCATGCCCATGATATTCATCAAGAACTCCTCATCATCAATGGGCTAAGAGTCGACCCTCCGAGCTTCATCCCAGCAGGGGATACCTCCTGTCCTTGTTTAACCAATGAAGAGGGTCCATAATCCCACAATTAAAAATCCATCTTTTAAAGCATTGGCCTTCTTCCCTCAAAGTCCTCATTTTTTAGAGATTCCCGTTTAAGCAATGGGGCTTTGCCTTTCTGTTTGGGCTCACGAAGCCCCCCATCCCTAAGCCTGAAGAAAACTTGCCCAACTTGAACTGGTCCACCCTGTAAGGAATTTGAAACTATAATGCGGATTAAAACTAGCCATGGATCTAGAATCAAAACATCTCAAGATAGATCATATAATTAAAACAATGCACATAAATCCATACCTGCAGCCATTGAAGGATGGAAGAAGAAGGTTGATGGATGAAGATCTGATCTTTCTCTTTAATCCTGCAAGAAACCCTAATGCAGACCCTTCTTCTCTCTATCTCCTTTTCCTTTCACAACCTTGCAATTATGATGGATTCAATTTCATACTCATAAAACAATGAGCCTAGGTTATATTCTTTTCAGGAGGAGAGAAGGGGGTCCAACATTTACTAAATAACCCTGAGATAAAACCACCCATCATGGTTCCTTTATACCTCATGTTATTATTAACTTATATATAAATGTCACTTTAATATGGGCATCTTTAATATCAGTTAACTTTAATTAGGAATCCAATTAATTAACCAAGGTTATTGGTCCACCTTAATGTGAGATTAACATTCTCCCACTTGGACCATTAACCGATTAGGTTAAGACTTTACAAAACAAATAAAAGAAAAGACTCATTTTAAAAACATTTTGACTCCATTGGATTCCATACTGAAAAACTTTGACACGTGATCACGAATTTTAAAAACAACAACAACTGATAAGCCCAAATATGAAATACTGTAATACTGCAATTAGCTTGGACCATCAATGCGAGTCATAGCGGTTATAACAACATCCACGTCATACTCCCTTCTATGTACCACAACATTGATAACCCTTACTAATTGAGTCCATAACCAAAATGACCCCTGTAATTGTCTTGTAAAGACATTTCCTGTTTAACAAACATCCATACATAACATGTGTACACATAATTAGATAACAGGAAACACAGAAACAAACTTTTATTGCGCAATAATGTCAATTACATAAGTACCAAAAACATACATTTACAGATTGCTCAAAAAACCCATTCTAACAACATGTTCCTTAAATGTCTTTGGAGGCAATCCCTTTGTCATTGGATCAGCAACCATTAAAGTGGTACTTATACTTTCAATTGACACTTTCTGTTTCTCAACTCTTTCTCTAACCACCATGTACTTCAGTTCTATGTGTCTAGAACCATTAGAGTACTTACCATTCTTAGAGAAGAAAACGGCTGCTGTATTATCACAATATATCTTCAGCGGCTTGGCAATAGAGTCAACTACACCAAGTGCTGAGATAAATTCCTTAACCATAATGCATGATTCGAGGCTTCAAAACAAGCTATGAACTCAGCCTCCATCGTGGATGAAGCAGTGATAGACTGCTTTACACTCTTCCACGAGATTGCCCCACCTGCTAGCAAGAAAATAAAGCCTGAGGTAGACTTCCTGCTATCTGGGCAACCAGCAAAATCTGAGTCCGAATAGCCGATCACTACCAACTGATCAGATCTCCTATATGTGAGCATTAGGTCCTTCATTCCCTGAAGATACCGCATTACCTTCTTAGCTAATTTCCAGTGCTCCATTCCTGGATTGCTCTGGTATCTTCTCAATATCCCAACAGCATAACTGATATCTGGCCTGGTACAAGTGTGTGCATACATCAAACTCCCAACTGCTGACGCATAAGGAACTTTCTGCATTTGACCCTTTTCTAAGTCATTTCTAGGACACTGGCTCCCACTTAATTTGTCACCCTTCATGATGGGTGCAGGACTAGTTGAACACATTTCCATATGAAATCTTTCCAAGACTCGATTGATATAACCTTTCTGAGACAATCCTAGCAATCCTCGAGATCTATCCCTGAAGATCTCTATGCCAATAACATAAGTTGCCTCACCCATATCAACCATCTGAAAGTTCTTGGTAAGATAGCTTTTAGTTTCATACAGCAAACCATTATCACTACTGGCTAACAAGATATCATCCACATACAGAACCAGAAAAATAAACTTGCTCCCACTGATCTTTAGATATATACACTGATCAACAGTGTTTTCTGTAAATCCAAAAGAGGTAATGGTATCATTAAACTTTATATACCATTGTCTGGAAGCTTGTTTAAGTCCGTATATGGATTTCTTTAATTTGCAAGCCAAGTGTTCTTTTCCTTCCTTTGCGAACCCTTCAGGTTGCTCCATGTAAATTTCCTCATCCAAATCTCCATTCAGAAAAGCAGTTTTCACATCCATTTGATGTAACTCCAAATCATAATGAGCTACAAGGGCCATAATGATTCTAAGAGAATCCTTCTTTGATACTGGAGAGAAGGTTTCTCTATAGTCAATGCCTTCTTTCTGAGTGAAACCTTTAGCCACAAGTCTGGCCTTATATCGTTCGATATTGCCTTCAGAGTCGCGCTTGGTCTTAAAGACCCATTTACACCCGACTTTCTTACAGTTATTAGGCAATTCGACGAGATCCCAGACTTTATTTTGGTCCATAGATTTCAACTCTTCATTCATATCATCAACCCATTTACTAGAATCATTGCATTCTATGGCTTGTGAAAATGAAACTGGATCTTTATTTATCCCAATATCATAATCAGATTCCTATAGATACACCACATAATCATCTGAAATGGCAGATCTTCTTTCCCTTTGAGATCTTCTCAAAGCTGCCGGTTGTGGTGGTTCTACAATATTTTCAATGGCAATATCCTCATGGAGTGGTGAACCAACATCATTATGTTGTTCTGGTATCTCAGCTTGATGATCAAGTCGAGGGACAACAATTTCTCTTGAAGGAAAGGGTATTGGGATATTTACCCTTACTTCCTCAAGATCTACCTTTCTTGGTTCATCACTTCCACTAATTTCGCCATTCTCAAGGAATCTGGCATTACCAGTTTCAACTATTCTTGTATTATGGTTAGGACAATAAAATTTGTACCCCTTAGATTTATCTGGATAACCAATGAAATACCCAGATATTGTCCTTGAGTCTAATTTCTTTTCTTGTGGATTATATATTCTAGCCTCTGCTGGACAACCCCAAACGTGTAAATGTCTTAAACTAGGTTTCCTACCAGTCCACAACTCAAAAGGAGTTGTTGGGACTGCCTTACTAGGAACCCTGTTCAAGATATACATAGCAGTCTTTAAGGCTTCATTCCACAATGAATTGGGTACATTAGAGAAGCTCATCATGCTCCTAACCATATCCATAAGTGTCCGGTTTCGCCTTTCAGCAACTCCATTCTGCTGAGGCGTACCTGGCATTGTGTATTGAGCACAATACCATGCTTTTCTAGAAATTTGGCAAATGGGCCAGGATTTTGTCCTGACTCATCATATCTACCATAAAATTCACCACCTCGATCTGATCTTATGATTTTAACCTTTCTATCTAATTGTCTCTCGACTTCTGTAATGAACACCTCAAGGATGTCAACAGCCTGAGACTTTTCATTAATTAGATACACATAACCATAACGTGACAGATCATCTATAAAGGTAATGAAATATCTCTCTCCCGTAAAACATGGAATGGAGAGTGGTCCGCAAATATCTGTATGAATTATTTCAAGGAGTTCTTTACTTCTTGTGGCACCTTTCTTAGTGTGTTTAGTTTGCTTTCCTTTTATGCAATTTACACACACATCAAAATCAGTGAAGTCTAGGTTATCCAAAATCCCATTCTTCAATAATCTTACTATTCTATCCTGGAGATATGCCCCAGTCGTCTATGCCACAAGATAGAGGAATTTTCATTAATTAAGCCACGTTTAATACCAACATTCGAATGTAGAGATAATAGAGATTGTGCAAACTCATCATTCAATGAAATTTTATATAAACCATCACATAAAATTCCATGTCCAACCGACATTGAATTAAACATTAAACTGAGTTTTTCACAACTGAATAAAACAGAATATCCAAAAACATCTAATTTGGATAATGACATTAAGTTCCTAGAAATCGAAGGTACATAAAAAGTATCCTCAAGATCCATCTGATGTCCCGTCTCTAAGATCAGTCGATAAGTACCAACAGCCTCGACCTCCACTTTGAGACGGTTCCCCATAAGTACCAATAGTCTCATGTTCATCAAGATGACCATTGCCAATAACATCAAGACTTCACTCCCACATACTACTAAGGCATCTGAACTTTTAACTGCTGTTAAAGACCGATTTAAGTCTGCAGATAAGTCATTAGCTGGCACCCTTATGGCTGAACTTACCACCATGAAATATGATGGTAGTAGAGGAGTTCAACAACAAAATGTAAGGAATTTGAAACTATAATGCGGATTAAAACTAGCCATGGATTTAGAATCAAAACATCTCAAGATAGATCATATAATTAAAACAATGCACATAAATCCATACCTGCAGCCATTGAAGGATGGAAGAAGAAGGTTGATGGATGAAGATCTGATCTTTCTCTTTAATCCTGCAAGAAACCCTGATGCAGACCCTTCTTCTCTCTGTCTCCTTTTCCTTTCACAACCTTGCAATTATGATGGATTCAATTTCATACTCATAAAACAATGAGCCTAGGTTATATTCTTTTCAGGAGGAGAGAAGGGGGTCCAACATTTACTAAAATAACCCTGAGATAAAACCACCCATCATGGTTCCTTTATACCTCATATTATTATTAACTTATATATAAATGTCACTTTAATATGGGCATCTTTAATATCAGTTAACTTTAATTAGGAATCCAATTAATTAACCAAGGTTATTGGTCCACCTTAATGTGAGATTAACACACCCGTCTCCATAGATTGTCCATATATTCAACTTCACCATGTCTCCTAGAATGATGGCTATAGCACCGAGCTCAAGAAGCTTTGATGGGCGGCAAAGACCAAAATGAAACATTCCTTCAACATTGTGCATTTATTTTGGGGAACTTCACCCACAAGCATTTGGCATGACTCTGATATCAGTTGAAGAACCTTGGGGTTCTCCATCCTAAAAGGTTAACCTATTAGATGGATTAGCCCAAATTCTTATATATCCAAGATCATTCCTATGTCTAGTCGAAGTGGGACTATTTGTTCGAACCAAATTACTCAAAAAAGTATAGACAAAATCGTCTCGGTTATTGGGTGGATCTCTGACCAAGCGGTTTTTGTTGTTAGATTTGAGACAAGGTGAATGGTTTTTTGCACAATTGGTTATACTTGGTACTGAAGTCTTGATTAAAAGGGTGAAGGATGCACAAAGGAGTGGATGTATGTATTAGTGGATGGGATGATAATCATAATGGTCGAATGCTACCTATGTTATTGTATGTGGATCACACTGTATTAACAAAAGTGACAGATCCCTGAATCACACATGAGCAAGCAGAAAATTGAGAGGAGGAAGAAGGAGACACAGAGATTTATTTGCTCTGGCCTTTTGGCCTATGACCACGGGTGAAAAAAGGAGCAGAGATTCAATATATCAAATTGTCGAGTCAATCAGAGACCACGGGTGCCTATTTTCATAACTTCCTATGAGAAGGAATAGATAGGGTGTGAATGCCTCTTCTTTCTTGGAATGGAATTCGTAGACCAATAGCCGAAAGTGGGCTTAGGTTGCATTGTTGAGGAATTCTCTTGAAGCTTTTATGTCTAAAGAGAGTTCTTCCACAGGTACTACATTTGTCAGTAATGATATATAAATATGTGCAGGTTATTTGTGTGTGACTAATGAATTAAGAGGGACTTCTTTTTGTTGCGCCCTTCGGAGGAATCAAACACACACCATTCATCAAGATCAGAGTAACAATGTTGAGTCAATGACCAAATAATTGTAGCACAAACACAAAACAAACGAGAAAATAAGATTTAATGAGGTTCGACAACTTGCCTATGTCCTTGAGGCAGAAGGAAGAATATCTTATTCAATTAATAGAGTTATAAGGGTTACACAATGATCCAAAGATCCAACTGATCAAAACTGTTACAAGTAGAGAAATTACGTAATTTGCCGTAGAATTCCCTCAAACAATCTAACCCTAGAACTCTCTTCAAATGAACTAATTCAGGTTACATAGTAGGATATAACACCTCTCAATATATAGCTAGAGAAACAATGAATAAAAGGAAACCCAAAACCAAATCGAAATCCGCTTCAAAATAGAAACCTGAATCAAACTCGAATTGCATAGTTGATCGACGGGTCGACCGGGCGATCAACCGTCGGTCAACTGCTACTCAAACTGTTTCAACTAGTCCTGTGCAAAACTCTCGAGACTTTCATGTTTCAAATCTACGGGCTGGTCAACCGAGCAGTCGACCACCTATTTTCTTCATACAAACATGCACTTTCGTGCACATGCGATCAACCGGACAGTCGAGCTCCTTGTTTCTTCTCTGCTATTTTTCCAAATGAGTTTAAAAAACACTACCAAACTTTTTACTCTGATCTTCTCCCTCATAATTCTCTACATCGATGAAGATTTCTCAAATCTGAGTCGAACAGCAACGAATCACCAATGTCAACTCAGCAAACTGGCTGCACCATTATGGCTGCTTAGTACCCCCTGCTCAAAGGATCAAGTCACACGTAGTTCATCCAAACGAGCTTTGAAAAGCTCAACCATCAACCGAAATCAAATCTGTAGCACCAAACCCAACTGGCTGAATCATATGAATTTTCTTATCACGATCGTCATGGAGAACAACGGTCTTCAACATGAGTTGATCTAGTTTACCAACTTGAGATTCATACTTATTCACCCACTTTCATCGATTCATCTTGGTTCTTATAGTTGCAAACAACTCAATTGTTTCTTCAACTTGTTCAGTATCCAAATCGGCTACATGATCTTCACCTGGTGTCACATCCGACGAGATCCCAACTGATACTGAACCAACTAGAGATGGTGGAGTAGAATCAACCTCCACCCGCTGCAATACATATTTGGTCATAATTCTCTCCACCTACTGAGAGATAGTAGAATTTAACAATCAAGCCTCATCAAATGTGACATTCGTGCTCAACAGAATCTTTTTGTTTTCAGAGTCCCATAACTTGTAGCCTTTTAATTTTTTTTTGACACCCAAAACACAAACCTTTTTACTCGTTGGATTTAATTTGTCATCTTTGACTCCAAAGTAGGCCACACATTCAAATACCCGCAGTAAACTATAGTCATGAGCAGCTCCACCTGACCAAATATCCAACGGAGTTTTATCTCCTATCACACTCGACGACAACCTATTTATGAGATGGCTAGCATACACCAAAGACTCAACCTTAACTGATTTGTCTAATGATGCATTAGACAATAAATATTGAACCTTCTCCCGCAAGGCACGGTTCAACTCTTTAGCTACCCAATCTGTTTTCGAACTGTGAAGTGAATACCAATACCACTGCTCTGGCCAAATTACAGGAACTGATCCTTATACTCTCTAACATGATCAAATGGGAACACCTTGATCTTCTTACTAGTGTGCTTCTCCATTAATTTCTTTCACTTCATGAACAAACCTAGGACTTTAAATATTTATCTCATAGGGTATACCCAACAATGCCTCGAACAATTATCAATAAAAGGGACAAAGTACTGATGGCCTCCATCCGATGCAGTCTTGGTAGGACCCTAAACATCAATGTGAATATAATCAAAACACCTCTCGTGTGGTGGATAGCAGTGTCAACATCACCTTTGTCTTCTTGCTTAGAACACAACATTCACCAAATTTCAAGTTACAGATAGTTGCACCTTTCAATAGTCCTTACTTTGCCAAAGCTTGGAAAGAATTCATGCTAATTGTCCGAGTCTCCTCTGCCATAACCTAGTAGAATCGCCATCCAAACATTCTAAAGTTGTTAAATTTTCAATAACTGCACTATTCTTCAAGTAGTACAAGTTGTTGCGTCGATGACCCTTCAGAACAATCAATGAGCCACTGAACATTTTGAGAATGCCTTCTCCAAGAGTCTCTCAGGCCTTACGCCTCTAAAACTCCAACTGAGATAAGATTCTTCTTCAATTAGGAATGTACCTCACATCTTGCAACTATCTCACTGTCCCTTCGAAAATCTTGATATGAACTGTACTTATTCCCTATCTCCTTAGACACCAGGCCTCCATCTATTTTTCCAAAACTAGCAAGCCACTCCCGCTTGGAACAAACATGATGGTAGCACTCATATCTAAATTCACTCAAATACCTTTGAATGGCAAACTGTAAGAGTAATAGAGAGAAAACACTGAAGAGTCAGAAATCAGAACCATCATCTGCCTGTGTGATGTTTGACTCTGATTTTGGTCCCTTCTTCTTAAGCCTAAGGCAATTAATTTTCCAATATCATTCTTCCTTGCAGAAAGCACGCTCGTTCTTTCTCAATTCGCGATTACCGATCTTGGGCTTACTAACATCTCCCTTATCCTTCCGATGATTAGAACTAATTCCTCTTGCAGCTAACGCCTCTGCTGTTGTGCTACTGGAATTTTTGAAAACCCAATCGGTTTTGCTGAAGATAAATGGATATCTCATCAATTCTAGAGGACAATTTGAAAATCCAAGAGGATAAATAATAGAGAGAAGATCAATGGATAGATAAGCAATCATATTTAGAGATAAGTAGGAAATTCAAGTAAATTCGGAATTCTAAATCAATTTAGACTCAGATTCAGACTGTATACTTTTAAAAGTTTGAGCATAACTTTCGTTACAAAATCTAAAATCTGATAATTCAAAATGATCCAGAAAGAAGACCTAAAGGCTACAATTCTTATGTTGACCACTGTTTCTAGTTCTATCATTTGTTTAGTCATATTTAGTAATCAATATACCAACTAGCTGCAGACCAATTCAGATTTGAAGTTCCATATAAAATTGTGGATAAATCAAATCAAGTTTGGAGATAAGGGGAGGATTAAAATTCAGAAATAACATGCTCCCCAAGTCAAAAGATAGAATATTATCTTAATATCTAAAGTTCAAATTCAAGTTCTGAAGATATATCTCTTGACGGGTGCACAACTTCTACTAGAGTCTATCCATTACTTCTACTATAAATAGAGAGGCGGAGCTCTCCAAGGAGAGATCCAAAGCTTACAATTTTTTTTATTTTCTTTTTCAAATTTCAATTGTGATTTGTAGAATTTAGTTTGAGAGTTATTTTGTGGAGAAGGAGGAGTTCTTGTAATTGACGGTGACAGCTTCAGTAAAGGTTCTTCTATTCTTTTCTTCAGTTTTCTTTTTTTCATTTTACTTCCTTCAATTGCTCTATTTATTTTTATTTGTTTTCTTTATGTCTTATTTTAATCTTGCCTTCTTATTAGCTTAGGTTAAAGAGAGTCACATAATTAAAAGAGAGGAAGAGTTATTATAGAGTGACACTATTGTAATCCTTTCTCAAGAAACTTATATTGAAGGTGACAATCAATGAAAGTTTACCACTTTTCTTCATTGTGCTCACTCTCGCCGAAGCCCTACTTTTATTTATTCTTCGCTATTGCATTACTTTACTTCAAGGTAATTCTTCAATACGATTCAACAACAAAGGTAAGTACTTTTATTATTCTCTTTTTCAGTTCATTAGTTTAGAATCACAATTCTTTTTTTTTCTTTTTTATTTAGTCTTTCCTTTTCTTTTATAAATAAAACAACAACAATATCACTATCTCTTCTTCTACCATCTCCTTCTTAACTTAACTATTTTTATTTTCTTTTCATAAAACTGAGAAGAGAAATATTACCTAGTTTTGGTAAATTAAGAGAAAGAAACTTACTTAATTGCTTTCATCGTTGTCCCTCCCTGTGGATCACGACGCGTTAGCCCTAAGCTACACGGTAGAATTGAGGAAATTTTGTATTTGTCTGTACAGATTTGGCTCGATCATCTCTCATCTCCTTCCCTTGTGAATCTCCAGCACCACCACCTTCCTCCTCGCACAGTTGAGACCCAGTGACGCTGATCGGTCACATATATTACATATATATTATCACATTAGCATGTTTATTATCTAATAAATCCTATTAATATGTCTTTTTTTTTATTTACTAATGTGCAGGCCCATTGCTAAAGGAGAGGGAAGAAAAACGAGCCCAAAAGCCCAACAAAATTCTGATTTAATTCAGAATTAATTCAAAATCAGAAAATCAGGGCAGATCAAGGCAAATCAGAGAAGATAAAATCGGTTGAAAATTGGTTAGAACAAATCATTACAAATCAATTGGTTAAAGCCAAAGATCAAAGGAGGTTTCGTCAAATCCAGGAGCTGAAACAGGAAATCCAGTAAGAGATAAAGGCGTATCACTAAACCAGGAATCTGTATCCCCGGGTGTGGCCACCTGGCCATACCTAGGCCTCAGAAACGCGGCCAAAGCTGCATTTTCGCGGCTTAGTTGAGTTTGTTGGGGGAGCGTTTGCTCCCCCTATCTTCGTATGCTCCCCCCTACTTGTTTTTCCCTATAAATACTGCATTCAAAAAGAAGAAAAGACCGAAAATTAGTTTAAATTTTCTTTTTGTTTTTAATATTTAGGTTCTTTGTTAGGTAGTATTGAGAAGTTGTATCTCTGTTTTTAATTTGTAGCTCAGTCCATATACAACTGAGAGGAGAAAAAGAGTGATTGTAATCTGAAGTTGAAGTGACATCAATAAAGGTTCAAGGCTTCTCTTCTTCTCCAATTCACGGGTTTGTTTTATTTCATTTACATGTCTTGTTTTACATTAATCATGAGTAGATAAACTTGTTTTTCTGGGCTCACTATCATCTTTCTTCGATCCCTCATGTTTTGAATAGTTTTGATGTAAAGAACCCAACGGAATCATATGTATGCCTTAAATTAAGTCTTGCTTCTTTGGAAGTGTTCTTAAAGGCATATGAGGATGAGTTTGAATTTCTAAACTTCTATTTTCTAAAACATTACTTGAACTTGTTTCTATTTCATACTTGAAAGATACTTGATGATTTAACATTCAGTTCAAGATGATTTCTTAAGAAAAAGAGTTAACTTTTCCAAACAATCTTATTTGCTTTGCTTAAGACTTTCGAAACTCAAGCTTAAGTTTTTACCTATGATCAAGTTGAGGCACTGAGAATTTCAAAAGAAGAACATATCGTTGAGTAGTAAGATAGTGAGCCCAGATCTTTTTTATATATTAAAAACAACAAATCAATCTTCAAGCCTTTTTAAAGATCATCTTTTTCAAAGCCTTCTCTAAGTTTTTAATTTTTTTAATCATTTTCTTACTCTCTATTCTATTTTTCAACATAAAAAGAAAAACACCGATACCATTCTTTGTTCTTTAAATAATTCATCGAAAAACTTCCATCGCATTCCTCCTCGTGGAAACGACCCGTTAGCCCAAAGCTAGACGGTAACTCTCACTGCATTTACTTTCAATCAAATTTTGACGCCATTACCGGGGAGGGACGGTAAGTAACTCTTTTTTGTATACTTTATTAATTAACTTTCTTCTCTATTCTTGGTGTACAGATTTAACAACAAGGAAATTTTTACTGCAGTGGACATATAAGTGGCCCTAGACTCTGCTCAAGAAAGCAGAGCCCAGAAGCCCTCAGATTTGCTGCATTCCCGTGGCAATCTAAGTAAACTACTAATTTGTATTTTTTTTGCAGATTCGCTAAATTGCAAAGTTTAAATATTTATAGCTATTTATTTTGTTGTTTGACTCACTGTACATACATTTCTAATTCAACAGTAAAAGGTTGATTGTAAATGCTAGAATTAGACTTTGCATTTAGGCACGTGTCTATTTCGTTACATTTTTCATTTGCTGTTGAAGAGTGCTGGAACCAAGATATGTGTGCATAGCATTTAGTATAAGGTTCATTCTTGTATGAAATATTACTTGAGTGTTACTTTTTTATATACTTGTACACTGTACTAAACTGAATTAAGGGCTTGTCCTATAAACAAGATAAGGTAGTGAAGTCATTACCCTCCCTTAACCCACAAACAATCTCCTAACTAACTGACCCAATCCTAACTAAAATTGAGTAGATGTTGGCCTTAAGAACATCTTGGACTCGATAGGAGACTGACCTAAGGGGAAAGTTGATTGAAATTTGACTCTTGCCAAATTGGTGTCAAAGGTTGAGGATTGAGGGGTGAAACCCTGAAGACTGGTGGTTTGGCTTAATTAGGCCCATTACTTTTAAGCACGGATACCTCTCACCAATCTTGTCCCTACCTGGCTGATTAACTTGTGATCAGGTTTGACAATATATCCCCCGTGGACAGTCTAACCAGTTAGGAGTCGTCTAGGTCTAAGGTCTACCCTAACTTAGGTTAGATTTTTTTTATTTTCTTTATTTATTTGTGTGTTTTTCTTTGTTTGTTTTTGACATTTCTTATGTGACATGGCTTATAACAACAATTTTTTCAATTTTAATGATAATCCATGTCACAGAGCCAATTGGGATACAACTCCCCCGAGTCATATTATCAACCATCTTACCAACACCCAACTTCATATACTCCTCATGAGCAACCATTAGAAGAATCAATTGACCGAGAAAAGAGGATAGAATCCTTAGAAGAGCTTGAGCGATGAATTCAAATTCTAGAAGACTCAAAATCCCGTCAAAATTTTCAAATCACAGATCCTTACTCTATTTTTAAAGAAGAACATACCGACTTAGAAAAGAGTATGAAATCTATGATTTAATTCCAAAGTGATCCACTCGATATGATAGAAGTATACTTAGTCGATTGGAAAATATGCGTGAGAATAAGAAAACTCTCCCTATCCAATATTTGACTATTCCTGACACTTCTAGCCATATTGATGAAAACCAAGAATCGTGGTATCTTGAAGACTTTAACGAAGATATAATTTTACTACAAAACCTTGAACTTGACCAATATTAGCCCATTGACGAATTGGCAAGTTTTCATTTGAATGAGATTAAACTTGATTATGAATGTGAACCCGATCCCCAACTTTGTGATTCAGTTCTCATCTTTGACTCTATGTTGATTCCGGTATTCTTATCCAATTTGGAGTAATTTTTCAAGCCAACATTATTCCCGTATCCATAGATCTAGAAATTGAATCACCAATTTTAGATAGTCACATTCAATGATAGGAAAAGAATGTGAATTTTATTCTTGAATTTGGACTCAACTCTTGAACCAAATCTGACTCTTAAACTCAAAGTTGATTTTTCCGAGTTAGTATTGGTTCCTGAACCTATCATTCTTGAGTCCAAGTCAACCATTCCGCCAAGTCACATTCTTTTGTTGGACATAGGTATAGACCATGATGACTCCGTGATGATTTTTCAAGACTGGTCATGTAAAGAGAATAAGTTTCATGATAGGATCTTTCATGATCCTATTCATATTGGGGACTGTAAATATGTAAATAGAAAAGAGGACAATAAAGGTGGATTCCGTGAACCACCACATTATCTTGATTGGGTAGCAACGCTTGACCCAATCCGACCACCACCGGAACCACCACCGTAAGATAATATTTTTCTTTCCTTTCTTCTTTTCATGCATCTATGCATTCATTCATACATTGAGAACAATGCATGAGATAGGTATGGGGGAGGGTTCTAACAGAACATACGTTTTCTTTTTATTTAAAATAAACGTTTTCCTTTATTTTAAAATTTTTTTTTGAAAAGAGAGCAATATTTTGACATATTTTTTTAAGAAATTAAGTTAATTTTAAGGAATAGGAGAATCATAATTAGGATTTCTCATACTTGGTCAAAATAAGATTATTTGTTTGATTTCTAGGGTGAGGAAGAAAATTTGAAAAAGTAATTTAGTCTTGATTTTTACCATGATGAAATATGCATGGTTTATACACTTACACACTTAATGTTCAAAAACAAAGATTCTTATGGCTTATTAAAAAAAAGAGAGAAAAAATATATATATGTAATATATCAAAAATCGTCTGATTAAGCTGGGTATTTGTGTCTCATAAAGTATAAGTATTCATGCCTAAAAGTAGTTCATATAATAAAATTCTTAGTTTTGTGGCCTTGTTTCACGAGTCCTTAAGTCCTTGGGTGTTTTCTTACCTGGTGCCCTAAAACCATTTGATTTGGAAGTCCCCGATTAAAGGCTTGCTACATGGGCATATTAGAAAGCCTAATAGAACTAAGGAATAATATCACTAAAAATTTAAAAAAAAATAAGGCATAAGAGTTAGAGCTAAAGAACCCCGAGTCAAAATTTCACAGTCACAAAGGTGCATATAACTTAGGATAAGATAATAGACTAGATGAGAAATACAGTTTGACTCCTTGCCTTGATTGATAACAAGTTTTTGAATAAAGACTAAGTTTAAGAATGAAAAGTTTAATTTTCCTATAACTTATAAATTACTTAATTCTTACAATAATACTTCATATATATATATATATTTTAAAATGTGTTTTCAAAATACCAACACTTTGTTTTTCTTTCTTTATGGATTTTGTGAATGTAATCCACTGAAAACCCTCACGAGACAAAACTCGTCCTCTATGGGAAACCTAGATATTTAACGGCTTATTGCACATGCTCAGTGCAATCGCGTGACTTGCGAAAGTGGTTTAATAAATTCTTAGATTTAGTTTTGATGTTTTACTCGAGGTGTGAGGGTGTGATCACACACGTGCATTGCATGTTTTCATATGATATGTGTCACATTTCTGTATTTTTATTTAAATAAAACTCTGCTATTAATGTATTTTCATGTTTAATGGCGTGTAGGGTAATTAAGGAAGAAAAAAGAGAGAGAGACAGATTTATCCAATTATATCCAATAGTTTAAAAGAAAAAGGATCGATTCAAATCTAGAGGTTCAAAATGCCATCTTATCTGAAGACCGGGTATATCAGATGAGGTAATATCATTCAAATTTAAAGAAAAATAAATTAGAAGAAGATCATATTAGTTTCACTGAGAATAAAGAGATAGATCGTCAAATCTAAAACTGAAATTCAAAATCCAAAAGGATAAATGGATAGAGAGAAGATCAATGGATGAGATGAAGCAATTTAAACTCGGATTCAAATTGGATATAGTTTAGTATTTGAATCATAACTTTCTCTACCGAAACTCAATCCTGATAATTCAAGATAATCCAGAAAGAAGACTTAAAGGGTTACAACTCTTACGTTTATTACTGGTTCTAATTCTATCATTTGATAAGTTATATTTAGCAATCAACACGCCAATAAGGTGCAGATCAGAATTGAATATCCACATCAAATTAAGTTTGGAGATAAGAGAAGGATTCAAATTCAGAAATAGTCAGCTTCCCCTATCTTTAGATTCATTTCCTTATCCATTTCTATCCTATAAATACCCCACACATCAGAAGCAGAGGAGGATCAAGCAGAGAGTAGAAGTTAGTCTATTCTGTAGTTTGTAACTTCGGTTTTCTTTTATATAATTTTTGTTTTATTTATGTAACTGAGAGGAGAGGAGAGTTTTATGGAGGAATGTGAGCAAAACTTATGCTGAGGGTGACAATGGTGTAAGTCTTTTCTTTCATTGTTATTTGAATCAAATCGAAGTTTCTTTTCTTCTTTACTTTTTTTTTTTTTGCTTCTCTCTTCTATGTTTGTGAATTCAAATGACTCCGATAGCCATGAAGTTTCCTTGCTCTTGCAAGCACCGTTGATGGCTTATGGTGATGAAAAGCCATTCGTATGGTAGTGTAAATTGCCCTTTTATTTCGTAGTGTAAATTAGGAATGAGGAAGATCCTATTTGTCATACTTCGCTCGCCTTCAAACAAAGGTACATAGTCGATATGGGTCAAAGGTAAGCAGGCGCTGAAGAGGTAAGTAAGTATTTTTTTTAGGATTTACTTTCTTTCTTTTAATTTTTAGTTTAGATCACCAACATCACCATCTTTCAACTCTATTCATTATTTTTCACTTTCTTTGTATAAATCCATTTTCTATTTTCTCCACCTTCTCATTCTATCACTTTCTTCTTAACTTAAGTATAACTTATTTTTCTTTTCTTTTAAAAACAAGAGAAGAACTTTAACCATTTTAAGTAACTTAAAAGAGAACTTGCAAAAAGCTTCCATCGCTAGTCCCTCCTTGGGGATCACGACTCGCATATTGAGTACCTTACATGTTTCAATCTTAATTCCTAAACTATCATTTTTTGTGTTTAGATTTCAACTCAATCAGACGCTGCCATCACCTCCTACACTGGCCACTAATCGGGGAAAAACCGCGCACGAAAAGTGTATGTTTTGAAATCAAAATTTAAAGTGTGTGCTTTGACTTCCTCGATACTTTCGTTATAGCATAGAGGCTAAACGGGTCGAATCCACAGGGATGCGAAGCGATAGAAGCTTTACCAGTTAATTCACGTGTGTGTTAAAGTTTCTTTTATGTTTTAAAGAATCAAAAGAAAAGAAAACGAAGAATGAAAAGAGACTAACGGTGAAAAACGAAGAAGTGGGAACATAGAAAAGTGATAATTGTGATTTTTGTTTATATATCTAAAACAAAGTAAAAAGATAAAGAAAACCCATGACTACTAACTACTAATAGCTCTACTAACTATGCTAACCTCTTAGTGATAGTTGCCTCACATGTATCCATGGCAATCACTAGTTCTTGGTTCACGAGCGTTTCAAAGTATGACCCAAACGATAACTTTCACATCCAAACTCAACAAACAAGTACAAGCTATACTTAAACCATCGAAACTAGACAAGAGTAAGCATGGAGTAAAGTAATGTTAACTTGTTAGAGAGTTAGGATGTTAGAGTGTTAGATCTATCATCATGAGCCATCAATGGCTCTTGCAAGAGCAAGGCCAAGTAGTGGCTATTAGATTTATGTAGATTATCATATAAGAAGTTAGCAATTTAGTGGTTAGTAATTAGTTACTATGAGAGAAAATTAGCTAAATATGTAAAAAGAGTTAGAGAGAAGAAAACAACGAGAGGTAAAGAGAGAAACTTTCATAACTTATCACTTTCTATTATAAGAACTCTTTCTTTATAACCATATATCACTCTCTCTCCTATTACAAGATCTACAAGAAATGAAAATACAAAGGAGGAAGAAGAAGAACAACTGACCTAAACTATCCTAAACTACAACATGAAAGAAAAAACCCTAAAACTAACCTAAAAATACTTCAAAAACTCCTCCTCCTGGCTCTGAAAAACCCCAGAGTATTTATAGGCAAAATTGGGCACTAGGGTACGGGTATAGAGCCGGGCGTCAAATCCTAGCGCGCGGCTCCACACTAGAGCCACGGAAACGCGGCCCAGGCTGTGTTTCCGTAGCTACACGCGCCGCCTGCTGCGCGCTGCCCGCTTATCCCCCAGTTGGTTGCATATCCCGATTTCTGGTTTTGGGCTTCTGATTTTGACGAAATTGCTCTCCAAGGTCAATGGCTATGTTATAGGCCTTTAATTACCTATTAAATGGTGATTTAGAGTCTTCTTCTTCATTGCATATCATAGACTAGAATCACACAAGCAAACCATTATTAGCAGTATTCTATATAAAATAAATGTGCAGATGTGGTAGAAATTATGCAATATTAGAGACTAATCACACCCCCACACTTATCTTTTGCTCGTCCCGAGCAAAACAGAAAGAACTAAGAAAATTATTACACCACTTTTACAGGTGACGCGATTGCACTGAGCATGTGCAACAAGCCGTTAAACCTTTAGGTTTCCACTAGAGGAGGAGTTTTGTCTCTTGAGGGTTTTTCAGCGGATTACACCCACAAAATTCATAACAAAAGAAATCAAATGTTAGTATTTTGAAAACGCATTTTGAAATAGAGAAAAGTGTTAAAATATTTTTGCGAAAATATAAGTGATCCAAGGTCATAGGTTAACCAGAAATTATTCTTCATTAAACTAAGTCGAAATACAAAACTTGTTATAAATTAAATGTAAAAATTTAAAATTGAATTGATTCTTTGATCTTTCATAAAACTCTTAGAAAAATATACACTTTGTGAACTATGAAGATTTTTGGGATATCGACTCAAACGTTCATGCCATTGATTTGTGTATATTTATTTTTTTCTTTTTTTTCTTCTCTTAGTTTTCTTAGGCTTTTTTATTTACCCAGGTAGTGAGCCTTTAGCTGGTGACTCCTAAGTCAGATGATCTTTAGGGCACTAGATGAGAAAACATCCCTCGGACTTAAGGACTCGAGTAAATAAGGCCACAAAACTAAATGGGATTATTTTATTTTTGTCACCCGTTTTAGGGATGAATAATCATGCTTCTTGAGGCATAATTATCCAACTTTAATAAGTGATTTTTATTATCATCATTTCATCATTTATATATATATATATATATATATATATTATATATATATATATATATTATTTTTATGGCATTTTCAGTCTTTGTTTTAATCCCAAAAAATTGTGTAAGTGTGAAATGTATAAATCTAAAGCAAAAAATTCAAGATCAAATTATCTTTTCAATCTTATTTTCTTATCCTAAAATCTAACAAGATCTATTATTTTGAGTTGGTTTAAAATTTCATAATTTTAGGTCTTCTTAATTCCTAAAATAATCTTAATTTTCTTAATAATAAATCAAAACTATTTCCCTTATGTCAAAAAGTTTTGTAAAAAGAAAAGAAAAGAGTTTTATACAAAAGAAAATTTTAAAAGTTCCTAAAAAGAAGTGTAAAAGAAAGAAAATTTAAAACTAACCTACGTTAGTAAACCCTCCCCCACACTTATCTCATACATTGTCCTCAATGCATTGTGAATGTGTATATACATGAAACAAATGAAAAGGGAAGGAAAATTATCTCATGGTGGTGGCTCCAGTGGTGGTCTAATTGGTCCCCGAAATGCGGCCCAATTAAGATAATGTAGATCTTGAAGGAACCCACCAGTGACCTCTCTAATACAACACAGTAAAATGTTGGAGAATAGTATGATCTTATTGAAAAAATTACCCCCATCCAATTTTCAATTTTCAAAATAGAGTCATTTTATTCAACATCCTTGTCCAACAATGAAGTGTGATTTTAGGAAATGATAGATTTGGACTCAAATGGAACAGGAACAAAAACTAATACTGACTCAGAAATTTGACTCAGATCAAGTCGAGATTCAATAGTGAGAGTCGAAATTGGTTCAAAAATAGGGTCCAAACTAAAGAATTATGTTCACACACTTTCCCCATCAATGAAGTATGATCATAAGATATTGGTGATTTAATTTCACAGTGTATAGTACAAGATTCAATTTTGACTCCGTAATAGAGAAAAATCTCGTAAAGATACCAGAATCATTATTGAATCAAAAAGTGAAATAGAAACACCGACTTGAGATTCAGGATCACTTTCAAGCTCAAGTTCAATTTCGAAAAAATGATAATTTGCTAAAATGTCAAGGTGGTTTTCAAAATTTTGGGCAAGTTCAAATGGATGTAATGAAATTGAATCTTGATTTTCGTCCACGGAAGGAATGTGAATGAGTGAAATAATCGATTCAAGTTCAGGAATTGTGAGAATCAAAACTGGCTCAAGAACGTTACTTAGTTTAGGTAACACTACAGGAGTCGTATTGATTCAAGGATTAGAGTCGAATCGCTAAATTGAAGCTCAGGTTCACATTCATCTTCAAGTTCAATTTTAAGAATTGGATAACTTGTCAAACTATCAAGAATTTAATGTTGGTCAAGTTCAGGTTGGTATGATGAAATTGAAGCTGGATTTCCAAAATGACATGATTCTTGGGTCCAATCGGTAGAGTTAAGGATATAAGGATTGGTCAAAGGTTGACAAGAAAGACTTTTCTCGCTCTCATTGATCAAATTGCTTATTATCGAGTCTAACCTACTACTAGGCCGGGTAACAGAATTTTGAGTCTGAATCATGTCTTCCATACTCTTTGCAATTGGTTCTTCTTGAAAAGGTGAGTATCGAAGTTGATTTTGGAAATTGTGATAAAATTATGAGTCCATCGGATTTTGCGGTTGCTGCTCGGACTCACGCAAAGGTTCTATACTCAAGTCCAGTATTGATAGTTGTTCATTTTGAATCGGTGAGACTGAAAAAGATGAGTAGAACTATTGAAAATTTGGTTGAGATGATGAGTCCAACAGATTTTGAAATCGTTGCACTTTTTCATAAAAGACTTCCAAACGCTTTTCTATCTCAGATTCTTCTTCAATTGGATGTTCTAGAAAAAGAGTATATGGAGTTTGATTTGGGAAGGATTGTGAATTGAGCAAATTTTGAATTTGTTGTTAGGACTCAAGCATGACTTTCATACTCCTTTTCAAATTAGATTTTTCTTTAGTTGGTGGGATAGGAAAAGAAGGGTAAGAATCCAAATCGGAGAATGAAAATTGTGGATAAGGTGGTTGAAAATTTGACTTGGAGGAGGTGAATCCCTATGAACTCTGTGAAGAGTGAAAATTATTTTAAAAATTATAGTCATAGGATTGGGGGTATGGGTCATATCGAGTCGGATAATCCCAATCCGGCATATATGGTTGGTTTATGTTATACATAGCCGAGTCAGAGTTATCCGAGTCAAATGAGGTCGGAATGAAATATGGATTCATATTATGATTAAAAAAATTGGTGTTAAAATCCATTTCACAATTTACAAGAAAGAAAAACAAACAAATAAATAAATAAAGAAAAAGAAAACAAGTCTATGCTAGGGTTAACTTAGACCTAGACGACTCCTAACTGGTTAGACTGTCCACGGGGGGTACATTGTCAGAATTTGACCACGAGTTAATCGGCCAAGTAAGGCAAGATCAGTGGTAGGTATCCGTACCGGAGCAACGGGCCTAATTATGCCAAACTATTGTTCTTTGAGACTTTGCCTCTAAATTCCCGACCTTAGACACTGATTTGACAAGAGTCAAACTCTAACAACTTTTCCCTTAGGTCAATCTCTTAAATGAGTCCGAGATGTCCCTATGAGCCAATGTTTAGCAAGTTTTATTTAGACTTGGGTTGTGTGAGTGGAGAGGTAATTTTTGAGTTAAGGGAGGGTAATGACTTCCCCACCTTATGTTGTATTGGGTTTTGCCCTTAACTTCAATTCGTGTAGTGTTCAATATAGATAAGCATGAACACACAAAGAGAGTAAATCACCTACATATTTTTCCTAACTATATGCAATGCAATATGTACACCTCCGTCAGATCACAACAACAGAAGAATAAAATACAGTATATTGGAATGAAAATTGACACATGCCTATATGCAAATGTCTAAACCATTTTAAAGCATCCAATTTCTGTATTTTAGTTCTTAATTATTACAGTGCACAGGTAACATAAACAAAAATTAGCAGCAGAGTATAAGAGTATACAAGAATGTATCCAATCACACAAAAGCAAGTGTGGACTTCTGCAATGCTAAAAAAATTTGACCTGCAACCAAAATAAAGAAGAAAAGTTAACAAAAATGTAAAATCAAACTGTTCCCATCCCCGGCAACGGCGCCAAAATTTGATCGGGGAAAAATCGCACACGGAAAGTGTATGTTTTGAAATCAAGATTTACAGTGTGTGTGTTTTGGCTTCCTCGATACTTCCGTTATAGCATAGAGGCTAAACGGGTCGAATCCACAGGGATGGAAAGCGATAGAAGCTTTACCGATTGATTCACATGTGTATTAAAGTTTCTTTTATGTTTTAAAGAATCAAAAGAAAAGAAAACAAAGAATGAAAAGAGAAGTACGGTGAAACACGAAGAAGTGGAAACATAGAAAAGTGATATTTGTTTATATATCTAAAACAAAGTAAAAAGATAAAGAAAACTCATGGCTACTAACTACTAATGGCTCCACTAACCATGCTAACCTCTTAGTGATAGTTGCCTCACATGTATCCTTGACAGTCACTAGTCCTTGGTTCAAGAGCGTTTCAAAACATGACCCATACGATAACTTTCACATCCAAACTCAACAAAACAAGTGCAAGCTATACTTAAAATATAAAAACTAGACAAGAGTAAGTATGGAGTAAAGTAATTTAACTTGTTAGAGAGTTAGGGTGTTAGAGTGTTAGATCTATCATCATGAGCCATCAATGGCTCTTGCAAGAGCAAGGCCAAGTAGTGGCTATTAGATTTATGTAGATTATCATATAAGAAGTTAGCAAGTTAGTGGTTAGTAGTTAGTTGCCATGAGAGAAAATTAGCTAAACATGTAAAAGGAGTTAGAGAGAATAAAATAAAGAGAGGTAAAAAGAGACCTTTCATAGCTTGTTACCTTCTATTATAAGAACTCTTGCTTTATAACCATGTATCACTCTCTCCTATTACAAGATCTATAAGAAATGGAAATACAAAGAAGGAAGAAGAAGAACAACTAATCTAAACTATCCTAAACTACAACATGAAAAAGAAAAACCTAAAACTAACCTTAAAACACTTCAAAACTCCTCCTCCTTGGCTCTGGAAAACCCCAGGGTATTTATAGGCAAAATTGGGCATTAGGGTACGGGTACGGAGCCGTGCGTCAAATCCTGGCACGCGGCTCCACACCAGAGCCGCGAAAATTCGGCCCACGCCGTGTTTCTGCAGTTGTACCTAGGCGGCGCGCGCAGCGCCACCTGCTGCGCGCTGCCCGCTTGTCCCCCTGTTGGTTGCATATCCCGATTTCTGGTTTTGGGCTTCCAGTTTTGACGAAACTGCTCTGCAAGGTCAATGGCTATATTATAGGCCTTTAATCACTCATTAAATGGTGATATAAAGTCTTCTTCTTCATTGCGCACCATGGACCTAGAATAACACAAGTAAACCATTATTAGCAGTATTTTATATAAAATAAATGTGCAGATATGGTAAAAATTATGCAATATTAGAGACTAATCACCCACCCGCAACCACCACCCCTCCTCTTTCCCTCTCTCTCTTCTCACTATCTTCATCTTACTCACATTCTCTTTTTTGCTCTCTTTTTTTCTCTTTCCCACAGGCCAGACCACCCAGCCACCGTCAGCAGGCTGACCCACCATTGGCCACTGTGCCACCCCCAGGCCATCTCCCTAACACCTTTTCTCTCTCTTCCTTCATTTTCTCTCTTCTCTTTCTTTCTTTTGTTCTTTTCCTCCTCCTCTATGGCCTGCCACCCGGCCTCTACCTCGCCAGTGTCGCCGTGCCACCAGCGATTGTCGCCTGCTACTAACCTCACCTTCTCCTCTCTCTTCTTCTTCCTTCTCCTCTACTTCTTCTCTCTCTTCTGTTTTTCTCTCTCTTCTTCCTCTCGCCCCCGCACTGGCTACCGCCGTGATCGGCCAGGCCCCGTCACAGTCGTCTCTCGTTTCGACACCGCCGCCGCGCCCCACCACCACTGCTGCCTCTTCCTCTATCTCTTCCTTGGTTCTCTCTCTTTTCTTCTTTCTTTTCTTATTGGATCTCTATCCAACCCGACCCGAACCTGATATCAAACTCGTTTTCAACTTAAGTTAATTGGGCTTGGGTTATTGGATTTGAATCCAATAATGACCCGACTTGCTTGCACAGTCCAGACCCAATTGCAACAGTCCAAATCCATTAAGAGTTATTTAAACCCGTTAAGCACCAATTTGGATTTCGGGCAATATCTCGCCATCCGAAGTCTAATTTACATGATTCTCGAGCTGTTGCAACTGTGGAGAGAGGGAGCTATGTAGCCGCGACTATCATAAGATACTAAAGTTGACATAATCTTCTGTAGATCTCTGGAAACTTAGGTGAGTGCTTTTTAACCCTTTTTACAATAAATCATATTTTATTATAGTGTGACTGTTTCTAATTCCTTAGTAGTAGACCCGTCGGTGTGTCATTTGAAGCTCGTGATGATTCTCTTTTGTTTTCTTTTATCGTATCTTTTGATGTAAAATACTGACTTTGTATATAATTGGTACTTGTGCAATAAAGCTGGACTTTTGTGTATATTGTGTTAATTTCTTGTATTGAGATTTAGCGCATATACGTGTGAGATATTTTCCTCCCGTACATGCATCATGGACTCTCATCGCATCTCCGCTCTAGTGTATTTTGGGAAGCGGGGTGTGACAATATCCAATCCCAATCAATCATGAAATAATTGGATTTTGGCATATTAACAAGGATATTAGGTTATACTATCTTTACATGTCATAACATTAACATCCTTATTTCAAAATTAATTGGATTAGCCATAAAAACATATATTGTGATCTAAGGTCTCATTAATCATATTGTCCGCATGCATAAAGGGCATTGTTAATTATGAAATTAACACACATGATATGCAACATAAATCATAACAAGCAATAAATGTCACAATATAAAATATGATCCTAACTATTATGGCCGCAGTCTCTATGTCGCGCTTCGCAAAATATTCTGGAGATTGACCTGCCAGTCAGGTCGCGGGAATCAACATGCCCAGTTAGGTGCGGGCTTTCAGTGTTTCTCATAGGCAGGTTGGCAATATTACATCCATATAAATTAATAACCACAAATAGATCTCATTTGTGTGTTTGTGTAGAGAGAGAGAATAGACTTGTATAGTTCTGAAAGGATTCGGGCCCGAATTCTTTTCACTCAAATACAATTATACATCATCCGAATACAAGATCCATTTCGTTGAAGTTGATCTATATTATTTCAAGTATCTACAACTAAAAATCAAGTATTTTTGGCCCATGCATCAAGTAGGGAAAAAACGAACGGCCTAAATAGTAAGTTGGTTAGTTTAACGGTGTAGAACATTTAAAACCTAACAAAATTGGTTTTTAAAGATTTTTAAATATTTAAATCATGATCAAATTGTCGGATCGAGAATTTGTATGTCTAAAGCATAGATCTAACCAACTCACTACTTTGCGCCGTCCATTTTGCGTCACTTGATGGATGGGTAAAAAATATTCAAACCACTTGATTTTTGATTTTTAGTTACTTTAAATAATATAGATCAACTTCAACAGAGTGGATCTTGTATTGAATGTCGGATATTGGTATTTGAGTGGGAAGGATTTCAGACTCGAATCCTTCCGGAATGACACGAGAGAGAGAGAGAGAGAGAGAGAGAGAGAGAGAGAGAGACTTGTGTCGTTCCGGAAGGATTCGAGGCCGAATCCTTCTCACCCAAATACAACCCTACAACATCCGAATATAAAATTCATTGAAATTGAAATTGATCTACATTATTTCAAGTAATTAAAAAAATAAAAATCATATATTTTGAATACTTTTTACTCATCCATCAAGTATGCGCAACATGAACGGTTAAAAATAACATATTTCTTAGATCTTCATCTTTATATATACAAATTCTTCATTCGATCATTTCACCATGATCTAAACATTTAAAAACCCTCATATACTAATTTTTGTTAGATTTAAATATTCTACACCATTAAACTAACCAACTCACTATTTCGGCCGTCAATTTCGTGCCTACATGATGGATGGGAGAAAAAGTATTCAAAATACATGATTATTGATTTTTAGTTACTTAAAATAATGTAGATCAACTTCAACGGAGTGGATCTTGAATTCGGATGTCGTAGGGCTATTTTTAGTTATTTGAGTGGGAAGGATTCGACCTCGAATCCTTCCTGAATGAAACAAGTCTGTCTATATTAAATATAAACAGATTACTTAGATCTACGTCTTTAGATATATAAATTCTCGATCAGACCATTTCATCATGAACACTTAAAACCCTCACACACCAATTTTTTTTAGATTTCAAAAATTCTACACTGTTAAATTAACTAACTCACTATTTCGGCCGTCTATTTTGCGCCTACTTGATGGATAGGTAAAAAGTATTCAAAATGCATGCTTTTTAGTTTAAAGATATTTTAAATAATATAGATTAACTTTCACGAAGTGGGTCGTATTTTTGGATTGCGCGGGTTTGTATTTGAGTGGGAAAGATTCGAGCTTGAATCCTTCTCGAAGGATCCTAGTCCATCTACACACACACACACAAAAAAAAAAACACATCATGCAATTAACCTCGAACAATTCTCGTGGGATCCAATCACATAAAACAGTAAATAAATATTGTGCGATCATAATAGTGGGATTAATGCTTCAAAACAAGGGTTAACATCGCACATACAATCCTGCATATGATACATGGTATATGTGATATGATTTCATAAACAACACGAAATGTTCAGCTTATGTCCGCGATCAAGATTTGCTCTGATACCAATTGAAAGTGTGGCAATTTCTTGTGATCTCCTTGATCGGATACAAACTGAGCAAAAAACATTTTGTATGCATGCAATCTTATATAAACGAAAATTGACATCATATCTTTGAGATCTCTCTAGTTTGATCTCGTTAACATTAATTATCTGCAAACTGGGATGCTACCTCGAACATCTCACAGTCTTCTAATGTATTCTCAAAGCACAAGATCAGATGGAGAGTGGGCTCCGATCTTCTAATCTCTCCTTCAACTCTTTTCTGTCGCCTTTTAGAAACTATTTTCCTTTCATTTTTCTCGTAACTACGACCAAGAGCTATAACAGGCTTTATATAGGGCTATGATATGGACCACTAAGAATCAAATAAGGATCAGACTTCCAATGAAATAAGGATATCCTAATTCAACCTGAATTAGAATCCTTAGTTCCATAAATTACAATTCAGTCTATTAAAAAATTGTAATTGCACTTATATCCTTATCCCAAAATTAATTTCGAGATCCTTATTATTATATGCCTAAAATCTCTCCATGTTAAGATATTAGATGTCCCTTGATTAAATTAAATTACTGATAATTTTATTTAATCGATATCTTGTCCTTAATACCTACAACTTAACTTATTTGCCATGTTGGATAATTAAATCCACCTGCAGGGTTTGACATGCATAAAACTTAAAGCTTCTCAAGGGGACATCATCACTCTCTCGTATCGGGACGTGGATTCCGTCAATGAATAATGTCCACAGTACACATTGCACTATCATTCAACTTGCTGAAGTTATTGACTCATAAAAGAATCCCACTTCTTAATGAATCAAAATGATAAGTATATCGCATTTCCATTAAACATTTTGGGATTAAGAATTTAAGCACTCATAATAATTATAAGGCGTTATTTTCTAATATGTTCAATATATAGAAAATTATCTCAACTTGATCGTGTCCAATACACATAAAGTACACTAGTGCAATAGTCTGACACATCAAACAAACTCTTATAGTCAAAATAGACTATTCAAGAAGATTGCATTACACTCCTACCGAAGGCGTATTTAGTTCCATCTAAGATTGTGAACCTAACTTATGTTCTATAGGAATTTGATGATCTGATCTTCTATGTGTAAACCAAACTCTACACACCAGATCATCTACAATGTATAACACAAGACAAACATGTATATGATACAACCATTTGCCCATACAAATTCTCATGAAATGAAAATGATATTATTAAGTAATAAATTATTTACTGAGTTCTACTTAAAAAAAGGCTAAGACTTCCGGTATGTCTCCATCACTTTGGATGTTGAAAGATGGTGAAAGAGGAAAAGGAAGAATCTAAGATATTGTTTTCTCTCGCGTAATTGAATTCAAAGTAGCGAACAGTTTCAGTATAATCACACTTGTCTCTTTTTTCATTTTTTTTGTTATTCTGTCAATTCTAGACAGATTTAATTCAACTAAATATTGTGCAATTTACCATCTTTATAAAAGAGAAAAAAAAATTAAATAATATCAACTAAGTAAAATGCTTATTGTATTGCAAATGTTGGACAACAAGAGATTATGAATTAATAGCTGGTTAATTCAAGGAAATAAAGAGCTGAACTGAAAAACACTTGCCATAAGTTTCAGACCCAGAAAGAGATTTCCCAAGCTTACTATCCCCAACATACAAATGTCCGTATGATGTTGTGGATTTATCGCTCAGCTGCAGGTACTTCTAATGATCCTATAAAAAAATATAAAACATAAATAAATAAATAAATCAACAATCTTGATGTTAAACTAGAGCAGCATAATTCCTCTGCACTCTAAGAGAAGAAGGAAAAAGAAGAAATGTAAGTCTTTAACTTATAATTGAGACTTCCATTCAAAAAACGGCCTCTATTGACCACTTTAGCAACTCACATTTTCCAATTGTCTGAAACAGACTCCTTCTAGTCAATCATAACTAAGATTGTTAATGCCCATTACTGATGAGCTAAAGGAAGGAAAATCAAAAGAGAAACCATGTTTACTACTCAAACTAATTCCTTTTCCATGGTGACAGAACTTGACAAAGTGAAAATTTAGGAGATCAGTGAGAGATTAACTACTACAAAGGCAATGATCAACAATCACAGCTGACTTGGCAAGGTAAAATGTCAACAGATATAACAAGAACTTTGCCAATGCCCATGGTGCCAACTATAGTATTTCAACCCCAACCACACACCCCCCCACCCAACCCCCAACAAACCCACCCACACAGAGACACAGACACGTGTGCACGCACGTGCACACACATTTTTAACAAAGATGAAACATACACTCAACATCAAAAGGGCATGAATCAAAATATTCAAAATCCTAGTAATTTTTACATAACAGACTAGTAAAGGCACAAGATCAACAAATATATCTTTTCAGAGAAAGATGGGGAGGCAAAAACCCCATGCCCCATGCCATGTGTTTCAATAGATAATAGGCTTCAACAAAATCATGAAATTTCCCTCGGAAAAAAATGAAAGCAAGAAAGTGGAATAATTTGATCAATCCAAATTGAACAACACCAACTGTGAATGTCCATCACTGAAGACGATATCCTCAAACTCCTGGACCTCACTGATAAGAGATTGTCGACTCCCCTGCTCATCGCTCATGTCCAACGAACTATCAAGATTTCTTCTTGCAAATAAACAGCTCAATCTGTGCATCATGCTCCCAGCTGTTATACCTATCCAAACAATAATATCAATTGGAAACATGAGTGTCACTTTAGCACAATTTTAAAGTCCCCGGTGGTTGCATAATAGGTTTAGGATTTGAATCCATTTCATGCTAACTGGCTGGCTTTTGGAGACCATTCCCTATCTCTCCAAAGTACTTAGGATATTCATGTAGCTGTAACCCGAGTCAGATTTGAAGAGACACCATTCAAAAAAAATGATATCCATTAAAAGGAAAAAAAAGATGTAAAATATATTTAGTTTGGAACTTTTCTTCACAGAACTTGTTACTTTTCTCTAACCAAGACGTCCAAATAGCTTAGACATGTATCAATCCTGACACATCTAGCTAGTTTTTCATATCATCAAGTGGTTAATCTTTACAACAAGAAAAGAAGATGAATTATCCTTTCAGTTATTGTACCTTGAAAAAATCGATGACCCAATATATTTCTGGGCTGTTATTGTCTTCACTTGCCTTAGTCATCTTAAGTCGATATGGTCTCTTTAGTCATCTATTTGTAATTTTGGCGCGGTTTATGTAATCATCCAATATTCGTTGTACAACTCATATTAAACTCATATTAGATATCAGCCTTTCCCAAGTCGATTCATATAAAAGCTTCTTTCACTTTCGCTCTTCAACATGATGGTTTCCTAAAGTGAGACAGGTTAAGTTCCACATGGACAATAATTTAGCATAAAATTGTTTCCAAGAACAGATGTTGCAAACTATAAGTCATTGCCTGAGCCTCTCCTCTCACCTCCTCTGTCTATTCTTCTGACTCCCTCTCCTCCCTCCTCTTTGACCCTTCTACCTCTCTTAGGGGTTTTCCTAAATCAATTGCTACAAAAGGTGAGAAAGTGTTTGGTTTATTGTATATTTTTTATATTTTGGTAAAAAAAGAAAATTGTGTACAAGAATGAAGGTAAGAGAAAGGAAAGTAAGTAAAGTAATTACTTTCCTTCTTTCGACAACATAAATGAGAAATTTTGAACTAAATTTTCTTTTTAGTGAACTTTCTTGTACTTTTAAGATATTTGTAAAGAAGCAACAATAAGGGTTTCATTTATTTGTTTTACTTCTTTATCAGTCATAAAACATCACATTTTACTTCTCTACTCTCCGTAAATTATTATTTAATATGTCACTGAAAAGATAAAGGAAAGATTTTGGATCTTTTTTTGGTTTCGGAGAGGATAATTGTGAGAGTTTTTTTTTTTAAACGTCGCTATGGTGAAAAATTATGTTGAGCGCTAGTTCAATATCTCAAACGTTGCTATGGTGAAAAATAATCCTAAATGTGTCAATTAATGACAGAAATTTTCGGCATCTATGGAAGGCATTTTCATGCCACTACTTCATGGCTATAAAGATGATTGAGTGAGGAGTGTTTGTCAGAATAAAGACTAACCGTGGATATGAGTATCAAATGACACTTTGGGTAAGGAGAAATCACTTGAGATGGTTGGAATGAGCCCAATGAGCATATCTGACATGGGGATATTGGCTGCTGTAAAGGATATATATCGCTGTTGCTAAATGAACAGAGAAAATGGCCGATAATATGAATGGAATATGTAGATTATATATGTGAATGTAGTATAACTCATGTTATATCCTTTCCAGATCATTGTAAGTCAGAGTATGCATTTTAGACTGCATGCTTAGCAAATAATAGAATAGGCTAGATAGAGGAATAATTATATTACACTTACATGCGCCATTAGCCCCTAATAGAGAAGGCATAGTCCAGATAGGCCGAAAGAAACGCATTCCACTGTAGCAAATACTGGGAGATGAGCATGGCCAAGTGACTCCTTTCTCTATGTCGAAAACGGTCACATTCCAACAAAATTAGAGCATTCATTTATCATGTAGGCGCAGTTCTGTTTGATCTCAGGGATGTCGCTGGTTGAGACTGACATCGCAAATTTATTATCCAAGAACAAAGACTGATAGCCCAAATCCTTAGTCTCAACCCAACAAGAATATATCTCAGGTTCAAACCTCATAACTGTGATCTCTCGAGTCATTATTGCCTTCTTGATATGCAGCAAGTCGCCTGAACTGGTTGACACCAAATAGCTATTGTAGTCACTCAAGTAATGGTTAAATCCATTGCCAGTGGAACTCTTCATGAATAGTGATGCCTCTAGATAAGGCCCTAAGAGGCGAAAAGCATGCAATTGGCCATCGGTGGTAAGCACGAAGAACTTATCAGTGTGATAGACGATGTCTTCGATGTAGCTGCCCTTAGGAAGAATGTACAGTGGGGTCCATTCTGCGTTCCCTGGCCTAGCATATGCCAGGGACTGCCAGGAATTGTAGATAGCCACAGCAACAGAACTGTCCAAGGTAGCCGGGCTTTTTGATAGGATGACTTTGTTGATATGCTTGAAGGAGCAATCCTCGAAATCAGTGAGCACAGAAAAAGGAGGGAGGTCGATTTGAGCTCCGGTGAGGGGATTGACAAGACAGACATCGAGACTTTCATGAAGGATCACAAGCCATCCATCCTTGTATCCCACAAAACGATACCTGCTACGGATCTTGGGGAAGTGGGGAAGACGGTAGTATCGGTTTTCCAAAGGACTGAGGAAGGAGAGCTTGCCGTTATTGTCTTCAACGCGCATCAGGATTAGCCATGGGAAATGGGTAGCTGAGGGGAGGAAATCTTTCAGAGCCAAGGACCATGAGGTGCAGACTGACCGCAGTCGTGCATAGTCAGAGATCATCAGACGCTGTGAGATCAAGTAGAGGATATCAGAAGGAAGTCCGGCCCAATTGCGCTCACTGGTGGCCATTTGTTTAGAATCCCACTACTTCACCCTTCCAATTCCTGCTCCCAAGGATTTGTAAAAACTCCAGGCTCAAGCAGAAAAGTAAACGGTCATTCTTTTAATTTCTGGAACAAGATTAAGAAGATAAACTCTAATACAATACTAATCACTACGTAATCACTCCCAGTCCTTGGGCCACAAAACTTATCCTCAATCAACAAGCAACAATAATACTTCTTTCTTAATACATCTATTTTCTTAACCCGTAATCTTTCAGCAAACGAATGTTGACGTATTGGAAACATTCTAGATATCTGGAAGTATTTCTTAGCATTTATAATTTCATCCCTCTTCTTTTTCTCTTATAGTAGCACATCAAAGTGAGCAAAGTAAACGTGAAATATGTCAACATCTTCCTCAAAAACAATATGTCAACATCTTCATCATCGTCATAGCCTTGTAGGAGAAACAAAATAAATACAGCTTAGCTAATAGAATAATATCCTACTCCATTCATGTCACAGGGCCAATGTGTAGTCTCCTTAACTAAGTCTTCTCTCCATAAGAATCTATGGAAACATTGTCTTGAGTTTCTGCTTGATTACTGAGTCAACATGAATCTCCATCAACCCGTGGTGGCTTGTTTGAGAAACTCGGTGTCAGCAATTTTAATTCCTTATGTAGAGCTCGTGCGGTTACTTGAAGAAATGATGCATCAGACAGAAAAACTGCCACAGCCAACAAAATTCTCTACCCACAATAATCCTGAAAAGCCACTTGCTGCACCAGCGGAATTCTCCATACCAACCCTTTAGAATCAATCAAATTAAATTTTGTGAACGTCGATGGATCTTTCAGTTATCATAAGATGCAAATATCAACATCCTCTTATTCACCTTTACGATAAATGATCTAATAGTTCAGCAATATAAAGAGCTATCATTGTAGTGATTCTGTCCTTGTAGACACACATTTGACTTCAATTTGAAGTCTGTAATTCTGAAATCCACGAACACTGCAAATCATTTACCGAGGAAATAGTATTCCTGGCACAATTCTTCATATGTCTCGGCAACAAAACAAAATTGATTGATACTCGTACTGTTCCAAAACGCTTCTCAAAGTCTTCTCACAACTTTTCTCACAATTTCTATAGGGAAGACTTCTCTCAAAAATTTTCAATAGAGAAAACACTTCTCAAAGTCTTATGGACCAACAATATCTTCCCCTAACTACTAGTGTAGATTAGGATTTGACAATAACATTGTATGACACACACACACACACACACACACACACACACACACACACACACACACACACACATATACACACACACACACACACACACACACACACACACACACACACACACACACACACACACACACACACACACACACACACACACACACACACACACACACACACACACACATATATATATATATATATATATATATATATATATATATATATATATATATATATATATATATCATACAATCTCTGTGATCAAGGGATCATGAAGTAATCAAATAAAACTACCATTATCTATTGACCTTCTTAAAACTTCTCAAAGACAAGAACCTTCATGATGCATCTGTTGTGACGAAATTGATATTCTACGATACCAATTGTTACTCTCAGTATCGACGTTTATGAAACTTGGCAATATGGTCAGTACTTGCACAAGAAACTATTACAAAGCAAACTAGAAATATCTAGACAAAGAGTAATAAAAAAGAACACTAGGATTTAACGTGGTTCGACCCAAACTTGGCCTACGTCCATGAGGAGAGAACTTGAGAGAGCTTTATTAATTACTTGGTACAAAGAGATCTAACCATCCTCTAGACGCAACAAGAGTATTCACCTTCCTTCTTAATCTAGACTTAAATTACAAGAGTATTACCTTATCTTTGTGCAGCTTCACCTTACTCCTCTCTTTACTTGGCTTCCTTCTCATCTCCTTGGTGTTCTCCACTTTTTTCTACTTGAGATCAACTTGGTTGATGCAATTACAATACTTGGTTATAACTTTTATTTATAAAATTTTACAATACAACTCCTATTTAGACTATGAGATGATCTTGATTTTTAGATGGTTGAAGAATCTTAATCAATCCTTTTAAGAGTTGATCTCCTTGATCTAGAAGAACTTTAAACCCTTTAATGTTTAGAAACAAACCTTTATTGAATAGAAATTTAATCCAACTCGTATCCTACCAGAATAAGGAAAACTCGCAATCGGCTTGAAAAGAAAACTGCTTCACCTTGATTTGCTTCTTCTGCTTCAAGACATCGTCTTCTCCAACTCAATTGGATTTTTTGGACCATCATTTCCATTTGAAAATAATGCAAAATCCTAACAATCTCTTCATTTACTTTCTTTTCAAGCCTTTAGTAAAACAACTTGAGATTTCGAATTAATAGCTTGATTCTTTCATTGGTTGTAATCGTGCCGTAAAGTCTTTAATTCTTACATACTCTCCCCGGGGCCTTTGGCTAATTTACTGCCATAACTTGGGCCATCTCGGGCCTTACCCGAATGCATCCTTTCTCCTTCCCGCAACACTTTGACCCGATTCACATCCCGTTGCAGTCTTTCTTAAAGCTCTACCTCGCGATGAACTCCCTTTCAAGCTTATCCTTGAAGCTCTACCTCGCGATGAACTCTCTTTCAAGCTTATCCTTGAAACTCCATCTCGAATTGAGTTTTCTTTTATCTTGTATAACCCTCCACACTTCTCTCCTTTCAGGATTACCTTATCTTCTTGGCTAACTGTGACTATGTCTTGTTTCATTTGGATCCGATATTCTTCTTCGTCGAGCACTTTTATGGTATTACATTGTAGCATGTCTTTAGGACATACCGGACCGCCTCCAGAGCACACACCGTCCTATCTCTTTCTGTAATCTTGACTGTCCCAGTGCCAATGACCTTGCAAGCCGAACCATCCACCATCTTAATAATCCCTTTCTCCTTTGTAACTAAGGAGTTGAATAGCTTTTTTTGGGAACATACATGAATCATACTACTGAATCAAATATCCAGCTTTTACCTTGGGAAGTGTTATCTTCATTGGAAGCCATTAATACTTCAGTTTCCTTTAAACTGGTTAATGCTACGCCTGCCTCCGGAGCTTGCCCCTTCTTCTTCAACCACTCTTATCGATTCTTACAGTCATTCTTCCAATAACCTTCTCTGTGATAAAAGTAACATGTTTTTGACGAGCTCAGACCTTTCTTTCCTTCTTCTCTTCTTTCCTTCCCGTGACCACCAACCCGATCCTTTCTGCTCTTCTTGATTTAGCCTTTTTCTAATCTCATTAGATAAGAGAGTTGACGTGACCTCCTCCAAGATAAGAGTTTCCTTACCGCAGAGCATGGTGGTGAAGATGGGATCATATGACTCTGGAAGCGAACTGAGAAGTATCAACGTCTCGTCCTCCTCATGGATCTTGATATCAACAGTTAGAAGCTGGCTGATGACCTTGTTAAAAAAGTTTAGATGCTCCAACACCGTTGTTTCTCCGTTCATGCGTAGCTCATATAGTTATTTCTTGAGATACAGCTTGTTGGAGAGGATTTTTGTCATACACAACGTCTCTAGCCTTGACCATAATCTTGTAGCTGTTTCTTTATCCATTACGTTGTACATCACCTCATCTGCGAGATATAGTTGGATCGTGCTTGTCACCTTTAGATCCATCTCCTCCCAATCTTTTTTGATGTACCTGCAGGTTTTACTGACTTACCCTGTAAGATCTTGTGAAGACTCTGTTGCACCAGCAACGCTTTCACCCTTTGTTGCCATAAGCCGAAGTTTTCTTTACCATTAAACTTCTCGACCTCAAATTTTGTCGTAAAACTTCCTATCTACGACATATCACCCTTCGTCAACATGCAGCTTTGATACCAACTGTTGTGACGAAATTGATATTCTATAATACCAATTATTACTCCCAGGATCGACATTTGCGAAACTTAACAATATGATCAGTACTTGTAAAATAAAATTATTGTAAAGCAAACTAGCAATACCTAGACAAAAAAGTAATATGAAAGAATACAAGGATTTAATGTGGTTCGGCCCAAATTTGGCCTACGTCCACGAGGAGAGAATTTGAGAGAGCTTTATTAATAAGTTGATACAAAGAGATCTAATTTTTCTCTTGATGCAATAAGAGTATTCACCTTCCTCCTTAATTTAGACTTAGATTATAAGAGTATTACCTTATCTCTATGCACCTTCACATTTCTCCTCTCTTTTCTTGTCTTCCTTCTCATCTCCTTAGTGTTCTCCACCTTTTTTCTTCTTGAGATCAGCTTGATTAACGCAATTACAGTGCTTGGTTATAACCTTTATTTATAGAATTTTACAACACAACTCTTATTTGGACTATGAGATGATCTTGGCCTTTGGATGGCTGAAGAATTTGATCAATCTTTTTAGGAGTTGATCTCCTTGATCTAAAAGGATTCTAAACCCTTTAATCTTTGAAAACAAACCTTCATTAAATAAGAATTTAATTGAATTCGTATCCTACTAAAATAAGAAAAACTCACAATCGTCTGAAAAGGAAACTGCTTCACCTTGATTTGCTTCTTTTGCTTCAAGCCATCATCTTTACCAACTTAATTGAATTTTTTTGAACAATCATCTCCTCTTAAAAATAAGACAAAATTCTAACAGCATCAGCTCAGAACACCAAAGTGTAGGAGAGAAGGTCATAGTAAAAAGCTTGGTAGAGTTTTTAACTCATTTGAAAAAATAGCAGAGAAGAGGTAGGGCGGTCAACGCCCCGTCAACTGGCTCATAGACTTGAAACATGAAATTTGTGGTCAGACGACAGCCCAGTTGACTAACTCGAGAGTTTTGCACAAGACCAGCTGAAACAGTTTGAGCTGACGGTCGACCGATACATGGATCCGGTCAACCGCCCAGTTGACCACAGTCGTGTTTTGTGCAATTCGAGTTGGATTCAGGTTTCTATTTTAAAGCGAATTTCGATCCGATTTTTAATTTCCTTCTATTGGTTATTTCTCTGACAATATATTGAGAGGTATTGTACCCAACTTTTTAGCCTGAATTGGTTCGTTTGAAGATAGTTCTAGGTTTAGTTTGTTTGAGGCTGTTCAAAATCGTGAAGATGATCAGTGTAACGCCTATGTCATGGATTTTTTTGGCGATATGGAGATGTCCAAGACATTTAATATGGTGGATCTCTATAAATACCATTCTACCGAGCAGCTCCATCAAGATTATAACTCGATGACGAGTTCTCTTAAAGAGGGAGAGACTGATGTAGGAGATCAAGATTCAACAATAGGCCAGACACAGTTCTCGATCGACTGCCTGGTCAACCGAGTAAGCAAGTTGATGCCGCCGTCGATCGCTCGGTCGACCAACCAAAAAACAGAGAAGTGACCATTATTGTTAGTTGACCCCCCGTCGACCGACCAGAAATAGAGGACTGAACAGAGAACTGAGTTTCTTAGTCGATCGACCGTCCGGTCAAGGGGAATGCACACTTTTGACTAGTGATCGACTGCCTAGTCAATCGCCAGTCGTGTATTAGCAGTGTTCGATTCTGTTTAGGAGTTTGTTTTCAGGTCCAATTTGAATTCCAATTTATTTTATTTTTCTTTATTTATTTCTTTTTCCTAGTTAGTTAGACTTCTACTTTTAAAGCCTATTTAAGGCCCTTGTATCTTTGTTTTTAGAATTATCTTATGAACTTTTCATAATCAATAAAATTGAATTTCTCTTTCCAATTGCTTGTGGATTCGGTTTGTTCTCTTTTACTTGTGGATTCGAGTACTTTCCTAACTGAAGGTCTCTTTCAGGGTTCGTTAGTGTTAGAACGAGATCTAGTTGGCATCTTCTCTTTCTTACCAGCATCAAATGGTATCAGAGCTACGATTATTTTTCAGTGATCGCAGGAGACGACGATGGATTGCTAGGCTTTTTTGCAAGAGTAAGCGCTATTGAAGGAGACATCACTACCATCAAATCAATCTTAGACAATGTGGTCTAAAAACTCAAGAGATTGTCCCTCAAAATTGACGAACAAAGTCTAGCCGAAGGTACGAACAAAGTCTAGCAGAAGGTACGTACCGAAGCATACATGCTCTTTAATCAACTCATCTTCCTCCACCACATGTTCCTCCACCACATCTTCCTCCACCATACCAACCTCCACTAAATCAACCACCACCACACCAGTTACCACCAAATCAACCTCCACCATATCGCCCACCCTTATCATCAGCACCAAGACATCCTCCTCAAAATTATCAATTTAATGAATTCTCTGACGAGAAAGAGTTGGACAATCCTTTCTACCAAGAAGAAAACCTTGAAGATGAGTATGAAGATGGAGGATTTTCCTATAGAGACAATGAAGATTCGCTAATCTTAATCAAAATAGGGGAGGCAGATTTTAGAACCCTAACATGGGAGGTGAATTTCAGAACCCTAATCAAGATAGGGAAAGCGAATAACCTAAGTCCTAACGAATATAACATGAAGGTTGAAATGCTTTCTTTTAGTGGGAACCTTGATAGTGAATCCTTTGTGGATTGGGTCTATAAAGTTGAGAAGTTCTTCAACATGGCCTTTGTTCCCCCGAAGAAGCATGTCAATCTTGTGGCCCACAAACTCAAGGGAGGAGCAGTCGTATGGTGAGACTAATTACAAATCTCAAAGAGACGTCAAGGCAAGCCACCTGTGACGATATAGAGACACATAAGGTAACTACTATAAGATAGATTTCTTCCACCTGATTATCAACAAATTATGTATAATCAATTTGAGCATTGTCAACAAGGGACAAGGACTGTCCCGGCATATTCGGGGAGTTCTATGGGCTATCATCCCGTTGTGATTTATCCATGATGGTGGAATAACAAGCGACAAAGTACATCAGTGGTCTAAAGTGCTCTATCGAATAGTGCGTGATCCTTCACAATGTGCTCTCCATTGACGAGGCCTGTAACAAAACCTTGAAGATTGAATGGTTGCAAAGTAGAACCACACCTTTGTAGGATCTTGTGTATAGTAAGTATAACACTAGAGGGTGGTGAATAGTGTAATTAAAAACTTTAACAAGATAGGTTAGTAACTTGAAAAGTAAATATCAATTGATCATACACGTGCATTACATGTTTTCATATCGTATGTGTCACATTTTTGTATTTATATTTACATAAAACCCTGCTAATTTATGTATTTTCAGGTTAGTGGCATACAAGTAATTAAGGAAGAAAAGAGAGAGATTGACAGATTTATCCAATTAAATCTAAAAAAGAAAGGGGATCGATTCAAATTCAGAAGTTGTAAGGGCCATCTTATCTGAAGACCGGGTATATCAGATGAGATAATATCATCCAAATTCAAGGAGAAAATGGATTTTTTGAAGACCCTAACAGTTTCGCTGAGGATAAAAGGATGTATCGTCAATTTCAGAGCCGATTTTCAATATCCAAGAGGATAAAGGGATAGAGGATACATGGACGGACACACGCACCCTTGATCATGGCCAATGCATAGGATCTGGCCGCGAAAACGCAGCCAAAGCTGCATTTTTGCTACTTGGTATTTGAAATAGGGGGAGAGTTTGCTCTTCCTATCTCCTTACACTCTCCCTTATCCCTTTTTTCTCCTACAAATACCTGTAACCTCGAAGGCAGAGGGGCACCACTCCAGAGAGAGTTTTTAGTTTAAGTTTTTTTTTTCTTCTTCAATTTAATTTTTATTTTCTTTATAGCTTAAGTTAGAGAGAGTTACATGATTAAAAGAGAGGAAGAGTTATTGTAGAGTGACACTATTGTAATTCTTTCTTAAGAGACTTATATTGAAGGTGACAATCAATGAAGGTTTTCTACTTTTCTTCATCATGCTCGATCTAGCCAAGCACCGCGTTCAAGTTACTTTTCTATTTTGCTTTATATTATTTCACATCGAATCATGGTACATTATTCAACGATAATTGTGTGTCTTCTTCCTTTCTTTCTTTTCTATTCTTTTCTTAGATTAATCTAACAATTTTCAAACCAACACTTTCTCTTTCTTTTTCTTTAAATTCATTTTATTTTTTCTTCTTTAACAACAAACCCATTTTCTTCTTTAGAATTCTTCTAACTTAGATTAGTCTTAACTATTTTTATTTTCTTTTAAAACTGAGAAGAGAATTCTTAATTTGTTTTTGGTGAATTAAAAAAAAACTTACTTAATTGCTTCCATCATTGTCCCTCCCTGTAGATCAGGATCTGTTAGCCCTAGCCTACCCGGTAGCATCGAGGACCTAACACTATTCTAAACTTCTATATTCTTCTGTGTGCAGGTTTGGTTCGATCATAATTTTGGTGACGTTGCCGGGGAAGGACAGTAAGTTTTTTTCTTTTTGATTTGCTTTAATGAATTAAATTCTTTTTCTTCTCTATTTTGGTGTATAGGGGCTAGTTTTAGAAAACTAGGAGCTGCAGTGGGCATATTGCTACTCCGTGCCTCTGTCCAAGAAGGCAGAGCATCAGAGCCCACAACTGTGATGAACTGCTAATTGTAGTTTCTTACAGGTTACTTGATTTTCAGAAATTAGCTCTCTGCAGTTATTCGTTTATATATTTAACTCACTCTGTACATGTTTCTAATCTAAATAGTAGTGTGGTTGCTTTGTAAATACTAAAAAACAATTAGATTCTTGCATCTTAGGGCACGTGCCTAATTCGTTTACCTTTTACATACTATTGAAGAGTGCTGGAGCAAAGGTATGTGTGCATTGCATATAGTTTAGGAAACGTATTTTGAGTGATTCATATTACCTGAGTGTTATCTTATGCTTTATACTTGCACATTGCACTAAAAAGATTAAAGGCATATCCTTAAACAAGATAAGATGAGGAAGTCACTACCCTTCCTTAACCCAAAAACTATCTCCCCACTAACTAACCCAGCTTAACTTAAAATTGAGTAGACGTCAGCCCTAGGGACATCTCAGACTCAAATAGGGATTGACCTAAGGGAAAAGTTGTTAGAAGTTAACTCTTGCCAAATCGGTGTAAAAGTTGAGGATTGAGAGGCAAAAGCCCGAAGGCTGGTGGTTTGAAATAATTAGGCTCGTTGCTTAGGCACGGATACCTCCCACTAGTCTTGCCCCTACCTGGCCGATTAACTTGTGGTCAGGTTCTGCAATATACCTCCTGTAGATAATCAACAGTTAGGAGTCGTCGAGGTCTAAGCTCTACCCTTACTTAGGCTAGATTTTTCTTTCTTATGTTTGTCTATTTGTTTGTTTTGTTTTTAATATCTTTGTGATATGGATTATAATTATAATTTTTTCAATGCATATAGTGATCCATACTTCACCCAAATCTCTTTCAATTCGGATATTACCAACCCGACATTACATAACTTTAACCAATCAAGTATGTCAGATTGGTCTTATCCGTATCGATATATGCCCCAATCTCAGTATTCTGAACAAGAATGAGATAATCATTACGTCTCTTTACCGAGTTAGTAGGGATACAGCTCCCCCGAGTCTTACTATCAACAATCTTACCAACAAATAGCTTCATATACTCCATACCAAGACCAACCTATAGAAAAAAATCTTCTTTAGAAAAGACTTTCGAAGCCTTCCTTGAGTCATACGACAAGTACAAATCATAACGGACTCAATTCTCCTAAATAATTTCCAAATCCAAGATCCTTACTCTAATTTTCAAGTCCAACCACAACAAGAAGAACCTATTGACTTCGAAGAGAGAATGGAATCCATGATTCCGAGTGAATATCCCTTTACCCACTCCATCGATATGATAGAAGTAAGACTTAGTTGATTAAAAACATGCATAGGAATGAGAAAACTCTCCCTACCCAATCCTTGACTATTCTCAATACTTTCAGCCATATTAATAGAAACCAAGAATCACGGTATCTTGAAGATTATGACCAAGATTAAATTTTACCACAAAACTGTGAACTTGACCAATACCAAATCATTGACAAATTAGTAAGTTTTTCATTTCAATGAGATAGAACTTGAAGATGAATGTGACACCGATTTTCATAGTTGCGATTCAGTTCCATTTTTCGACTATGTTAACTCCGGTATTCTTACCCCATTTGGACCCAATTCCAAAGCCAATATTAATTCCTATCCCTATAGAGTTGAACATAACCACTTATTTTGGATAGTCACATTCAATTGTTGGGAAATGAGTGTGAACTTGAATTCTATGATTTGGACAAAACTCATGACCAACTCTGACTCTCGAACCTAAACTTAATTTGAGTTTTTTTCCTGAGTCAGCATCGGTTCCCATTCCTTTTATTGTTGAACCTAAATCATCCATTCCACAAAATCACATTCCATTATTGGGTCAAGGTTTAGATCAATATGACTCCATGATGATACCCTAAGATTGATCATATAATCGGAAAAAATTTCATGTTAGGATCTTGCATAATCCTATTCAATTGGGGAGTATAAAAATGTTAATAAGAAAGAGGTCATAAAAGGTGGATTTCATAAAAATTCACAGTATTTACATTAGGCAGAAACGCTTGGTCCAATAAGACCACCACCGGAGCCATCACTTTGAGGCAAAAATTTTCCTTCCCTTTCTCCTTTTTCATGTATTATTGCATTTCATTCATACATTGAGGACATGCATGAGTTAGGTGTGGGGGAGGGTATACTAATATACTAACTTTACTAATTTAAAAATTTTTTGAAAAGAAAAAATAATACTTTGACTTATTTTTTTAAGAAATTAAGTTAATTTTAAGGAATAAGAGGATCATAATTAGGATTTCTTATACTTGGTCAAAATAAATTTATTTGTTTCATTTCGAGGTTAGGAAGAAAAATTGAAAAAGTAGTTTAGTCTTAATTTTAACCTAGATGAAATATGCACTTTTTATTCATACCTTAATGAAATATGCACTTTTTATTCACTTACACACTAAGTGTTCTAAAACAAAGATTCTTATGCCTTATATATATAAAAAATATTTAACATATAAAAAAATCTCTGATTAAGCTGGATATTTGGGCCCCATAAAGCACAAGTATTCACGCCTAAAAGTGCTTCATATAAATAAAAATCCATAGTTTTGTGGCCTTATTTGCTCGAGTCCTAAGTTCTTGGGATGTTTTCTCACCCAGTGCCCTAAAATCGTCTAGTTTGGGAGTCGCTGACTAAGGCTCATTACATGGGTGAATTAGAAAGCCTAATAGAGCTAAGGGATATTACCGCCATAAATAATAAAAAAATAAGGCATAAGAGTTAGAGTTGAAGAATTCTGAGTAAAATTTTCATGGTCACAAGGTCCATATGACTTGGAGTAAAATAATAGACTAGATGAGAATACAATTTTAATTCTTACCTTGATTGAAAATAAGTTTTTGAGTAGATATTAAGTTTGGGAATGACTAAGATTTGATTATCCTATAACTTATAGATTACTTTAAATTAATAGTTCAAATATTTTTCCTTCAAAATGTGTTTCAAAAATACTAACACTTTGTTTCTTTCGTTATAGATTTTGTGGGTGCAAGCTACTGAAAATCCTCACGAGATAAAACTCGTCCTCTAGGGGTAACCTAGAGGTTTAACGGCTTGTTGCACGTGCTAAGTGCAACCGTGATTCTACAAAAGTGAGTTAGATTAGGTCAGTTTAGTTTTTCTTTTCTTTTTGTTTTGCTCAGGGACGAGCAAAAGATAAGTGTGGGGTGTGATCAAACACGTGCATTACATATTTTCATATCGTATGTGTCACATTTTTGCATTTATATTTAAATAAAACCCTGCTAATTAATGTATTTTCTTGTTTAGTGGCATGCAGGTAATTAAGGAAGAAAAGAGAGATTGATAGATTTATCCAATTAAATTCAAAAGTTCAAAAGAAAGAGGATCGATTTAAATTCAGAAGTTCAAGGGCCATCTTATTGAATACCGAGTATATCAGATGAGATAATATCATTTAAATTCAAGGGGAAATGGATTTTTTGAAGACCCTAATGGTTTCGCTGAGGATAAAAGGATGTATCGTCAACTTCAGAGCATAAATTCAATATCCAAGAGGATAAAGAGATAGAGGACACATGGACGGACACACACCCTTGATCCTGGCCAATGCCTGGATCTGTTCGCTGCTGGGTATTTGAATTAGGGGGAGAATTTCTCCCCATATCTTCTTACTCTCTCATGTATCCCCTTTTTCTCTTATAAATACCTGTAACCTCTAAGGCAGAGGGGCACCACTCCAGAGAGAGCATTTAGTTTAGGTTTTTCTTTTTTTCTTTAATGTAATTTTTATTTTCTTTATACCTTATGTTAGAGAGAGTTACATGATTAAATGAGAGGAAGAGTTATTGTAAAGTGACACTATTGTAACCTTTTCTTAAGAGACTTATATTAAAAGTGACAATCAATGAAAGTTTCTCACTTTTCTTCATCATGCTCGATCTAGCCAAGCACTGCGTTTAAGTTACTTTTCTATTTTGCTATATATTACTTCACATCGAATCATTGAACGTTATTCAACGATAAAGGTACGTCTTCTTCCTTTCTTTCTTTTTTTCTAGTTATTTTTCCTTAGATTAATCTAACAATTCCCAAACAAACACTTTCTCTTTCTTTTTCTTTAAGCTCATTTTATTTTTCTTCTTTAACAATAAACCCATCTTCTTCTTTAGAATTCTTTTAACTTAGATTAGTCTTAACTATTTTTATTTTCTTTTAAAATTGAGAAGAGAACTCTTAACTTTTTTTGATAAATTAGAAGAAGAAACTTACTTAATTGCTTTCATCACTGTCCCTCCCTGTGGATCTTGATTTGTTAGCCCTAGGCTATCAGGTAACGTCGAAGACCTAGCACTGTTTTAAACTTCTATATTTTTTGTGTGCAGTTTTTAACTCGATCATCAATCACAGAAAAACAAACTTAGAAAATATAATCGCAAACATAAGAATTTTATCCTGGTCAATCCTTCTTACCTGCATCTAGTCTTCAAGCATCAACCATTTGAGATTTTCTTTTACCCTTGATTTTGATATCTACAAATCAACACATGTACACCAATTGACAAGTCTCTTTGTCAATTCTATACACTACTTCTCTACACCAAGAAGTCTTTCCTTAAAATGGTTATAATTGCAATCTGTAAGCCTTGATTGTGAAGTGCATATAATTACTTGCAGTGGGTTAGAGGTTTCTCTAGAATTTATGTTGAATATATCATATGAATGTGGTGCTAGGCAAAAAGGGAGAGTTTTGGAAATTCTTGACAGATTTCTAAATTTTGAAATCAGTTATTTGGAGATTCAAATTCAAATAATATAGTCGTTAGAAAAGAGAGATAAAAATTTCAAAAGATCATAATCATGCAACAGGTATGAACTGTCGGCTTAATTGAATATAGGATAAATTAGTCAACTAATCAAGTATTTGTTAGACACATAAGTCGACTCGGAGAGGGTAAAGTCGACTAGACTAAGACAACAAAATATAACCTAGTCTAAGTAAAGTCTTATTAGTCGACTGATATGAAGTTATAGTCAACTAGAGTGAGAAGTAAAGTTTTCGTTAAGTTTTAATTATCAACTATAGGAGGGGATAGTCAACTAGTCTGAAGACATAAAGTCTCTGTTAGGCTCTATAAGTCAACTAGTCTGATACTATAGTCAACTAGACTGAGAGAAAATATAATAAGTCAGTCTCTGTAAGCATTCATTAGTCGACTATTATATATATATTATATATATATATATATATATATATATATTATATATATATATATATATATATATATATATATCTGTCGACTAATCACAAGCAGAATGTTCATGTGGTCATCTATACTTAGGTTTTAAAAAGTATATACGTTCTATCATTTATTAATCGACTATACTAAACTATAAATCAACTAATAATGTGTGTGTGCGTGTATATGTATGTGTGTGTCAAAACTTTTACATCAAATCTAAGATAGAGTACAAGGTAAATAAAAAAAATACAAGTCTTCAATTAAATCTTTCTATCTTGTATCTTCTAGTATAAGCTGGTAGAAGCCTATGATGATAGCATTCAGCTTGATTCTCATTTGAGTAGTCTTATATACTGCATAAAGATTGTTAATATACACAGTATATTGTTATCATCAAAACAAGGGGTGACACGATTATTCATCATAATTCAACATTCTCCCCTTTTTTGATGATGAAAACAAAAAAATCAGTTGAAGCACTAGATTATATAATTGTTAGTATTGCTCCCCCTGCATAAATGTTTGTTAGCATAATATACATTACACAACTATAGCACACACATATATTTCTCCCCTTTTGTCATTAACAAAGATAACACCTAAAACACATAGAACATATCACATAATTTATTACAAGAACTAACATTGAATTAAAAACACAGAAATTGTCACAAAGTGATTACAAAACATAGTACTAATCATAAAACACAGAGTTTTAAACATAAAGTTATTACAAACCACAAAACACAGAGTTTTAAACATAAAAATAACTAAATCATACAAGAAATGCATTTATAAGCTGCTTCTTTAATTGGATGCGGGTGGTGGCGGCGGTGGAAACTGATTTTGCATAATCTAAAGAATCTACTGCTGATCTTCATCCATGTGAGCCATCCTAATGTAGATGGTTTTAAAATGCTCCATGAGAAGACCTTGGTATTGGAGGAGTGAAGCTTGGGATTTAAGCATAGAGGATTGTTGTGTTTTAAGTTCTATAACTTCAGCAATGAGAGTGTTGTAATAAGAATCATCAAAGTGTGAGGACTGAGAGGGACAAGAAGTAGAAGTAGGAGGTGCTTTGGAAGATAGTTTCTTGGAAAGAGGAAGATGGTGGAGGTGGTTGGAATTGATATGTTTCATTCTAAGAATAACGGCATGATCAAATAGTTCAAAGGATCTAATGACATTGGTTTCACTAGATAGATCAACGCGAATTTTTTTTGAAAATATGAGTAAAAAATACACCATAAGGAATAAAAGAGGCTTGTTGTTTGCTGAGATTGTTGTAGATGATAAAAGCCCAATTAACCTCAAGTCCACCCATGATAGCATAAACACAAGTAGTAAAATCATGAGAGAAATAGTTAAAATTACTAGCTTTTGGCAGATATTTTATGCAAGTATTCTTCCTATGGTCTAGCAGTGGGTTTCCATAGGAAGTCCTTGACCCAGTAGGAATATCTTAGATAGAATTTCATCTCGGACATGCTAATTTCACTAAGAGAAAGTCCTTTACATGGGACGTGAAGGATCTTTTCAATATTCTTGACAATAAGTTCAATTTAAGTACCTTTAATAAGAGTGTTAAAGGATTCAACATCAGTTCTAGTATTGTGATAGAGAGACATGTTGATCAGGGATGAACCAGCATTTTAAAATGTGTGTTTTATAAAATCAGTGAAATTATGCATGTGCTAATGTTCCCTCGATACTTCCGTTATAGCATTGGCCCAACGGGCCGAATCCACAGGGACGGGAGGCGATAGAAGCATTATAGTTCTTATTCACGTGTTACATTAATAATTTCTTCATTGTAAAAGAATGATAAAAGGAAAAAGAAAAGAAAACTGAACGTGATAGGTGAAGAAGGCGATGAAATGACAATGTAAAAATAAAAAAGAAGTGATTTTGAAAATAAAAAGTAGATGAAACAAAGATAAACTAAGAAGTTGATGAAAACAATGATGAACATGATAAAAGAGTTTTGAAATTGATTTTTAAAATAAGATAAAAAAACTCATGGCTACTAACTACTAATTGCTCCACTAACCATGCTAACCTCTTAGTGATTGTTGCCTCACATGGATCCTTGACCATCACTAATCATTGGCTTTAAGAGACGATATAAAGCATGGCTCATAAGATTGTTCATAAACATTCAAACCACACATCCATACCACACAACAACTTGCAAGATACTATTAGATCATCAAAACCGGTTGAGGTGAGCATGAAATAAAATTAGCATTGTAGTTAGCAAGTTAGTGGGTTAGATGTTAGAATTGTTAGAATGTTAGAACCCATCATCATGAGCCATCAATGGCTCTTGCAAGACCAAGGCCTTGTAGAGGCTATTGATTCATGTGGATTATCAAGTAACTGGTTAGTAATTAGATTGCCATGAGAAGAAACGTTAGCTAAGTATCATGTAGAAGATGGAGAAGATAATAATGGAGAAGAAAGGAGACACGTTTACATTGATTGTCACCATCTATTACATCAATCTCTCTCTTTCTCTCTCTAAATCTCTCAGCCCAAATACATGATCTATAAAAGAAAAGAAAAATCCTAATTTACAACAAAAAGAGAGAAAACCTAGCCTATTTTCAATCTGCTTATTTTTCGAGTCCCTGCAGAGGTTTTTATAGGCAAAAGAGGATTCTAGAAGATGAGACAAGACCACGAGTCGAAAAATCGACGCGTGGCTCGCCTAATTGGCCGCAGAAACACATCCATAGCTGCGTTCCCATAGCCAAACCAGGGACTTAGGTCCTTGGTTTTGACGAGTTGATTTACCTCACTTCGAGGACCTTCCAGATATGATTGGATTCGGGTATTTTCGTTCGAATATTCATCTGACGTGCGCAAGGGTCTAGGTTCAATGCATCTTCTAGAAGCTCTCTTACTTGGCCTCCAAGAAATGCGGATTTAATTACCCAAAAATGGGTCTAATTAAGCTCTCATTATCCTTTTGCCCCTAGACTCATGATTTATTTGTAAAGTAGACCAAAAGACAATTAGAAATAATATTTTATTCATAAATCGGTAGGAAAATGCGATATAATAATGCAGAACTGTAGACTAATCACACCCCACACTTATCTTTTTGATCATCCCGACCAAAACAAGAAAAAGAAAACATATACTACAAATGTTATTACGCTATTTTAGATGACGTGATTGCACTGAGCACGTGCAACAAGCCATTAAACCTCTAGGTTACCCCTAAAGGAGGAATGTTGTCTCCAGAGAGTTTTCAACGGATTGCACCCACAAAATCCATAAAGAAAGAAGATAAATGTTAGTATTTTGAAAACACAATTTGAAAGAGAGACATGTTTATGAAATATTTTTGCAAAAATATAAGCGATCTAAGGTCATAAGTCCACCAAAATTATTCTTCCTTAAACTTAATCTTTATACAAGATCTTGTCTTAATTAAGGCAAGAATTCAAAATTAGATTGAATATTTTATCCTTCATAAAGCCTAAATAATCTGCACTTTGTGATAGTGAAAATTTCTAGGATTTAAACTCTAACTATCAAGCCATTTATTTATATATATATTTCTTTTTTTCCTCTTTTTTCTTCCCTTAGTTGTTCTTAGGCTTTCTAGTTTACGCGGGTAGTGAGCCTTTTAACTGATGACTCCCAAACCAGATGGTCTTAGGGCATCATATGAGAAAACATCCCTCGAGTTTAAGGACTCGAGTAAATAAGGCCACAAAACTAAGGGGGATTATTTATTTCTTATGACCACCGTTAGGCGTGAATAATTATGCTTCTTGAGGCATAGTTATCCAGCTTAATAAGTGATTTTTTATATATATAATATATAGATTTCTTTTTATTTATTTTTACTATATGGCATTTAGGTCTTTGTTTCCATCCCAAAAATTGTGTTTGTGTGAAGTGCAAACTATCTAAGGCAAAAAATTTAAGATAAAATTATCTCCCCAATCTTTTATACTTAACTTATAATTTTAAACAATATCTATTATTTCAACTAGGTTTAAGATGTCATGATTAAGGTTTCTTTAATTTCTAAGGTCATCTTAATTTTCTTTAAAAATAGATCAAAACATTATCTCTTATTTCAAAAAGTTTTTAAAAGAAAAGAGAAAAATCCTATACAAAGGAAAATTCTAAGAATATCCTAAAAGAAGTGTAAAAGAAAGAAAGTCTAAAAACTCTACGTTAGTAAACCCTCCCCCACACTTATCTTATGCATTGTCCTCAACGCATCGTGAATATATGTATGCATGAAACAAATAGAGAGGGAAAGAAAAATCATCTCAAGGTGGCGGTTCTGGTGGCGGTCTGATTGATCCATGAATGCGGCCCAATCCAATTTGCATTGAGTTCTTAGGAACCCACCAATAACCTCAATAATACAACCCACTATAATGATGTGTACATGAATAATTTTTTATTAAGAATTTCACCCCATCTAATTTTTAAATCTTCAAAATAATTTCGAAGTCATTATTATCAACACCCTTGTCCCAAAATGGAGTATGAAAAGATGGAATGATTGATTTGGACTCAGGAAGCATAGGAACGACTGCTAACTTAGGATTTGACTTTAGTCAAGTAAAGATTCTGGAGTCGAGATTGGATCAAAAAGTGGGTCCGAATCAAGAAGTTGAAATTCTAATCTACATTCATTTCCCCACAATGGAATGTGACTTTCTAAGAGTGGTGATTAAAGTTCAAGAATGACAGGTATAGGAATCAAAACTGACTCTAAAATGTTGCTCAAATCGGGTAGCAAAACGGGAGTCAATATTGATTCAGGAATTTGAACTGGATCACAAATTTGAGGATCAAAGTCACATTCTTGTCTAAATTCAATTTTGTTGAATAGAAAACTTGCCAATTTGTCAATGGGACATTCAAAAGTATGAATTTGATCAAGTTCAATTTATTGATCATAAAAGATTGGTGATTCAATTTCACGATGGATTGGCACAGGATCCAATGTTGACTCGAGAAAAGGCCTGAAATTCGATAAAAATACCTCAGTCATTATTGAGTCAGGAAGTGGAATTGAATTACCAAGTTGAGATTCAGGATCATATTTATGCTCAAGTTCAATTTCAGAAAAGGATAACTTACCAAAATATCAACATGATTTTCAAAATTTTGATGTTGGTCAAGTTCAAATGGGTGTGCTGAAATTGAATCTTGGTTTCCAAAACAACATGATTCTTGATCTAGATCGATAGTGTTAGGGATATCTGGATTGGTCAAAGATTGATAAGAGTGAGTTTCTTCATTCCTATAAATGTTAACCAGTTGACTCAGTTGTGTTTCTAACCTATCGATAGATTGGGCAAAAGATTTTTGAAATTGTTGTAAAGTCTCATGCAAGATTTCTATATCATTTTTAGCTCAGATTTTTCTTTGAATGGTTGTTCTAGAAAGGGAGTGTAGGAATCTTGGTTTTAGAAAATTTGTGAAGATTGTAAGTCCAACAAGTTTTGAGATTGTCGCTTAGACTCACGCAAGAATTCCTCAGTCAATTTCAAGATGGATGTTTGATTATTTCGAAGAGGTGGGACTGAGTAAGACTCTTGAAAATATTGTGAAATTTTGGAGGCCAACCTGTTTTGAAATTATCGCTCGGCCTCTTACAAGTTAGCTTCTATACTCTTTTCTAACTCAGATTTTTTTCAATTGGTGGTTTTAAAAAAGGAGTATAGGAAGCAAAATTTGAAAATGAATATTGTGAAAAATGTGGACAAGGTGGATAGGAGGTTGAAAATTTGACTCGATGGAGATGAATCCTCATTGACTCTGTGAAGAGTGAAAATTATTTTGAAAATTATAATCATAACATTGGGGGTATGGGTTGCATTGATTCGGATAAGTCCAACCTGGTGTATTTGGCTGGTTCATATTGTAAAAAGTTAGGTAGGAATTATTTGAATCAAATGTGATCGGTGAGAAATATGGATTCATATTAGGATTAAAAGAATTGTTATTGTTGAATTCTATTTCATAAACAATCACAAACAAAAAAGAAAAAGCAAACAAAAAGAAAGAAAAAGTCAAAACCAAACCTATACTAAAATCGACCTAGACCTAGACGACTCCTAACTGGTCGATTACCCGGTAGAGGTTGTTGTATGAATCCGACCACAACCTAATCGGCCAGATAGGGGCAAAATACGGTGGGAAGTATCCGTGCATAAGCAACGGGCCTTAATTACACCAAACCTCGGTATCTTCGTCGCGCAACCTCTTAATCCCCAACCTTAGATACCGATTTCACAAGAATAAGATTCAAACCACCCTCAGTCAATCTCTTAATAAGTCCGAGATGTCCCTAGGGGCCAACGTCTATCAATTTTTATTAGGGCTTGGTTGTGTGAGTAGGGAGGTGATTTTTGGGCTAAGGAAGGGTGACGAAATCACCACCTTATCTTGTATGGGTTTTGCCCTTAATTTCAATTCGTGCAAGTGTGCAATATAGATAAGAATATAACACAAAACGAGTAAATCACCCACGTGTTTATCCTATGCTATATGCAATGTCATATGTACACCTCAGTCCAGATCACAACAACAGAACAAAATACAGTATATTGGAATTGAATTTGACACACCTAAATACAAATGTCTAAACCGTTTTAAAGCATCCAAATACCATATTTTAGTTCTTTAATTTATTACAGTGCTCAGGCAATCAAAGCAGATAATTATCAGAAGAATACAACAATATATGCAACTTGCAAATTCCCTGCAAAAGACAAAGCACAATTGCCATAAAATTGCCGCGTTTTCACGGCTTTTCTTGCATTTTCGCGGCAAAGTTTCAGAAGCAAGCTTTCTGCTTTCTAGAGCAGGGAGAGGCAAGCAAGAGGAAAGTTCTGCAATGTTCAGTTTGACAAAAATTAACCTGCATACCAAAACAGAGAAGAAAATGTTAACAAAAATGTGAAATCAAAACCATTCTCATCCCCGGCAACGGCGCCAAAATTTTGTTCTGGGCGGAACGAGCACTTTAAAATGTGTGTTTTATAAAATCAGTGAAATTATGTGTGTGCTAATGTTCTCTCGATACTTCCATTATAGCATTGGCTCAACGGATCGAATCCACAGGGAGGGGAGACGATAGAATCATTAACAGTTCTTATTCACGTGTTATGTTAACAATTTCTTCTTTATAAAAGAATGATAAAAAGAAAAAGAAAAGAAAACTGAATGTGCTAGGTGAAGAAGGCGATGAAACGTCGATGTGAAAATAAAAGAGAAGTGGTTTTGAAAACAAAAAGAAAATGAACACAAAGATGAACTAAGAAGTTGATGAAAACAATGATGAAAATGATAAAAGAGTTTTGTAATTGATTTTTAAAATAAGATAAAAAAAACTCATGGTACTAATTACTAATTGCTCCACTAACCATGCTAACCTCTTAGTGATTGTTGCCTCACATGGATCCTTGTTCATTACTAATCCTTGGCTTTAAGAGACGATACAAAACATGGCTCATAAGATTGTTCATAAACATTCAAACCACACATCCATATCACACAACAAGTTATAAGTTACTATTAGATCATCAAAACCGGTTAGAGGTGAGCATGAAATAAAGCTAGCATTGCAAGTTAGCAAGTTAGTGGGTTAGATATTAGAATTATTAGAATGCTAGAACCCATCATCATGAGCCATCAATGGCTCTTGCAAGAGCAAGGCCTTGTAGTAGAGGCTATTGATTCATGTAAATTATCAAGTAAGTGGTTAGATGGTTAGAGGTTAGTAGTTAGATTGCCATGAGAAGAAAAGTTAGTTAAGCATCCATGTAGAAGATAGAGAAGATAACAATGGAGAAGAAAGGAGACACCTTTACATAGATTGTCACCATCTATTACATCAATCTCTCTCTTTCTCTCTCAGCCCAAATATATGATCTATAAAAGAAAAGAAAATAAAAATAAAAAAGAAAGAAAATTCTAATCTACAACAAAAAGAGAAAAACCTTGCCTATTTTCAATCTGCTTGCGTTTCGAGTCTTTGCAGGGGTTTTTATAGGTAAAAGAGGATTCTGGAAGACGAGGCCACGCGTCAAAAATCGAAGCGTGGCTCGCCTACTTGGCCGTGGAAACGCAGCCAAACCAGGGACCTAAGTCCCTAGTTTTGGCGAGCTGATTTTCCTCACTTCGAGGACCTTCTAGATATGATTGGATTCGGGTATTTTCTTCTGAATATACGTCTGACGTGCGCAAGGTCTAGGTTCAATGCATCTTCTTGAAGCTCCCTCGCTTGGCCTCTAAGAAATACAGATTTAACTATCCAAAAATGGATTTAATTAAGCTTTTATTACCCTTTTGCCCCTAGACTCTTGATTTATCTTCAAAGTAGACCTAAACACAATTAAAAATAATATTTATTCATAAATCGGTAGAAAATGCGATATAATAATGCAGATGTAAACTAATCAGACATGTTTGTGAAAACCAAGTAGATTAGTGATGGATAAAAAATAGTTTTATAATCCATGGCAAAGAGGTCAAATAATCCAGTTTGCTTAAAGTATGATTCAGGATCATACGAGATGAAATCAGAAAAACTAACAAATCTTCCTGGAATGATTTCTAAGGAAGATAATCTTAAATAATCTTGTACAAGACTAGGATTTTTCAGAAATTGAGCATAATCTTCAGATGATGATGAATTCAATTTAGATTTCTTAGACTTAAACATGATTGAAATAGAGATAGGAACTAGGATGCTTACATGACCAAAGGAACTGAAGAGGAGATGAAGGGGGAAGCTTTTGGTCGACTGGAGTGCTGCTAGAGATGGATGCTTGGTCAACTGGGGCTGCTGCTGGTTGGGGTTTGGTCGACTAGAGCTACTATTGGAAGAAGTCGACTGAGCTCTGCTGGAAAGAGAGAGGAGAGTGTTATAGGGTTTGCGTTCTTTTTAGAGAAACTGAAAGTACACCTAGAGGAGGGTGAATACGTGTACTAGCTAATCTAGTGCAAATGATGCAGAATTAAAAACTTTATTGTAAGCACACTATGTGTAACCAAAAGTGAGCCTGAATTCTCCGTGAAGGGCTCTGAACTACTCTTCTAGATTCTTCTAGACTAAGAGTTGAGGTATTTTAATAAACTCTCTTGGTTCAACATAGGTGTGGGCACACACAAACTATATTTGACATATGAATATGAACAAAATAAAGCAATACAAGATATAAGAGAGATAGAGTTGAGAGATAGTGGATCAAACGCAAACACAAAGATATGCTTCGAGATTCGAGCCACCGCTCTACGTCTTTGCCTTCACACAGAAGGATTTTCACTATGTCCACACAAGACCTTCCACAAAGGAACCTCCACTGAGGAATTACAACTCAACATTGGGAGCACACAACTTCTCTCTCAAACACAGTCACCTCTACACAAGAGGGCAGGCACAAAATCAAAGCAAAGAAAAGGTTTACAATTTGGTGATCTAATGATCACAAACTCTCTCTTGGTGATTTAGGAATATCACAAACAATTTTTCTCACAAAAACAAGACTATAGATAGGTATAGAATTGATAGCTCAAGTATGAGAAAAACAAAGTATTTTAGAAAAGAAAACACAAAGAAAAACTCTTGAGAAAAACTTTTTGATAAATAAAGAAATGAAGAATAAAACTAGAATTCCCAAATATTGTTTTTCTTTGATTTTCCCAAAACTTTGAAACAAATAAAGATAAGAGAATTTTTGGCACAAAATTTATTTTGAAAACTTGCTGAAAACCCTTAAGAAGATGAGAAAATTTGCTCTCAAAAATCCTAGAAAAAGCCCCCCAAAGACCCATTTTTATAAGGGTCTGAAAATATAGCCGTTGGGGTCAAAACAGGTTCAGGATGACCTGTCGGTCGACCTTCTGGTATGGTCAAATTTTTGACCGGCCAACGGTCAAATATTTGACCGTTGGGCACTCTTGGTCAACCGGCTGGTCAATCGCCCCAAGAAAATTTGCATGTCGGTCGACCGAGGCCAGAACCAAAGAGTGAACTCTCTGGTCAGTCGATCGGATCGGCCAGATCCAGAGAGCAAGCTCTCTGGATCGATCGACCGTCCGGTCGACCAGCCCAAGGTCAAGACTGTGTGCATGTATCTGTGCACATCGGTTGACCACCCTAATCGACCGAGATCTAGTCCGGTCGATCGACCGATAGCAAGCTCAGGTTAGGGTTTTAGGGTTTGAAAACTTGGTCTTTAAAATCCCATAAAATCACATAAAATCCACAAAAATAAGTTCATGTAAGCACTTGAAATATAAATATGTCAGATCAAAGATCAACACATATTACAAACAATTTGAACTATTTTGAGGTATTAGAAGTTAAGCTTGAAATCAAAAATTGTATTTTCAAAACTCGTTTTAATTTTATCTTCAAGAGTTATTGAGAAGACTTCAAAGTGAAAAACTATTTCCAAAAACTTGTATAAAAACAAAAACATGATATAGAAATATTTTTGAAGCATAGTGTGTATGGATAGAGTCCAATACACATGGTAAATGATATATATATATATATATATATATATATATATATATATATATATATATATATATATATATATATATATATATATATATATATATATATATATATGCTTTTGACAATAAAGCTAAAGTTAAGTTTTTTAAAAAGACAAAACTTGTAACACATGAATTAGAAACATCAAAATAAGTTTTTAGACAATATGAATCATAGATGCATATGGATGAAATACAACATACATATAAACCATATAAAACTTGTTTTGATTCTAGCTATTCATGAAAACCATATATGTAAACTTGAAAGTCTAAAACTGTTAAACTGAAACCAAATACTCTTTTAACTTGTATGTGTGTGTATACTTGAGCATATCAACACTATTTATCTTTACACAAGATCTAAAAATAAAATTAAACTAAACAAACCGAAGTCTTCTTGTTAATCCAAACTCGATCCAAGTAAGCTTGATGTGATCGTTACGATATGAGCTCTTGAATCAACACTTGTTTTCTTCAACAATTTAACTTGAATCTCTTGTTGAAACCAAATCTCTACTAAGATCTTGATCGATATCTGAAACTTATTAAGCACAAGATCATTAGTAAACTAATCTTCATAAATTGGTCATCATCAAAACTAAGGTGAAGGACCTCTGGGTCAACAGAAAGATGAGTGATATAGGAGAGAGTAGATGGTTAGGTCTTGGATGAATGGATAGGATTAGATACTTAAACTTCGAGTATGTTATATAGGTCAATTGGGTCAGGTTTAGAAATGGATCCAATAAGAACTCAGTAATTGACAGTATTAGTCGATTGAAATGTCAGATTAGTCGACTACTGAGCCAGAATAATTGACTAATAGATCGATTAACTATCAGACTAGTCGACTATAAGTATTATAAGTCGACTAATAATTCATTGACTGAGACTTATGAAATTTACAGTTTCTATATCATCAATAGTCAAATATATAGTCGATTACTGATCATGTTAGTCGACTAATATGCAGGATAAGTCAACTAAACAGCTTATGAATCATTAAAATTCCATGTATATAAAATTCAAAACATACATAAATAGTATTTAAATATCAGAAATATAGCATATATTCAATTCACTTCTTAAATTCACAAAAATATTTTCTTTAAGAGGTTTTTATTCAAGATATCAGCAATTTATTTATCGATAGATATAAAGTCTAAAGAGATGCCACCCGTTAGAACTTGATTACGTACAGAATAATGTAGAAAACTAATGTGTTTTGTATGTGAGTGTTGAATAAGAGTTTTAGATAAATTAATTGCATTAGTATTGTCACACATTATGAGTGATGTGAAACACAAAATGTCATAGTCAATTAAAGTTTGCTTCATCTATAAAACTTGTGCACATGCAACACTAGCACAATATATTTTGCTTCAATTGTAAATAATAACAGAGAGTTTTATTTTTTGCTAAAACGCGATACTAGTGAATGTCCCGAAAGTGACAAGTATCACTAGTATTTTTTCTATTGAATTTGCATCTAGTAAAATCAGCATCATTATATGACAATAATTCAAATGTGCTTGAATTTGGATAAAATAAATCGTAATCAACTGTGTTATTATGTATCTAAGAAACTTTTTCACATCCTTAAGATGTGATTCTTTAGGATTAAACTGATATCTATCACATAAATAAACGCTGATATAATATCAGGTCTACTAGCAGTAATATATAAGAGTGAATCAATTATACCTTGATATACTTTTTGATCAACACTCTTACCATATTCATCTTTGGCTAGCATTGTTGTAGTGCTCATTGGAATTCTTTTACTTCCAAAATTTTTTATACCAAATCTCTTGAGAAGGTCATTAGTGTATTTGCTTTGGTTGATGAATATACTTTTTTTGTTTGCTTGATTTGAAGATCCAAAAAGAAGTTTAGTTTACCCATATGACTCATTTCAAATTCACTCTGCATAATCTTAAAACTTTTTGACAAAGATCATCATTAGTAGATTCCAATATTATATCACCATATATTTGAATAAATAAGATATCATTATTGATATGGTTAATAAAAATAGCTACATCACTACTTGTCCCGATTCATTAAGCTTGTTTTTGAACGCCCACTTGGTGCCAATAATAGGATGATCAAGAGGACATGGAACAAGATCTCAAGCATCATTTCTATAAATTAATTTAAATTTTTTTGCTTGATAATAATCCAAAATTCATCAGTGCATGCTTCTTTAATATTTTTCGTTTCAATAGAAGATAAAAATGCAACATGAGTGATAAAATTCAATTTGCATCAAGTTTGAATACCTTGTGAGATATCGCCAATAACCAAATCATGAGGATGCTCTCTCACCTAAACAAAAGCTTTCGATAAATCAGAAGAAATTTTATTTTTGTTAAAAATATTAGTATTATCATGAGATGTATCAATAGTAGCATCAATAGAAGAATCAATAGGAGATGTGTCAATAATATCATCATAAATAAATATATAATGGGACAATTTAGGTAAATATTGATGTAACATACAAATATTTTTCAATAATAGTTTTTCTATTGAAAATTCTATATGCCTTACTACTAGTAAAATATTCAACAAAAATACATTCAACAGATCTAGCAACAAATTTGTCTAAATTATCTCTAGTATTTGAAAAAAAAATATTTGCTATCAAATACTTTTAAATAAGAAAATTTTAAAATCCTATTAAAAAAGTTCATAACATGTTTTGTTTAAATTAGATCGAATAAAAACTCGATTTAAAATATAGCATGCAGTTGCAACTAATTCAGCCTAAAAATATTTTGGCAAGTTACTATCAATAAGTATGAATCTAACATACTCTTGCAATATCATATTCTTTCTTATAACAACACTGTTTTGAAGAGAAGCTCAAGGAAAAGAAAAATAATGTATAATACCAAACTTGTCAAAGAAATTTGTAAAAGGTTCATTCTCAAATTCTCTTCGATGACCACTTTAATAGTGATAATGGTTAGAGTTTTAATTTTTAATTCTTTTATAAAAACTTAAAAATTCATCAAAAGCATTATTTTTATTTCTGAAAAATATAACCCATGTAAAATGAGAATAGTCAACAACGATGACAAATACATACCTACTTTTATTAAAAGATAAGATTTTAGTGGGATCAAACAAATACATATGGAGTAGATCTCATGGTCTACTAGTAGAAACCAAATATTTTGATTTAAAGAAGATTTGACTAGTTTACCGAGTTGACAAGCTTTACACAAATGATCTTTTTTGAAAGTAATTTTTAGAAGGCCTTTAACCAAATTGAAATTAGAAACCTTTGAAATAGTTTTTATGTTCAAATGACCAAATCTTTTGTGTCAAATTCAAGAATCATTATTCGAAGGAAACCAAACATAAATTATTAGAAGATGACATGTAATTCATAGATAATTTATAAATATTGTTCTCACGAATACCTCTAAATATACAATCATGTTAGAATCATAAATAGCGTAAACATCTTTTTCAAAGACAATTTTGTAACCTTATCACATAATTGACTAATACTCAAGAGATTGTGTTTTAAATCACTTACCAAAAAAATCTTTTTTAATAAGGAGTTTATGAGAATTACCAACCATGCTGATGTCAATAACTTTTTCTTTGTTATTGTCTTTGAATATAACTTTTCCTCCATTCTTATTTTGTTTGAAAGAAAGCGTTCGGATACGTCCAGTCATGTGTTTGAAACAATCACAATCGAGTATCCAATTTCCTTTTGAGGTACCTAAAAGATATAACAATTTGTTTGGTACCCATTTCAATAGGTCCGAAAGGATTAGCCTTTAGGAATCCAAATCAATTTGGAATTTAGTTTTCACTTGTTAACATACAATAGTTATTCGAATTGCATATAACATTTACATATGAAGTATTATTGATTAGTCTATGATTCTGCATTTTTTATATCGCATTTCCCTACCGATTTATGATAAAATAACGCTTTTCACCAGTGTTTTGGTTTCTTTTGCAGGTAATCAAGACTAGAAGGGCAAAAGGGTAATAAGAGCTTAATTAAACCCACTCCGGATAATTAAATCCGGATTTCTTTGAGGCCAAGCTAGAGAGTTTTTAGAAGATATATTGAATCTAGACATTGGCGCGTGTCAGACAAAAATTCGGACGCAAATACCCGAATCCGAGAATACCTGAAAGGTCCCCGAAACGAGACAAAACCGCTCACCAAATCTGAGGACCTGATTCCCTGGTATGGCCAAGAAATGCGGCTATGGCCGTGTTTCCACCGTCATCTTGGCGTGCCACGTGTCGATTTTTGACGCGTGGCGTCGTCTTGTTTTCTAGAAACCTCCTTTTTACTATATAAAGTCCTGCAGAGACTTGAGACGCAAGCAGATCAATGAGTAATCTAGGTTTTCTCTCTTTTAGTGTAGTTAGTATAGGTGTTCTTCTTTCTTTTGTATTTTTATTTCTTTTTAGATTCATGTATTAGGGCAGAGAGATTCAGAGAGAGATTGATGAAAGAGATGATGACAATCTATGTAATCTTCCTCCTTTCTTCAACGGTTTCTGCTCTAACCTCTAACATGACTAGATAACTTTTATTTCATAGAAATCTAACTACTAACCACTAATCTTCTTGATAATTCACATGAATCTAATAGCATCTACAAGGCCTTGCTCTTGCAAGAGCCATTGATGGCTCACGATGATGGATTCTGACATCTAACTTGCTAACTTGCTCACCAAGTTAATTCTCTCTTATTTCTCATGCTTTCTTCTAATGGTTTTAATGATCTGAGATTTGTATTAGCTTGCTCTTGAGACAAGTTTTGTATGTGAGAAATCATCTTAAGAGCCATACTTTGTATTGCTTCTTAAAGCCAAGGACTAATGATGGCCAAGGATCCATGTGAGGCAACTATCACTAAGAGGTTAGCTAATTAGTGGAGCATTTAGTAGTTAGTTGCCTGAATCTTCTTCTCTTTTTATTTTCTTTTCAAACCTTTTCTTCAACATAAAAAGGCCATTTTTATTTCATTTTATTTTCATCTCCTATTTTTTCTATTTCTTCTTTTCTTTTCTTTTGTTTTTAAAACCATTTTCTAAAACCTCTTCTTATTTTATTTTCTTTTATCATTTTTCTATTTTCTTTTTTGATTCTTTTCAATTCACAACAACTTCTTATTTGTTTTTCACATCGCCGTTTTCATAACCTTCTCACTTATCACTTCTGAATTTCTTTTCTTTTTCCTTTCTAATTCTTTAAACAAAGAAGAAATTGTTAACAACCAACGTGAATAGAACAGTTAATGCTTCTATAGCCTCCCATCCCTGTGGATTTGACCCATTGAGCCAATGCTATAATAGAAGTATCGAGGGAACAATAGCACACATACACAATTTCACTGATTTCATAAAACACACATTTTCAAGTGCTTGATTTCGCCCGATCAATTATAAGAATTTTTATCAAAAGAATTCAAATCTTTAAGAATCCATATATATATTTAAACTTGACCTTTCCTGAAAATTTATTAGAATTCTTCTTAGCATGTGAATGAAATGAAACATGATTAGTTTTAGCATATGTATGAGAAGTCTTTTCATTCTTTTGTTTGAAAAATCAAGTCCAAAATGATTTTTTGGAACTTTTTGTGAAGATAGCAAATTATTCAAATTTTCTTTATCTTTATTAAACTTGGTGACATTTTTCAAAATATCTTCATATTTACTTTTGAAAGAAATAATATCTTTTCCAAATAAGAAATTCTTGAATTTAAAAAGATGTTTCTTATTTTCCAATAAGATTGACATGGGATTATTTTATTTCAAGGGATTAAAGTCATAAATAGTTGTCTATACAAATGCTGGTTATCTTTCTGACCCACATAAAGCTAGATCTCAAATATGATATGTATTCACTTGTGGTGATGCAGCTATGTCATGAAAATCTATAAAGCAAACATTAGTTGCTACTTCTTCAAATCATTCTGAAATATTAGCACTGCACGAAGCAGATCGTAAATGTATTTGATTGCAATCTATGATACAACATATTTGAGGAACATGTGAGTTGTCCTCAATCAAATATTCCCTGATATTATAATATGAAGATAATGTGTAGCTTGTATTGCACAAGTCAAAAATAGTTTAATTAAAGGGGATAGAATCAAGCATATTTCATCATAAATTCAACACACATGAGCTTTAGAATAGTGGTGACATAGAAGTTTGACAAATTCAGTTTAGTAACAATTTTGTAGATTTTTTCACTAAATCACTGCCAATTACAACATTCAAAAAGATGGCAACAATATTGAAGTGTGTTAACTCAAAGATCTTTTGCTGGAATCAGGGAGAGCATGTCACTAGTAGGTCTACACATTATACTCTTTTTTCTCCATCCTAGTTTTTATCCCACTGGGTTTTTCTTGACAATGTTTTAACGAGGCAGTGTCACGAGCTCGCGAGGCGCACATGAATATGTACTCTCTTTTTTCCCTTAATCCAGGTTTTGTCCCACCGGTTTTTTATTGGCCAGATTTTTAACACGCATATTCATGGATGGTAGGCATCCAATGGGAGTGTTGTAAATGCATGAGTTAGTGGATGACCACCATGTTGATGATCTATCACCGATTAAACAACAGATAAACACTAAGTTGAAGACTCGATAGCGGAAGCGGAAGCGGAGAAAATCTACCACTAGCAAGCAATTAAAACTATAATCACTATACAACCAAAGAACACCAGATTTAATGTGGTTCGACAATATGCCTACGTCTACAGGGAGGACGAGAGAAATCTTTATTAAAAATAAAGAAAGAAAATACAAGAGCTCAAGAAGATCTCTCTCACAACTCTCAATGATGAAAATCTAAAATTCTTTTGAATTCTTGACTCACCTTTAAAAAAGTCACCCCCAAGGGGTTTATATAGGCACTTAGGATGATCCAACTCTAACAACCAAATCAGCACCGTCTTAGAGAAATAAGAAACCCGGATCCAAACCAAAACCGAAAACAGAACCGTATTAGGAAACTGTCAGAACCCGATATTAGTCGACTAGGGCGAACATTAGTCAACTAATACGAAGTATTAGTCGATTATACCCAGAACTTACTCGACTATTGTAATACAGTCTAAGAATCAAACTTTCTTTTGCAGGGCCTAATTGACTAAATCAAAGTATCAGTCGACTAGTCCAAGACCTAGTCAACTAATAAGACCTATTAGTCGACTAAAAACTTGCACAATGCATGTACATTTCTGTGCTTGATTTGTGAAGCTTGTAATACCTCCACCTGAACCTGAATTCTTCTTTAATGAATATGAGGCACTCTAAATACTAACAATCTCCACCTTGACTCATGTTCATTAAGTCCCTCCGTAGAAATTTGCCTCTGTTTCATATTGTTGCTTTCTCCCCCTTTTGTGACTTCACGTGGTCCCTCTTAAGAGCTCATTCGCCACTTTACTTTTGAAGAACCTTGATGAAGTTCAGAGATGCTCTAAACTCCACTGGGATGGTCTTTATCATCATATCTGTTGGATTCTTTTTCGTGCTGATCTTTGCCAAATCAATCACCTTATCATCCATAACTCACTGATGTATATTATAATATCATACATCAATGTGCTTCGTTCGCTTGTGATACCTGTGATCCTTAGCAAGATGAATCACACTCTGGTTGTCGTAATGAATTCGAATTGAATCATGTATGATATTAAACGTCTCAACCAATCCTCTCAACCACAAAGCTTCCTTTGATATCTCAACTGCAGCCATGTACTCTGTTTCTGTCATTGAAAAAGCAACTGTGTCTTGAAACTCTGCCTTCTGATTAATGACGCACTCAGCTACGTGGATACATAGCCCATCATAGATCTTCGCTGATCAAGATCTTCAGTATAATCTGCATCAATATAGTCTTGTAATACCCTAAGCTTTCCCATTTCCAATCTCTAAAACACTAAGCCTAGTCTCATAGTCCCTTGCAGATATCGTAGCACCCATTCACTGCTTCTCAATGTTGCTTTCCTGGATTTGACGTGAACCGACTTACTATACTAACTGCATAGGCTAAGTTAGGCCTAGTGCAGATCATAGCATACATGAGTGATCTCACCGCACTAGCATATGGTACTCGAGACATCTCTTCCTCCTCTTCTGGTGATTGTAGACACTGCTTGGAGGATGATTTTAAGTGACCCGTCAAAGGAGTGGTAACTGGCCTTACTTCTGCCATGTTGAATCTCTCCAATACCTTGAGAACATAGTTTTCTTGGATAGCTAAGGTCTGCATGAGCCTTTATCTTGAGTGATCTCCATACCTAAGATCTTCTTGGCTTCTCCCAAATCCTTCATGTCAAATTTCTTATTGAGCTGAGCTTTAAGCTTCTGAACATGTGTCTTGTTTCTTACAGCAATCAATATATCATCCACATATAAAAGCAAATATGTCGGATCATTACTCTGCTTAAAATAGACACAACTATCATACTCACATCGATTGTATATGGCCTTAATCATGAAAGATTCAAACTATTTGTGCCACTACCTGGGAGACTGCTTAAATTCATAGAGGCACTTATTAGAAGACATACTTTATTTTTTTACCTTCCTGAATATAACTTTCAGCTTGTTTCATGTATATCTTCTCCTCCAGCTAACCGTGTAGAAATACTATTTTAACGTCTGTCTACTCCAACTCTAGATCAAATTGAACAACTATCGCTAATAACATCCAAATAGATGTATGCTTGACTATAGGGGAGAAGATCTCATTGTAGTCAATAACCTCCTTCTAAGCATATTCTTTAGCAACTAATATTGCCTTGTATTGTTGATTGTCTTTCTTGCGAAAGACCATCGGCAACCTATTGCCTTGGAGTCCTTTGGAAGATCCATGTTTGGTTTCTATCCCGAGGCTCCATCTCTTGCTCCATGGCTGTAATCCACTTGCCGTGGTCATCTGCCTCGATCGCTTCCCTTTAACTGTCAGGATCTCCTATTTCTGTTACTTATGTGAAAGAGACATGATCATCTTCCCAGCCATATCTTGTTGGTGGTACTGTTATTGGCCCAAAGGACCATCACTCTAGTTTTGATGATGATTAACTCATGTAGTTATAGTACAATGATCTTGTGTTTATATAGTTTTAGATTTACTATCAAGATCTTAGTAGGTGCTTAACTTCAATAAAGGAGTTTGGAGCTAACACATGTAAATTCAAGAGCTTACGCATCAAGATCACATCTAGCACTTAGTTGGAGTCAAGCTCTTTGGATCGAGTCGACTTAGAGAAGGAGTTTTACAAGAATACTTCGGTTTATTTAGTTTGAGTTTGTGTCTAGTGTTGGCCCAAAAGGTTACACTCTCATTTGTTTAGAGTTTTGATGATAACAAAACAAATAAGAGCTATTTGGTACTAATAAGTTTGTTCAAGATAAATTTCAGGTTTTGTACCATGTTTGGAGATCATTGCTTAGCTTTTGCAAGAAATTCTAAGTTCATAGAGCAAAGAAGGTTTATGGCACATCAAGGAAGGAATATAGAAAAGAAGGCTCTAGCTAGGCTTTGCATGGTTCAAGACTTCAAGATTGCTCATGAGACTTCATTAGTCTTGTTTCTAGTTTTATAGTTTTGTTAAAGAATAGTGATTAGGATTGAAGCTCTATATTCCAACACACACGTTTTTGCGCACATGCTTTTCCTAGAAATATTCCCTATAAATATATATAAAATAATTTAATACAAAGCCTTTTGATTACAAACTCAATTTTATGTTTTATATATATCTCTAATCAAAAATATTTTATTAGATATCAAAATCTCCTTAAATTCTTGTTCAGTCTTGACTTTTGGCCTGAGCCGGTCGACCGACACTCAACTGATTTTCTGACAGGTTGGATGCGTATCCGTGTGCACGTTCTTCGGCCGACCGGGCGGACGACCGAAGACTTCGGTCGACCGGGCGGCTGGCCGACTGAAGTGGTGTCACTCTCTGTTTGTTTCGGTCGACCGGGCGGTCGACCGAGAGCCTGCAACGGCTCTTTTTGTTTGAATCCCAGTCGACCGGCCGGTCGACCGAGGTAGCCGTTTCAGCCATAACGGCTAGCTTTTAAACACGTTTTAAATTTGTATTTTTCGTTTCTAAACGGATTTAGGGGATATTTTATGGGTTAAATTCTTCCTAATTAACATTATATGAGTTTACTTTTTAATCCCTAGCTCTCTCCTATAAATAGTGGTGATTAGGGTTATGTTTTCAACAACAATAACAACAAGCAATATACAAAAAGTTTCAAAAGTTTTCAAAGCTTTCAAGAGAGTTTGGTTCTTGGTTTTTGTGCTGAAGATTCTCTCATCGCTGAAGTTTTATTTTCTAAACTCTCTCTAGTTCATTTCCTTTTTCCACTTACACTATTTGAGCTTCAATTCTAACCATTACTCTACAGGGCTCTTGTAAGGAAAGAGGTGTTTGCAAAAGATAGTTTGTGGTCTTTTGATCACTAAGAGAGAACTTGTATTTGAGATTGTGGAGTTGGGTACTCCGGTGTGATTATAATTCTTTGTGAAGTTATAGTGGTTAGAAATCCTTCTGGGTGAAGGCGGGGACGTAGAGCTGGGTGCTCGAACCTCGGAAAAATTCTCGGTGTTTGCGTTTGGTTTACTTTTTCTTACTTGTTCTTAATTCTTGCTTCAATCACTTATTTTATATTCATTGCTTTATCTACTTACTTCACATTTTCTTTGCTACATTGTACTTGCTCTTCATTTTCATTGTTATATTCACTTGTTGCATAATCACATTGTCAATCAAATACTCATACAACAAGATTGCATTGTGCACCTCCAACTTATATCTAGAGGAATCAGGAGGAAGAAGTTCAGAACCCTTCACGGGGTATTCGGCTTCTAGTCTTGTTTTGGGTTGATTGTTGCATCATATTTTTAATTGTGCATTGATTAGCATTATCACCTATTCACCCCCCTCTAGGTGATTTTCAATTGGTATCAGAACTTGGACTCTGGGTTTGGCTTTACATCCTTAGAGAGATCCTAAAAATTTACTAATCAACATTTGCATTCTTTCATTCATACACTAGTAAACATGGCCGACAACATCAAACCCCTCCTAAATTTGATGGACTTAATTTCCCTATTTGGAAGGTTAGGATGACTATCTTTTTACAATCTTTAGGTAGCTTAGTTACAAAATCCTTGACCAAACCCTATGTTAGACCCGATAGTGATGAAATCACATGGTCCGACTTTACCTTTAGAGAATATGAGGCTAACTCCAAGGCCCAAAATTCCCTCCTAACCGCCTTAAATGATGATGACCTTACACGAGTTATACATTGCCAATCCGCCTATGAGATTTGGCAACATTTGTTGGTCACGCACGAGGGGACATCACAAGTAAAGAGAGCTAAGATAGATCACTTGAGGTCCCAATATGAATATTTTAAAATGATTGATGATGAATCTATTGATTGTATGATTATAAGGTTTACTAAAATCACCAATGCTCTTTCCTCTTTAGGTGATGATATTTCTAATGACCAAAAGGTGCGAAAAGTGATTCGGCTCTTCCTTCTTCATAGGAGATAAAGGCCACCACCTTAAAGAATTGAATGACAAGGACGAAATGGATCTCATTAGTCTCACTGAAAACTTGAAGACTCATGAGATGGAAAAGAAGGCAAAAGAAGAAGCCGCTCCTCTTAAGAAGAAATCCATAGCCTTCAAGTCTTCCTCCACTCTTGATGACGAAGTAGAAGATGAAGAGGAAGATGAGGAGCTCTCCTTTCTTGTGCGAAACGTGAAGAGAATGTACCGTAAGAACAAACTCAACTTTAGAAGGAAGTTTGAAGGAAAAGAGGAGAGAAGAATCATTTGCTACAATTGCCGAAAGCCCGGACATATCATGGCCGATTGCCCGGAATTCAAGAAAAAGGTGACTTCCTCCTTCAAGCAAAAGAAGCCGGTCGAAAAGAAAGCTTACAAAGCAACTTGGGATTCGGAAAGCGAGTCCGAAGACGAGGTGGACACGGCGAACATGTGTTTCATGGCAAACACACCAAAGGTAACCTCTCAACCTCTTGATGAAGAAGATGAATTAAGTAAAGAAGTACTTGTACATGCTTTTGTTGAACTTTCAGAGAGTTATGACAATAAAAAGATAGAATGCTCAAAATTGGAAAAGGAAGTTGCTTTTCTTAAAAATCAACTTGCTATTGTTTCTAAAGAAAAGGATGAAATTTCTTCAAATATTATTTCTACTCAAAATGAATTTAGTGCTTACAAAGTTGCTTGCAAAGCAAAATTTTCAAAGATTGATGAAAAAGAAATTTCTTCATTAAAAACTAGAATTGTTGATTTTGAAAAGTTTTGAAGATTGTGCTTTCAACACTAAGAAACTTGAGGAAATGTTTTCTAAAAAGCACACTTCTCATGCTAAAGCTTCACATGTCAAAATTCCTCATGCTCACACTACACATAACACCCATGCTAAATCTACTCATGCTCACAAGTCACACACTCACTATGCTTTTAAATATGGTAGAGTATATAGATACACTTATTGTGGTAAGAATGGACATTTGGCTAAGCTTTGTTATGACCAAATAAATAGAACAAATAATCTTGTATGGGTTCATGATACTAACACTTTAGGACCCAAGAAAATATGGGTACCAAAATCAAGTCCTAAATTATTTGATGTAGGTACACACCAAGGCTCCAAGACGTAAGGAGCGGTGGTACCTTGATAGTGGTTGTTCAAGACACATGATATGGGATATCAACAACTTTATAACTCTATCAAGATACATGGAAGGTGGCACCGTCACCTTCGGGGATGACTCCAAGGGCACTATCATTGGTATAAGTAACATTCAAATTGGTGCATCTCCCATCGTAGAAAATGTTGTTCTTGTTGATAGTTTAAAACATAACTTGCTTAGTATAAGTCAACTTTGTGATCGTGGACTTAAAGTAGTTTTTGATGACTCTTCTTGCCAGATTTTTTATTGCAAAACAATGATTGTATTCTCACCGGATTTCGTGATGATAATGTTTATATCATTGACATGCTTAATTTGGATTGTTCTACTAAATGCTTGAATGTTTTTGATGAAAATTTTGGCTTTGGCATAGAAGATTAGGACATGCATCTTTTGACCATCTTTCTAGGATTAATTCTAAGGAATTGGTGAAGGGTATTCCTTACTTGAAGTTTGAGAAAGACCGCATTTGTGGTGCGTGCCAACTTGGGAAACAAACCAAGTCTTCTTTCAAACCAATCAAGGATATCATGTCAACTAGGCCATTAGAATTAATCCATATGGATCTTTTTGGACCAACTAAAACTAAGAGCTTAAATGGTAGTAGATATGCATTTGTTTTTTGATGATTTTTCCCGATTTACTTGGGTTTTCTTTTTGGAAAACAAAGATCAAACTTTTCTCATTTCAAGATTTTTCGAAAAAGGGTTGAAAAAGAAAAAGGTTTTTCGATTTTGAAAATAAGGAGTGATAGAGGTGGTGAGTTTGTTAACCAACTCTTCATGAATTATTGTGATGAAAAGGGAATCTAGCATGAAATGTCATGTCCTAGAACTCCACAACAAAATGGAGTTGTAGAAAGGAAAAATAGAACACTTCAAGAGATGGTTAGGACCATGATGAGTGAATATGACCTCCCTCAATATCTATGGGCCGAGGCCGTAAACACCGCATGCTATATTTCAAATCGCATTTATTTATGTAAAAATTCTTCCAAAACATCTTTTAAAATGTATCATTCTAGAAAACCTAATGTTTCATATTTCAAAGTTTTTGGATGCAAGTGTTTTGTTTTGAATACTAGAGATAACTTGGGTAAATTTGATGCTAAGGCTTATGAAGCTATTTTTGTTGGATATTCTTCTACTAGTAAAGCTTATAGAGTATTCAATAATCTTCCCTTACCATTGAAGAATCCATGCATGTTAAATTTGAAGAATCTAATGTGGTTGTTGAGAATGTTGTAGAGATTGACCCATTAGGTGAAGATATGAAGAGACTATCCTTGAAGGACTCACCCACTCAAGAAGAAAAGCTAGAACCCATTGGTGATGTTCATAAGGATGAAGTGAATGATTCTCAACCACTTCCCAAAGATTGGAGATACGCTACAAATCACCCCAAGGAACTCATTTTAGGTGATGTCTCTAAAGGGGTAACAACTCGTTCCAAACTCCATGACTTATGTGGTAACTTTGCATTTATTTCTCATTTTGAACCCAAAAGTCCTCGAAGCCAAGGCGGACTCATATTGGTTGTTAGCCATGCAAGAGGAACTCAATCAATTTGAGCGCAACCAAGTTTGGCACCTTGTACCTAGACCTCACGATAGACCAATAATTGGTACTAAGTGGATCTTTAGGAACAAGATGGATGAGTCCGGAAATGTTATTAGGAATAAAGTAGGTTAGTGGCCCAAGGTTACACTCAAGTTGAAGGAATTGACTTTGAGGAGACCTTTGCACTCGTACCACGGCTTGAAACCATACGGATAACACTAGCTTTTGCATCTTTTAAAAATTTAAAACTTTTTCAAATGGATGTGAAAAGTGCATTTTTAAATGGTTTTATAAATGAAGAAGTTTATGTTGAACAACCTCCCGGTTTTGTTGATCATGTTCATCCCAATTTCATTTTTAAACTTGATAAAGCTTTGTATGGATTGAAACAAGCTCCAAGAGCTTGGTATGAAAGGCTTTCTAGTTTTCTCATTTCAAATGATTTTGTTAAAGGCAAAGTAGACACAACTCTTTTTACTAAGCATGTTGATAATGACATTTTAATTGTGCAAATTTATGTTGATGATATAATCTTTGGTTCTACTAATGAGTTTTTATGCAAGGAGTTTGAAAAGGTTATGCAATGTGAGTTTGAAATGTCTTCCATGGGTGAATTGAATTTCTTTCTTGGACTCCAAATCAAGCAATTGTAATGGGATATTCATAAGTCAAGCCAAGTATGCAAAGGAACTCGTAAAGAAGTTTGACTTGAAAGCTCAAAAGTTTGCAACACTCCCATGGCAACTACAATCAAGCTTGATAAGGATGACCAAGGTAAAAATGTTAATATTAAATTGTATAGAAGCATGATAGGAAGTTTGTTGTATTTGACGGCAAGTAGGCCGGACATCATGTTTAGTATGTGTGTCATTGTGCTAGATTCCAATCGTGTCCTAAAAAGTCCCATCTTATTGCGGTAAAACGCATCATTCGTTATATTAAGGGCACAATTGGAATGGGTCTTTGGTATCCGAAAACCGGAGATTTTTGACGAGTTATTCGGATGCTGACTATGCGGGTTGTAGAGTAGATAGAAAGAGTACTAGTGGAACATGTCAATTTCTTGGTAATTGTCTTGTTTCATGGTCCTCTAAGAAACAAAATTCCGTAGCTCTATCAACCGTCGAGGCGGAGTATGTTGCAGCGGGGGCTTGTTGTGCACAAGTCCTTTGGATGAACATACTCTCCTTGATTATGATTTGCATTATGATCATATAAAATTTTTTTGTGATAATACTAGTACATTCATATGACCAAAAATGCAAATCAACATTGTAAGACCAAGCACATTGAGATTAGGTATCACTTTCTTAGAGATCATTTTGAGAAAGGTGATATAGATATTGATTATGTTTCCACGGATTTGCAACTTGCCGATATTTTCACTAAACCACTTGATTTTGCTAGATTCTCCTTTATTTGTGGTGAACTAAATATTTGTGTTATTGAATAATAAATTTTTTTTACCCTTTTTGATGTATGACAAAAAGGGGGAGAATATGTCTGAGTTATTATGGTCTTGATTCCATAAGTGTTTATGATTCTTGTATTTGAGTTTAAGTGTTTTTGCAAGTGTTTAATATCTCATGGTTTTTGTAGCTTGCTTATAATATTGTTTTTCTTTATTCAATGTAGCATAATTTGAGGGGGAGCTTACACCTCTCTTTATTTTTTAACATAGCCTATTTGTTTTGTCATCATCAAAAAGAGGGAGATTGTTGGCCCAAAAGGTTACACTCTCCATTTGTTTAGAGTTTTGATGATAACAAAACAAATAAGAGCTATTTGGTACTAATAAGTTTGTTCAAGATAAGTTTCAGGTTTTGTACCATGTTTGGAGATCATTGCTTAGCTTTTGCAAGAAATTCTAAGTTCATAGAGCAAAGAAGTTTATGGCACATCAAGGAAGGAATATAGAAGAGAAGGCTCTAGCTAGGCTTTGCATGGTTCAAGACTTCAAGATTGCTCATGAGACTTCAGTTCTTGTTTCTAGTTTTATAGTTTTGTTAAAGAATAGTGATTAGGATTGAAGCTCTATATTCAACACACACGTTTTTGCGCACATGCTTTTCCTAGAAATATTCCCTATAAATATATATAAAATAATTTAATACAAGGCCTTTTGATTACAAACTCAATTTATGTTTTATATATATCTCTAATCAAAAATATTTTATTAGATATCAAAATCTCCTTAAAATTCTTGTTCAGTCTTGACTTTTGGCCTGAGCCGGTCGACCGACACCGACACTCAACTGGTTTTTTGGCAGGTTGGATGCGTATCCGTGTGCACGTTCTTGGCCGACCGGCGGACGACCGAAGACTTCGGTCGACCGGGCGGCTGGCTGACTGAAGTGGTGTCACTCTCTGTTTGTTTCGGTCGACCGGGCGGTCGACCGAGAGCCTGCAACGGCTCTTTTTGTTTGAATCCCGGTCGACCGGCCGGTCGACCGAGGTAGCCGTTTCAGCCATAACGGCTAGCTTTTAAACACGTTTTAAATTTGTATTTTTCATTTCTAAACGGATTTAGGGGATATTTTATGGGTCAAATTCTTCCTAATTAACATTATATGAGTTTACTTTTTAATCCCTAGCTCTCTCCTATAAATAGTGGTGATTAGGGTTATGTTTTCAACAACAATAACAACAAGCAATATACAAAAAGTTTCAAAAGTTTTCAAAGCTTTCAAGAGAGTTTTTTCTTGGTTTTTGTGCTGAAGATTCTCTTATCGCTGAAGTTTTATTTTCTAAACTCTCTCTAGTTCATTTCCTTTTTCCACTTACACTATTTGAGCTTCAATTCTAACCATTACTCTACAGGGATCTTGTAAGGGAAAGAGGTGTTTGCAAAAGATAGTTTGTGGTCTTTTGATCACTAAGAGAGAACTTGTATTTGAGATTGTGGAGTTGGGTACTCCGGTGTGATTGTAATTCTTTGTGAAGTTATAGTGGTTAGAAATCCTTCTGGGTGAAGGCGGGGACGTAGAGCTGGGTGCTCGAACCTCGGAAAAATTCTCGGTGTTTGCGTTTGGTTTACTTTTTCTTACTTGCTCTTAATTCTTGCTTCAATCACTTACTTTATATTCATTGCTTTATCTACTTGCTTCACATTTTCTTTGCTACATTGTACTTGCTCTTCATTTTCATTGTTATATTCACTTGTTGCATAATCACATTGTCAATCAAATACTCATACAACAAGATTGCATTGCGCACCTCCAACTCATATCTAGAGAATCAGAAGGAAGAAGTTCAGAACCCTTCACGGGGTATTCGGCTTCTAGTCTTGTTTTGCGTTGATTGTTGCATCATATTTTTAATTGTGCATTGATTAGCATTATCACCTATTCACCCCCCCCCTCTAGGTGATTTTCATCTAGATCTTGTGTAAAGATAGATAGTGTTGATATGCTCAAGTTCACACACACACAAAGTTCAATATGTTTGGTTTCAGTTTAACCGATTTGAATTTCAAGTACACATATATCGGGTTTTGAATTTTAACCTGTTTTAGTTCTGCTGATCTGCTCGATACCCTTTTAGATTTCTTATCATAATGTTTTATTCTTATATTCAAATAACATGATTTAAATTGAATTTTAAAGATAACTTTTAGTGCTACATTTCTTATTCAATAATCATTTTCTGATTCAAATGTTAAAGATGTCAAATATTAGGTTGAAGTCTGTTATTGTTCTAAAAACAGTTTACAGTTTTTAATTTGACACCTTTCTATATTTTATTGATAACTTTCTACTCCAAATGATATTGAGTTGATTCAAGTTACAATAGAATGAAGACTTAAATATTTACAAATTATTCCTATATACATATTTCTAAATTCTGATGTTTTAGGCCTAAAACTGGCACAAAATTGACCAATAGTCTGCTAGATTGGAAGTATCGGCTAATTTTCTGGAGGCTGATTTTTAACATGTTTTTAAAACGTGTTTTGTTGAATTTTAAGAGTTAAGTTCTTAAACCTGATAAAACTATTCTAAATTTATTTTTCTAAAACCTATATAAATGGTCATTAGGATGGATTAAAATCACAACAACAATTCTATTTGAAAAATCAAGTTTTGGGTTTCAAGAGAAAACGTTTTCTAGTGCCATCTTGTCCATTTTCTAAAGAGTTTTTAAAGAGTTTTTGTGCTTAAAAGTTTGATATTTTATTTTGTTTTCAAGGATTAGAAAATCAAAGAAAAGAGAGTCTTTGGGGAATTAGTTTTGATCTTCATTTCTATTGCTATCTAGTATTTTTCCCCAAGTATTTTCTTTGTGATTTTGATTTTCAAACACCTTGTTTTCACACACTTGAGCTATCATCTCTATCCTATCTATAGGATCTTATTTTTGTGGAAAATATAGTTTGTGGTCTATTGTGATCACCAGAGTTATTTGTGGTCTATTGTGATCACCTAGTTGTAATCTTTTCATTGCTTTAATTTTGTGCCTATCCCTCTAGTGTAGAGGTGGTTGTGCTTTGGGTTTATGGTTATCCCTCTTGTGTGGAGGTGATTGAGATTGTGGTTTGGCTTTGTGCCTTGTCCCTCTTGTGTAGAGGTGATTGTGGTGGAGTTTGGCTTGTGCCTTTATGCCTCTTGTGTAGAGGTGATTATTGTTTTGGCTTTGTGCCTTGCCTATTGAGTAGAGGTGATTGTGGTGGAGAAGGAGTTGTGTACTCCTAACTTTGTAATTGCAAAATCCTCGGTAGAGGTTCCCTTTGTGGAAGGTTTGTGTGGACGTAGTGAAAATCCTTTTGTGTGAAAGCGGGGACGTAGAGTAGTGACTCGAACCTTAAATATATCTTAGTGTTTGCATTTGATCCACTATCTCTAAACTCTCTCTTATATCTTGCATTACTTTATATTGTTCATATCTCATACATGCTTGGTAATGTTTGTGTGCCCATACTTGTGTTGAACCAAGAAAACTTCATATTGTACCTCAACTCTTATTTAGAAGAATCTAGAGGAGATAGTCTAGAGCCCTTCAAAGAGAATTCGGCTACACTCTTTGGTTACACATTGTGTATTGTAATTAGTTTTTAATTTGCATCATTTGTCATTAGATTAGCTAGTACACCTATTCACCCTCCCTCTAGGTGTATTTTCAATTGGTATCAGAGCCTACGCTCCTGATATTAGGTTTTAACCACCTAGGAATGAGATCTTGGCTTGCTAATCTAGATTTGCATTTGCAATTGTTTATACACTTGGATTTCATGACCCCTCCCATGTATGATGTTACTAACATTGATATATGGAAGTATAGGATGAGTGTACACCTTAAAATCTTAGGATTGCATGTTTACCTTGCCGCTACTGAGAAATCTTATCATGACAATAGCAAGTATATAGATGCCAATACACAAGCCCTAGTGGCACTTAGAAATACACTTAGCAAAGATTATCTTTCTATGATTTCTCATTGTGATTCCGCTTTTGTATTGTGGAATACATTGACCTCTCCCGAGCTACAAACGACAATCAATGTAGAGAAAGAATCTAGTGGAGAAGAGTCTGACCAACTGTGCTTCATAGTCCAAGGAAATGACTCTCTTGAGGTACATTCGGTTACTCAATTAGATAATAGTGCTAGTTCTTCTTATGATGATTATATGGATCCACATGCCTTAAATGAAGAACTATCTATAGTTTGTGAGAACTTACTTTTCAAATATAAACTTTTGAAAAAGAAAAGTTAGAATTAAAAGAAAAGAATAAAAACTTGTTTTCTAAACTTGAAATATTTTACAAGAGAGGGTTGAGATTTCAAGTAAAGAGACTCCTTGAAAACCCAACTTGACCTTATTTTAAAGGAAAATGAAATTTTGAAGAATAAAAATAATTTTGATATTGTTTTAGAGAAAAATAAGATTTTATCTTCAAAACTTGAAATTGTTTTAAAAGAGAATGATTCTTTGAAAAATATAATTGTTTCAATTTCAAAAGAGCTAGATTTAGTTTCAAAGAAAAATATTTTTTTGAAAAATGGTTTAGATTCCATGTTTGTCATGCTACTATTGCTTCAACATCATGTATTTCTATTGCATGTTCTACATCTTCTTCTAATATTGAAAATGATATATGTATGTTGAAGAAGAGTGTACATTGTTTAGGCTCCACTTTAGCCAATGTGCTATGGATCACAAGAAATTGGAATCCATGTTTCGAAAGAAACAAGTTTCACATATTCATGCACACCAATCATGGCATACACATGCTCATCATGATCACACACATGACATCTGTATGCTCATGTGTACACTTGTACACATTGTGGACGTAAGGGCCACCTTGCAAGATTTTGTTATGATAGATTAAAATTTTAAATTTTGTAAATAAATTTTTTTGGGTTAGGAAAGGTACTAACCCCCATGGACCCAAAAAGGTATGGGTACCAAATTCACCCCTATTGTATTTGATGCAGGTGTGGGCTCTCACTCGATATGAGGGTATTGGTGCCTTGATGGTGATGCGTTTGAGCTTGATAGACGCTACATTGGATGCATCACCTTTAAGAATGTCTGGTGGAGGACCATCATGGTTTGGAGACTTAGAGAATAGTTCATATGGTTTGGTAACTATCTCTAACTCCTATTTTAGTATGCATGCTTTTGCAATTATTGATTTTTAGCATGTCTTGATTTTTCATGTTTATTATGTTAAATGCAATGTTAATTAGACTTGAAATATACATAAATAGTATTAGAGATATACCCATGTTTATATGGACTATTATTTTTGTGTTCTCACTATAGTTTAGCTATTGTGTATATCCTAACTCTAAAGCACGTGCATTTACCCTAATAATCATGTCTATTTATGATTTTGCACTTTATGTTTTTGATTACTTGTTTAGATGAAGTTTTCGTTAAAACTTGTGCTTATACTTGTACAACTGGTGAGCCACATTTGATTATTATGTGTTTGTACTGTATTGCTCAATTGTACCCATTAGATGTACTTGTATAATGTTGTTTTAATGATTCTTACATCTTAACATGTATTCCCTATTTTTATGCTTTCATAAAAATGTGTTTTATCTTCATGTATATGTTAATTTTGTCTAAAACTATTAGATATACATGTCTATCCTAGAGTCACTTACTTTTCATGCAAAAAAATTTTAACTCGTTATGTTTGGGATATGTATGTATACTTTTAGTTTCAACAAAACATACATATATCTTGAAGCGTATTTAGTTTTGATGATTTCTTATTTTTGATGAAAGAAATTTCAACCAAGCTTCAATGCCTTATTTCCATGATTTTGTTGATTACATGATTTTTACACATTCTATATCTTGTTTACTCATGATTTTTATTTCATGCGAATATATGTGCTTTATAGATTTTGAATGTCAATTATTGTATGATTTTCATATTTTCATGGGATACTTATTATTTTATTTCTAACTTGAAGGGTTTCGTACTAATTTTCAAAATTATCTTTAAAACTAGTCTTCATTCTTCAATTGGTAGAGTTTTCAAACTATGCTAAAATATTTTCAAATTATAATTTTTAAAAACTCCTACCTTCTAAGGGCGGTTGGATGGGTAACCATGTCTTGTATACCCTTATTGAAAATTTTTTTAAACTTGTGCATGAATAAGGTGGTAGGTATGAGTTATACACTTGATCTTCAAGAAATTTTATTTTTTTATACTCATATGTGTTTCTTATATATGTATGCTTTAAATTTCAATTAGTATCAATTTCAATTGGTATTTTCATTTTCATACATACATATATATGATTTGATTGTGCTTGTTTTACAATATCGTTACATTCTTAAAGCACAAATTATGTTTATGGTAAGCCTGATTTATTTCAAATGTTAATTGTTATCTTTACAAGCTTATACATTGATTTCAATTGGTATTTATTTGATATCAAATATATTTCATGTTTCACCTTCAATTGGTATCAAAATCTATTATTAGTATCTTAAAAAAAAATTCAAAATGGTACCATCTTTTGTTTGGTCAACTACAATTTGATTTCATTAGTATCATAATTCATTTTTTTGACTTCAAGAAATTTCAAAATTTTTTGTTTAAAAATTAGTTTTAAATTTTATTGATATGTATTGTCTATATGTAAGGGGAGCTTAACATCTCCTCTATATATAGATTCACGTTGAAGTGTATTACACATATTGAGAACTTGGCCTCTCTTCTTTACGTGATACATGTGTGTAGGGGGGCTTAACATCTCCATTTATACATTGTATATTATTTTTATGTGGGTTAAGATCTAGTCATCCCTTCTCCATATAATTCATTGTATATTATGTTTTATGTGGCTTTACGTCTCTGCTCTTCATGAATGTATATCGCATATACTTTTTTATTATTTGATTGTCCTCACCCCTTTGTTGATGAATTGACAAAAAGGGGGAGAATTTTGATTTTATATATGCATCCTTAATATTAGTATTTATGCATATATGTTTTATTTAATTTATGTGCTTTTATTGAATATCCTTATTGTTTATACTATGCTATGCATGAGTTAAGGGGGAGCTTCTATGAAGCTTATTTTTAATCCATGCATATATCACTCCATGAGTTTTGTCATCTCAAAAAGGGAGATTGTTGGCCCAAAGGCTCATCACTCTAGTTTTGATGATGATTACATGTAGTTGTAGTATTACTAATGATCTTGTGTTTATATAGTTTCAGATTTACTATCAAAATCTTAGTAGGTGCTTATTTCAATAAAGGAGTTTGGATCTAACACATGTAGATTCAAGAGCTCACGCGTCAAGATCGCATCTAGCACGTGGTTGGAGTTAAACTCTTTGGATCATGTTTGGATCGAGTCGACTTGGAGGAGTTTTACAAGAAGACTTCGGTTTGTTTAGTTTGAGTTTGTACTAGATCTTGTGTAAAAATAGATAGTGTTGATTGCTCAAGTTCACACACACATACACACACACACCAAAATTCAATATGTTTGGTTTTCGATTTAACCGTTTGGGATTTCAAGTAAACATATGGGGAGAAGATTTTGATTTTATATATGCACCTTAATATTAGTATTTATGCACGTTTTTTATTTAATTTATGTGCTTTTATTGAATATCCTTATTGTTTATACTATGCATGAGTTAAGGGGGTCTTCTATGAAGCTTATTTTTAATCATTCATTATAACTCCATGAGTTTTGTCATCTCAAAGGGGGATTTGTTGGCCCAAAGGCTCTCACTCTAGTTTTGATGATGATTAACTCATGTAGTTATAGTACTAATGATCTTGTGTTTATTAGTTTCAGATTTACTATCAAATCTTAGTAGGTGCTTAATTTCAATAAAGGAGTTGGATCTAACACATGTATTCAAGAGCTCACGCGTCAGATCGCATCTAGCACGTGGTTTGGGTTAAGCTCTTTGGATCATGTTTGGATCGAGTCGACTTGGAGGAGTTTTACAAGAGACTCGGTTTGTTTGTTTGAGTTTGTACCTAGATCTTGTGTAAATAGATGTGTGTTGCTCAAGTTCCACACACATACACACACCACAAATTCAATATGTTTGGTTTTCGATTTAACGTTTGGGATTTCAAGTAAACATATTCACGTTTTTTATTTTAACCAGTTTTAGTTCTGCTGATCTGCTCACACCTTTTTAGATTTCTTATCATAAATTTTTATTCTTATATTCAAATAATATACTTAAATTACATTTCAAGATAATTTTCAGGGCTAAATTTATTATTCAATATCATTTTAATTTCAATGTTTGGTTGACGTCTTATTATTTTTGAACAGTTTACAGTTTTGATTTGACCTTTTGTATTTTATTAATAACTTTCTACTCCAAAATGATTTGAGTTGATTCAAGTTGCAGTAGAATGAAGACTTAATTTACAATAATTCCTACTATTTCTAAATTCTGATGTTTAGGCCTGACTGTGCTCACATTGACTAACAGTCTGCCAGATTGGCAGTAACGGCTAATTTTCTGGAGGCTAATTTTAACATGTTTTTAAATGTGTTTTGTTGAATTTTAAGAGTCAAGTTATTCCTTTTAAACCTAAATTATTCTAAATTTGTTTTTCTAAACCTATACACAGGGTCATTAGGATGGATTAAAATCACAACAACAATTTATTTGAGAAAATCAAGTTTTGAGTTTCAAGAGAAACGTTTTCTAGTGCCATCTTGTCCATTTTCTAAAGTTTTAAAAGATTTTTGTGCTTAAATTTGATCTTTTATTTATTTTCAAGGGAAAAAAATTAAAGAAAGAGAGTCTTTGGGGATTAGTTTTTATCTTCATTTCAATTGCTATCTAATATTTTCCCAAGTATATTCTGTGATTTTGATTTTCAAACACCTTGTTTTCTGACACTTGAGCTATCATCTCTATCCTATCTATAGGATCTTATTTTTTTGGAAATATAGTTTGTGGTCTATTGTATCATCAAGACTTGTTTGTGGTCTATTGTGATCACCAAGTTGTATCTTTCCTTTGCTTTGGCTTTGTGCCTATCCCTTTAGTGTAGAGGTGGTTGTGCTTTGGATTTGTGGTTATCCCTCTTGTGTAGAGGTGAGTGAGTTTGTGATTTGGCTTTGTGTCTTGTCCCTCTTGTGTAGAGGTGATTGTGGTAGAGTTTAACTATATGCCTTTATCCCTCTTGTGTAAAGGTGATTGTTGTTTTGGCTTTGTGCCTTGCCTCTTGAGTAGAGGTGGTTGTGGTGAAGAAAGGAGTTGTGTACTTCTAACTTTGTAATTGCAAATTCCTCTGTGGAGGTTCAATTTGTGGGAGGTCCTGTGTGGACGTAGTGAAATCCTTTTGTGTGAAGGAGGGGACGTAGAGCAGTGGCTCGAACCTCAAAACATATCTTGATGTTTTTCGTTTGATCTACTATCTCTAAACTCTATCTCTCTTATATCTTGCATTGCTTTATATTATTCATATCCCATACATGCTTATATTATTTGTGTGCCCATACTTGTGTTGAACCAAGAAAGCTCCATATAGCAACTCAACTCTTATCTAGAGGAATCTAGAGGAGAAGTCTAAAGCCCCTTCATGGAGAATTCGGATACACTCTTTGGTTACACATAGTGTGTTGTAATTAGTTTTTAATTCCGCATCATTTGTTATTAGATTAGCTAGTACACATATTCACCCCCCGCTCTAGGTGTATTTTCAACTGTAACTCTGACTGACCGCCTCAATGATCTAGGTTGCTCTTAAGTAGCCTCATGTTCGTCTCCATCTGAATCTGAGGAGTCCTCTTCTAACCCTCCAGGCATTTTAGGGCTCTCTGAGAACTAATTTCCTTTTCTTAAGTATCTGCCGAACTGTTGAAGCTCCATCTTGCGCTTTCCTCCATCTCTGATTTTTTCTTGCAACATTGATTCTTTGATAAAGATCACATCTCTACTGGTAAAGGCGCTCCTTTTCTTGGGATCCCAAAGTCTGAAACCCTTGACTCCTTTGGTGAACCCGATGAAGATACACTTCTTAGACTTAGACTCCAGTTTGTTCCTTTTCTGACTATCAACCAAGTTATACGCTGGGCAATTGAAAATCCTTAAGGTTGAATAGTCTACAACTCTCCTTACCATATCTCCTTTGGATCTGAAATTCAATAACTGTTGATGGTGACATATTTACCTGATAACTCACATGATTCACCGCCTCTACCCAAAATCCTTCTAACATGTCAGTCTATAATCTGATACTGCGGGCACGCTCTGTAAGTGTCTGATTCATGCACTCTGATACTCCGTTTTATTTTGGTTGCCCGAAAATTCTTAGCTGGTATTGATACTCTTGCTTGCTAAGTAGTTTTCAAATTCTTTGGAGGTATACTCGCCTCTATTATCGGACTTAATACTTTGTGTAATCACCTACAGGGGGGTGAATAGGTGACTAGCTAATCTAATGGTCAATAATGCGGAATTAAAACTTATTAATACAAACTAAAGCTTCTTAACTAAACACCAAGTATAACACAAGAGTGTAGCTGGATTCCCCGTGAAGGGCTCTGGACTAACTCCTCAAGATTCCTCTAAATAAAGTTGAGGTGCCGCGTTGGCTCTCTTGGTTGAATACAAGTGTTAGCAAACAATCCCCAAGCATATAACAATATGAGCACAAAATAAATCAAGCATATAAAGATAAGACAATATGAGCATGCAAAATATATAGGCAAGTAAGAGATAGAGAGAGAGCAATCGCAAACACGGGATATTTGTTTCGAGGTTCGAGCACACTTGCTCTACGACCCCGCCTTCAACACTTGAAGGATTTCCACTATAAAGTGATCCCATCGGATCACTCGGTGCCGGCCACCTACAAGGAGTTCACACTAGAACTCTTGGACTCTCTGGTCCTTCACTCGTTCCCGCAAGAACACACTGCAAGCCCACTAGCTCGCCGAGGCCGCACCTCTACAAAGAGTTCACACAAGAACTCGAAACACCACGCGAACCCGCAAGTCCGCCTCCTCAAAGTACAAAGTAGAACTTTGGTGATCACAACACTTTGATCACCTAAAATCCTCTCACAACAAAGATCCCTATAGTAGATATAGCAATGAATAGTCAAGTAATTTGTGTGAGAAAACTAGGATGGAATGTGTGGAGGAAAACATAAGAAATCACTTTGAAAACACTCTTGATAAACTTCCCTTTAAGTAGAAATATTTACTCTCAAACTAGTGGAGAAAACTCTGAAATAGATGGGAAAAACTAGGTTAAACTCTACTCAAATCTTGTATAAAACGGTCCAAAAAAGACCCAATTTATAAGGCTCTCAAAAACTAGCCGTTACAAGCCCAGTCAGCAGCTCTGGCTGTTGTCGGTCGACCGGCCCGGTCGACCGCCAACGGTCAGAAATCTGGCCGTTGGAGCCTCAGTCGACCGGCTCGTCGGCCATGGTCTGGAACAGAGAGCAGACACTCTCTGCCGGTCGACCGACCCGGTCGACCGGGGGCTTTCCAGAGAGCAGAAGCTCTCTGGCGGTCGACCGGGTCGGTCGACCGGCCCTCCAGCCAGAGCTGACGTGCACATTTGTGCAGTCGGTCGACCGACTCCTACCTCGGTCCACCGTCCGGTCGACCGGCAGAAGCCAAAAAGACTATTTAGGGATTAAAAGGCTATCTTTTTAGCTTAAATAAAATCCTATAAAATTTCTAAAATTCTACCAAAATAGTTTCAATATTATACTATGATATACAAACATGTTTAAGTAAAATCAAGACTGTTACAAATATTTTGAACTATTTTTGTAACTTAGAAATTTTTGGTATAAAACAAAACCGTATTTTTTCCAAATTGGTATTTCTAAAACTTTCTCCAAATACAAAAACAAGATATTTTAAACACTTTAAAGCATAGAGTATATGGATATGATCCACTACACATACATGATGAAATATCTATGTTTTTTGATAATAAACACTAAAAATAGTTTTGGTTAAACATATGTATATATGAAGTTCAAAAACCAAACCGGTATTTTTTCCAATGAAAACTCTTTTGTATTTTTCAAAATAAAACTCTTTTTGAAAACATATCTAAATCTTGTGTGTGAGTGTATATGGTATACTTGAGCAATCCACCAACTATTCTATCCTTTACATTTTAACTAAAATAAAATCTTAACAAAAACAATCTAGACTCAAGTCTTGATCTTGAAGGTCTTCACTTGAAGTCTTCTTCTCCTCTTGACTTGGTCCAAATTTGATCCAACGAGCTAGACTCCTCTTGAGTACTTGATGTGGTCTTGATGCACAAGCTCTTGAATCAAACCGTGCTAACTCCAAAACTTGACTTTAAATCCTTTGTTGAACCTAAACACCAACTAAGATCTTGATCATAAATCTGAGACTAATTAAACACACGATCATTAGTACTATAACTACATGATTTGATCATCATCAAAACTAGAGTGATGGGCCTTTGGGCCACAAATCTCCCCTTTTTTGATGATGACAAAACTCATGAGTTATATATGCATGGATTAAAGTAAAGCTTCAAAGAGCTCCCCTTAACTCATGCATCACAATAAACAATAATATATGGCAATGAAGCCATGAATCTAAATAAACATGTATG
>JAVJIF010004511.1:0-189111 GCA_038442645.1 Agave tequilana
GTCGCTATTGACGACCCTGAGTTGCTTGCTCAGGTCTTGATCCAGAGACTCTGCAGGAGCAGGAGTATTTCGAGCACCTCGCTGATCTTCAGTAGACAGATCCTTCCTTTTTCATATGTGAGAGACCTTTATTCTCGGATTTTCTATGATTTCATTATGTTGTAATAAGTAAAACATTTGGTGACATTATGTACTTGATTTCTTCTAGCTGGAATAAAAATAAATCTTGTTTTATTTTGAATCAATGTACTGAGGCTTAACGTATTTGTTTTAAAAATACGTCGCCGGCTCTCGTCACGTACCCTTTATATGAGTATTATGATTGCGGGGCGTAACAGGGTTTTCTTGGTATCAGAGCCAGGTTATTCAAGTGTATAGTTGTGTGAATAGTCAGGCTCTTACCACAGTACAAGGTTTAGTAATCCAGCTACAAGTACAAGTATGTCACCATATTTTAATTATATATATATATATATATTTTTTTTTTCTCAGAGTAATGGCTCAACGACTTCCCTCTGCCCGCATCGCTGCTCGCGAAGATGCCACTGATTTGATGGGGGTACTCCGGGGCCTGGTAGAATCACAGCAGCAGCAGACAGCACTTCTTCGAGATGGATTGGTGGCAGCACAACAGACAGCCACGGAGGCCATAGAGAGGTCTGCGGCTCCTCGGGACCAAAACCCGGGAACATTTCAGACTTTAGGAGGTTGCAGCCCAGCCACTTTTACCGGACACAGAAAGCCTTTGGAAGCAGAGCAATGGCTGGTTGATATGACCAATCTCCTGAATGCAGCTCGTGTTCCGGCAGAGGATCAAGTGGAGGTTGTCAAGGTCCAAATGACTGATGTGGCTCGAACATGGTGGCTCGCTGAGGAGGAACGATTGGAGAAGCCGGTCACATGGGAGAGGTTCTCAGAGAGCTTCTATGAGCGATTCTTCCCCAAGACTGCTAGGAGGGAGATGGAGCAGCATTCATCAACTTACGACAAGGGAGTCGGACGGTGTGAGTATGCAGCAGAGTTTCTAAGGTTAAGCGGTTCGCTCCCTATATGGTAGCGGAGGAAGAAGACAGGGGCGAACCGATTCCAGCAAGGATTGAGACTGGACATTCAAAAGTTTTTGGTCCACCAACAATTGAGCACTTACTCTCAGGTTCTCGGTGCTGCTCGTGGTCTAGAGCAAGTGATGGAAAAGGAGAGCAGGAGCAGATTGCAGATAAGACCATTAAAGCGACCTTTCGAGCAAGTTACCAGTTACCTCCATCCAAGCCCAGCAATGCCCCATTGGGCAGGCGTCCGATCACTACTTCCCCGCCCTTGACGGTCTGCGACTTCTGCCAGAGACCGGGACACCTGCGGCGAATTGCAGGTGGGCAAATGGTCAATGCCTCGCTTGTGGATCCAGAGATCATCGATTAGCCGACTGTCCTTCCAAGAGGCCGAGGAGCATCATGCTTGCCCCTCCAACATCAGAAGCAGTTAAAAGGAACCCGTGCCCGCAGGTAGAGGAGCTCCGCTTCCTTCGCACACAGGTGTTCGAACAGCCCAGCGGAGGCCAGGAATCGGGCGTGGAAGGAGGCCAGGCTTTCAACCTGACTGCAGAACAAGCTGAGGCATCAGAGGAAGTTGTAGCAGGTACCATTCTGGTTCATTCCATTCCAGTTGTATCGTTATTTGATTCTGGTGCTTCCCATTGCTACATATCTACTAGATTCGTTATGATGCATGCTATACCCTGTGATGATATGGATAACCAGTGGGAAATTAGTACCGGGAACGGGGTTATAACCACTAGTAGGATATGTAAGTCTTGTTCTGTGGAGTTTGCGGAAGACAGTTAAGGGCAGATTTGTTTATGATAGACACCCGCGGATATGATGTGATCTTAGGCATGACCTGGCTTAGTAGGTATCATGCGGTGATTGATTGCCGGAATAAGAGCGTGATCTTCAGGATTCCAGATCAGTCCCAATTCCAGTTCATCGGGGAGTCGAAGACATCCAGACAGAAGCAGCAAGGGGACTACGCCACTGCAGAAACTCAAGAGAAGCCGATACCGGTTTGTGGAGAATTTTTAGATGTGTTTCCAGAGGATCTACCAGGACTTCCGCCAGATCGAAACTTGGAGTTCGCTATCGAAGTCATCCCAGGTACTGCCCCTATATCTAAAGCACCATATCGAATGGCACCTATAGAGCTAGCCGAATTGAAGAAGCAACTACAGGAATATTTGGATGAAGGCTTCATCAGGCCTAGTGTTTCACCTTGGGGAGCTCCGGTGTTGTTGGTAAAGAAGAAGGATGGTAGTAGAAGGATGTGCATTGATTATCGGGAGTTGAACAAGGTCACTATCAAGAATAAGTATCCCTTGCCTAGGATAGATGACTTGTTTGATCAGCTAGCTGGAGCTAAAGATTCTCGAAGTTAGATCTTCGGTCTGGATATCATCAATTGAAGGTGAAGGAGGTAGACATTCCGAAGACGGCTTTTAGGACTCGTTATTGTCATTACGAGTTCTTGGTCATGCCATTTGGAGTGACCAATGCTCCGGTAATCTTTATGGATTTGATGAATCGAGTGTTCTCTCCATTCTTAGATAAGTTCGTAGTGATATTCATTGATGATATTCTGATATATTCTAAGAACGAGGAAGAACATGCTGAGCACTTGAGAATCGTGTTGCAGACCCTTCGGCAGGAGAAGCTCTATGCCAAACTAAGCAAGTGTGAGTTTGGCTTAAGAGTGTGGCATTTTTGGGCATATTATTTCGGGAGAAGGCATCTCAGTGGATCCCAGCAAGTTCAGGCAGTAAGGGATTGGCCTATCCCGAAATCAGTAACCGAGATTAGGAGCTTTCTGGGGTTAGCTGGATACTACCGGAGATTCGTGCAAGACTTCTCAAGAATTGCAGGACCTTTGACCAAGCTTACCCAGAAGGGGGAGAAGTATGTATGGACAACGGAGTGTACCAGTGCTTTCGAAGAACTGAAGAAGAGGTTGATGACGGCTCCAATTTTGAAGATGCCTGATGGAACTGGTGGTATGGTCATTTACAGCGATGCGTCAGGGAAAGGATTGGGATGTGTGCTAATGCAGCATGGGCATGTGATAGCATACGCGTCCAGGCAACTCAGGCCCCACGAGAAGAACTACCCTACGCATGATCTGGAGTTAGCAGCAGTGATTTTCGCCTTGAAGATTTGGAGGCACTATTTGTTGGGTGATCAGGTGCTAATCTACACCGATTACAAGAGCTTGAAGTACATCTTCACTCAGAAGGAGTTAAACATGAGGCAGAGGAGGTGGTTGGAGCTGATGGCTGATTATGATATTGATCTACAATATCACCCTGGAAAGATCAATGTAGTACCAGATGCCTTAAGCAGGAAGCCAGAAGTGTCTATGGCAATGCAGATCACTCAGCAGAAGGAATTATTCGAAGAGATGAGGCGAATGGACCTGATGGTAATTCGAAGGGCAATATCTCCTGGCCAATTGATGGTCATGCAGATTCAACCAAACTTATTAGAGAAGATCAGGAAGCTCAAAGTGGAGATCTTAAATTACAAGAATTCAGGGAACAAGTGGAAGCCGGGTTGAGGTCAGATATGCAGATCCATGCAGATGGGACGCTCCGTTTTGGTAACAAAATTTGTGTCCCAAAGGAGAGGTTAGACAAGAAGTGTTGGCTGAAGCCCATAGCTCGGCTTATTCTATACATCCAGGGGAACAAAGATGTATCAAGACTTGAAGCAACGGTTCTGGTGGCATGGGATGAAGAGGGAGATTGCTCGGTATGTGGCAAAGTGCCTAGTATGTCAGCAGTTGAAGGCAGAACATCAGAAGACAGCGGGACTTCTTCAACCTCTGTCAATTCCAGAATGGAAGTGGGAGCACATCACTATGGATTTCGTCACTGCTTTACCTCGCAGCCAGAAGGGGAATAATGCAATATGGGTTTAGTGGATCGCCTCACGAAGTCAGCACATTTCATTCCTTTCAGACTGGGGCAGTCTACGGAATTGTTAGCAGAGAAGTATATGCAGGAGGTAGTGAGGCTCCATGGTGTGCCAGTCAGCATTGTGTCTGACAGAGACACTAGATTTCTATCCCACTTTTGGAGAAGTCTTCAGGAAAGTTTGGGAACCCGCTTGAAGTTTAGCACTGCATATCATCCGCAGACTGATGGACAATCAGAGCGGACGATTCAGATTCTCGAAGACATGTTGAGGGCATGCATGCTAGATTTCAAGGGATCGTGGGAGGATCATTTGCACTTGGCGGAGTTTGCTTATAACAACAGCTATCAGCTAGTATTAAGATGGCACCTTTTGAAGCCTTGTATGGGAGGAAGTGTAGGTCTCCTTTATGTTGGGACGACATTGGTGATAGGCGGCTGTTGGGGCCCGAGATTATAGTTCAGACGGTGGAGAAAGTTAAAGTCATCCATGAGCGTCTCAAGGCAGCTCAGGATAGACAGAAGCAGTGGGCAGATTTGAGTAGAAGGCCGCTAGTGTTTGAGACTGGAGACAAGGTATTTTTGAAGATATCTCCAACGAGAGGAGTGATCAGATTCGGTAGTCGGGGGAAGCTGAGTCCGAGGTTCATTGGACCTTTTGAGGTGTTGGAGCGTCTGGGAGAAGTGGCTTATAGACTGGCATTGCCACCATCTTTGGATGGCGTGCATGATGTCTTCCATGTTTCTCAGTTGAGAAGGTATGTCAGAGATGACAATCATGTTTTGGATCATACTGAGCTGGAGCTTCGGCCGGATTTATCCTACACTGAAAGACCCATGGCTATTCTGGATCGGACCACCAAGGAGCTGAAGAAGCAGATCATCCCACTTGTTCTGGTGTCTTGGGGCAGGCGATCTCCGGGAGAAGCGACGTGGGAGCGAGAGGACATTATTCGCGATCGCTATCCTCACTTATTTCATGGCGATTAGGTAACTTTCTTCTTCCTCTTGAATTTAAATTTCGAGGACGAAATTTTCTTATTAGGTGGGTAGAATGTAATACTCTTGTTTTGTAATACAAAATAAATAATATAAATAATAAATGAATGAATGAATGAATGAATGAATAAAAAATAATAATAATAATAAATAAATAATTATATCTATACATGTCTATGTCAAGTTTCGAACCTCGTTCCCTATAACAAATCCTAATGCTTAAACCATGATGCAACATTGGCGTGTGGTTGAAAAGGAAAGCTAAATTATTTTAAATAACCCAAAGTCAAAAGTTTAAAATTTGAATTTCTAACTAAAAGATCTCAAGAGATATTTCGGGATCTCTTATCTTAACCCCTAGATTTTATCCTAACCAACTTATCCCTAAAAATCCTAACCTAAAAGAATTCTATCTCAATATATTACCGTAACTTTTATTCTTCTGTTTCCCTACGCAAAAAAAAAGAAAAGAAAAGAAGAAAGAGCGATAGTTTTAGAAAGAAGCCTAATCCATCTTTTGTCTTTATCCATTCATTATTCTGAAACTGATCGTGATCGTGAGGGAAGGCTCGCTTGAAGGTTGAGAAGCAGTTGGAGATCGAGGAGCAGACGAAGGAGAAATCTATCCAAATCTATCCAAGTAGGTTTTAAAACAATTTTATAAAGTTGAATTTTATTTTTAAAAACATCATGATTTAAATTTGTGCTTACCTAGATTAAGTTGTTAAACTAGGTTTAGTAATTTTTCATGATTTAGAATCCTCTCATATAATTTAATTTTCACCTAAGATTTAAATAATTGAATGAATTATATTTATGATATGTCATGCTTAAATTCCCCTTGTAATAAACTTCAATCTTATCCAATATATATATATGCAAATAAATAAATTGTATAAAGAAAAAAATATATATCCATAAGATTTAAATTACCATGTTTAGATTATTTTCTAGGAATCATTATTGTAATACTCTTGTTTAATGAAACCTAAATAAGTAATGATTTATTACCCTAATTAGATTATAGAAATTTAGGGAATTCTGATATAAAAAGAAAAGAAGGAATTAGATTAAATAAGTTGCATATTAAATAAATCACCAAATAAATAATTTCCTTTCACAAAAAAAATTTAGAACTTAACCCTAACAGTCTAAATTAAATACCTATGGTAATGTATCAAGGTATATTTTATGGGAAAAAAATTAGAAAGATTAGAATTTATCTTTATATGTATATATATATTGGTATGTATTTATGTTTGTAAAAAAAAAAGAAAAAAAAAAGAAAAAAAAAAAAAAAAATGGAGGGTGCTCTCGGCCGAAGCCGAGAGCAGCAACTCCCCTCCCAAATCTGGCCAGGCCCAGTGGCCTGGGCTGCCGCTGGGCCAAGCCAAAACACAAAAAAAAAAGGAAGAAAAAATGAATCTGGGCTTAATTTTGGCCCAGGCCCAGGAGAAATAAAAACAAAAAAAAATGAAAAGGGGAACTGGCCGCACTGGCCCAGCCCAACAGAAATAAAAAAAAAAAAAGAAAACAAAAAGAGGATCCGGGCCTGGATTACTGGCCCAGGTCCAGAAAACAAAAAGAAGGAAAAAAAAAAATGAAAGGAAACTGGGCCTGGCCAATGGGCCAGGCCAGAAAACAAAAAAACAAAAAAAAAAAGAAATACAGAGAGGAAAAAAAAAAGAGAACTGGGCCTGGCAATGGGCCAGGCCAGAAACCAGAAAACAAAAGAAGAAAAACAGAGAAAAATGAAGCCCAATTCATTTTAAATCCGACCCAATTACAATTTCAGACCCGTTAAGTTTTGAAACAATTTTTTTAACTAGATAAAATTTGGAAAAAAATAAATAAAAATATGTATAAATATCTAGATAAGTCCTACCATCTACAGAAAAAGTTGGAGTAAATGCAGCTCATTTGGTGCTAAACCACTGCATTTAAAGATTGAAACCCGCTATTTTAATTTCAGACCCGTTAAGAAATTATAAGTTTTAAAACATTTAAACCACATAAAATCAGTAAATAAAATCTGAAAATCACATAAACTTTATACTTCATTATGAAACCTTATTTAAAGATCCGGATTGTTCACATTTGATTTAAAATACTAATAAATAGAATATTTCACGTAAAAGTCGATATATGAAAGTTCAATATTTCTAATTCGAATATATATTAATGTAGATTTCTTCGATTGGTGCTTGGACGCATGGTAGCCAGGTGAGTGTTCTTCACTCACTGTATAAGTACTGTTATTTTTCATTTATTATAAATGTGTGCTATTTCTATTATTAAATGGTAAAGTTATTAAGTGATAGACTTTCTAGAAAATCTGAAAATTGTTTAAAATTGTAAATGATGAGATGGATTATGTTATCAAGTCACTGGAAATTACATACTGTTGTACTGTTACATTGTCACCTACTGTTACTGTTATACCCAGTGATTTATATAACATGATTATTAGATAACTTACACCGGGTGGGGAAATTGATAGAGGAGACGGTATCGGTATTTTGGGTGGACCTAGGATACAGGTTGCGCAGCCGACTGAGGGTTCCACTGTAGGGTTCCTGGGGGATGACTGACATCCCATCTGTACTGTTACTGTTCCACTGTTTCACAGTGAGATTACTGTTACTGTTACTGTTACTGAGTACCTAGCGGTACGCCTGGTTCAGCGCCAGGAAACTGAGGCCGTGGCCGGGTATGTACGGGACCCACCTAAAACACAGATACCCGTCTCCAACTATCCATTTCAAATAACTAGCAATAAAAATAGACATACACAGGACATCTTGACACATGACCTTACATAGGACAGATTGCAGTATTAATGGTTATATAGTGTATATCACTGTGTTTATCATGACTCATATATGTTAGACAACAGTATGCTAACTATACTTGATTATACATGTGTTGCTAGATTTTACATGTTATTTTTATATTCCCATCTTTTTATCATTTATTTAGGTCGCTATTGACGACCCTGAGTTGCTTGCTCAGGTCTTGATCCAGAGACTCTGCAGGAGCAGAGTACTTCGAGCACCTCGCTGATCTTCAGTAGACAGATCCTTCCTTTGTTCATATGTGAGAGACCTTTATTGTCGGATTTTCTATGATTTCATTATGTTGTAATAGTAAAACATTTGGTGACATTATGTACTTGATTTCTTCTAGCTGGAATAACAAATAAATCTTGTTTTATTTTGAATCAATGTACTGAGGCTTAACGTATTTGTTTTAAAAATACGTCGCCGGCTCTCGTCACGTACCCTTTATATGAGTATTATGATTGCGGGGCGTGACAGGTATATTGCATATGCACATCTGTATGTTCACTTTTATCACGTCACCACTAGCATGTTCACTTCTAGTACGTCACCACTAGACATCAGTAATTCTTTATATAACCACTGGATACGACTATAGACATGACCCGATGATAACCGGCTAGGTAGTGATGGTATTAAAAGATGACATGTTTATATATTTGCACTGCTTTCATGTTTATCTATTTCTACTGTTTATATATCCTTATTATATGGTATCACTAGTCCAACCTCATGTGCTATATATAATTATCGTGCTTGTAGTACTATTGTATCTATTACTGCCTCCTTCATTTTACCACTCACTAGGTCGCTTTCTGACGACGCTGGGTTTGCATGCCCAGGTTGGATATCCGAGTTACCGTAGCGTCAGAGAGTGCTTTAGAGTCACATGGGAGATTCCTCATCGGGACTATCCATGGGTATCTTAGTGATTTATTTCTATTATATTATTTGTCCATCTTTTTCATATCCGTTATGATCGCTAACCTCTTCTGCAGGTATTCTTGTACTTATTTCATGCTGGAACTCAGGTATATATGGAGATTCTTTACTGTACTGAGGCTTAGCGTACGTACGTAGGGTTTTCCGCCCCGCGTATGTACGTCGCCATAACGTCTCCGTATCCTTGGATCGGGGCGTTACACTGGCCATCTCCAATGAGTTAAAAAAACTCCATCTTTTATCTTCTCCCCCATATGAAGTGGATATCTAATGAGAGACTTCTTCAATTCAATTCAGATTCGAATGCGAGATGAAGAAGCTCTAACCTACCTTAGAGATATTAGGTTGGCCGAGGTGTACGGGTGGTATCCAGGGAGTTTGGATATTCAATTTTTCTTGATCCAAACCCTTTCTTCGAGAATCTTTTCGTGACAAAGACTTATTGCGTGAAGAATGATGGTGATCCATATCTAGAGCAAGCAGAACTACTAGAAAACAACATATTGCAGTGAAAATATTGGGTCAAAAATTCGACGCAAACGTTACATCGAGGATTTTTGTGTCGACACTTTTCGATGTAAAATTTCGACGCAACCTGAAAATTTTTGACGCAAAATGATCATATTCGACACAAATTTTTAATACAATTTGACAGATATTCTAGTAGTGCAGTAGGGTGTGTTCATTCTTCTGTTATAAACCTTTTTTTACTCCTTTTACAACTGTCTGCTGAATTTTGTTGTAGGACTGAAATCAAATGGTCTCGAGGAAAACACTTGACTTACAGGAGCTACCATAAAGGTAATTACAACAGAACTAAAACATCGCATACCTGGGAACTTCTTCAACTTCTTCATCCCCCCCCCGGATGATGTTCATTGTTGTGTAAGTTTATACCATAAACGAATAAAAGTTAAGAGATGCATGCATGTATGTATGTACATACGTTCAGTTTGCTTATTTTCTTTTGCCATCTCTTTTGGCAGATTTGGTGGCTAGAGGTAGAGAAGGGTCATGATTATTACATAGGGTAAGTCCCTTTGATTTTCCTTGTTCGTTTAGAAATGTCGGCTATTCTTCCAGTTTTCACACAATATCTGTACTGTATCATTCATGACACATACCAAATGCGGTTGCGCGGTTTACTGTGTTAAGATTTGTGCAAACAAATAGTCCCACATTGGCTAGACAATGGGATGGTCTAGGGTATATAGGATTTGTGCTACTTCACCTAGAAGGTTAGTCTTTTGAGATGGTGTCTCGAGTCCTTACAAATGGTATCAGAGTCATGCCCTAAACTTATTGCGAGGTCTGAATAGTAGGTATGAATCATATTTCAAATATTTCTTTTCTTGATCTATTCTATATATTTTGTGCTCCGGATATTAGAATAAATATACGACGGGGTAGAATCATCTTGATAGAAATGGTGTGGAAGATCCCCAAGAGTGGATGGCGTAGTCCCGGCGCAGGCACAGGTGCAGTGAAAGACATTGCGCAGCGCAGTGAAAAAGCGCAGGCACAGGCACAGGTGCAGTGAAAGACACAGTACAATACAGTGCAACAAAAAAGGCGCAGATGCAGGCGCAGACACAAATGCAAGTGGAAAAGTACAGTGCAGTGTAGCGCAGCACATCGATTAAGACGTAAGTTCAGACTCTTTATTTGAGAAAGGATTGTTAAGATTTGTGCAAACAAATAGTTCCACATTGGCTAGACAAGGATGATTTTGAGTATATAAGTATTTGGGCTACTCCACCTAGAAGGCTAGTCTTTTGAGATGGTGCCCCGAGTCCTTACATACTGGAGAGGCTATGAGAAAGGATTCTCGAGTCCCTTTTCAGGATGTTGAAAGTGAAAACACAGATGGAGATGACTCAGATGAGGATGAAGACACAGATGGATATGACTCGGATGAGGATAATGAAGAAGGCTGAAAGGAAAACTAGATTGAATGGCGGGTGCATATACACCCAGTTCTTTTGAATGTTTCATGTGCAATATTATCTACTTTCTAATGACAGATTTTGATTTTGACCCCTTTTTTTGGTTGAAATCTAATGGCAGATTTGATGTTTTATTTCATCTGTGGATATCGTCAGAATGGGCAATCTGTGACCATATAATCTCCCTTTGAAATCATTTTAATGATTTTCGTTAGGCTCTATTTGTATGTTGAGCTATGAGATGTGCGACTGTGAAGTCTAGTTCATAAATAATAAATTGAAGCTGGTTCATCGAAGAGTTATTTACAAAAGATCATGTAAATACTCTTGAGAGAAATTTTGAAGTGAGAACTCTCAAACAGGTTCCAGGTTCCAATCAAGCAAGTAGTACAGCTCATTTAAGAAAAAAAGATGAGATAAGCCTTCATATTTTTGTACTCACAGAAAATTTATTGTTCACACATATCGAATACAGTTCACATATCCAATACATATGCAACTAATTCCTTCAAGATCACAAGAACTTTTACTTCAGGTACTTCAGAAACCAATCTATCATATATTTGTGAGCTTCTTCAGCACTCTTCACAGCAATGTGATCGTTAACATCATATCTTAGAGTCCATCCATGCTGGACACCTGGAAAGATCTTCACAAAACCATCAACCTGTCACAAAAAGCAATTATTATAATACCCAGCTATGTAAAAAACACAACTAACTCCGTAAATTGGTTGAGCAACTTAATTGCTTACTAATCCTAATCATGAAGATAACATTCCTATACTTCATTTACTTTGTAATAGAAACCATTTGCTTTCATCATGAAATTAGGCATCATAGGACAAGCTAATGTAATTAGGCATCATGACAAATTCAATCATAAAAAAACACTTATAGATTGTATGCCAGTATTCCATCAGTTACATAAAGTAAGCTAATGGAATATACACATATCAGTAAATTTTTGAAATGGAAACATTAACGATTATTCCTTTACCAACACAACTTACTAAAGTAAGTTAGTAGTAATGATAATATCGCGGGAACTATAGCCAAACTGACTTCCACAAAGATTCAAAGATCAGGACAGGTTTACCTCAGGTTTGGCCGATAAAGCCTCCCGAAATTGTTTCAATAATTCACGTGGCGATACCCTGTCAATCTCAGCTCCAAGCACAGAAATGTGTGCTTTAGTTTCTGAAATCAAAGTGAAAACAAAGGTAAAATCATGCATCTAGTCTTGTGCATTCACAATCAGAGATATCGATTATCTTACCTTTTATATCATCAACAGTAACTCTTGAAGGATGCAACATAAACGCAGCCTTAACATCACCAGTCTTTGCTAAGTATGCAACAACCTTGGCTAAGAAAATTAATTTTTTATCAGATAAAAAATTAAAAAGTTTCCAGATTGAAACAAGATACCGATCTGTACCTCCCCAGCAAAATCTAGCAGCCCCAATTGCTGTCACACCTTTCTCATTCAGAGCCGCAACAACTGGTTTTGCATCTGCGAATCCTTTATCCTAAACAAGAACATCACCATTATGCTTGAAGCCATATTGTTCTGAAAATATGAGAATGAAACATATATACCGTCCCATGAGCTTGTAACCAGGTATCTCTGTCTTTCTTATCAAGAACATATGGATCCCCATTGAAGAAATCAGGAGCTACAACGAAGAATCCGGCTGCTACTGCTTTGTCTGCAAGCTTCCTTCACACAAATAACAAATAAACTTCAACATGAGATCATGAAAATTAAATTTGTTCAACAGAGACTTCATCATCTTCATGTTTGGCTGCATACCGTAGATTTGGTGTTTCATATCCTGCAAGAAAGAATAAGCAATGTAAGAAAAAAAAAACACAAATTTTCGGTGATATTAGGATATATTTACTAATCATCTAGTTTGAAGAAGCATATTTGATATGAACAGAAAGTAGGAAAAAGAAAAATATCAAAGCGCGACATAGAAAGTAAATATTGCTGCTTTTATGCTACTTAATCACAGACTGAACGAAAACAATTACTAAATTACCTCAAATAAAGAAAAAAAAGGAAAACAAACATACCGAAAGGATCAGAGACGAGAAGGATTGCGGGCTTGGAATCAGCAGAACCAGTGATGTAGGATTTGAGGCCTCCAAAGCTCTCAACAGAGCCTTCTCCATATGTGGAGCTCAATTGGGGGATTATTGCAGCAGTGTGAGCCTGCCATATACTCTGTTAATTATTGTTGTTATTGTTAATGACTTCAATTTTGATGTGGGTTTTGGCTTAATCTCGGAATTTAAACTTGTCTTTAGTGGCATGGATGCAGGATTAGCGTCACAGCAGAGATCACCATCAGTTACCATTCCCCCACTTCTTACATTTTTCTTTCTTTCTTTACGATTATGATTTTTTTGTTTTTATGAATAATTTAATTCAAGAAGGTATCGACAGCTATTGGTAGCAGGCAGTGTAAAGGTCATTGTTGGGCCTGGCAACTTGGGATAACCAACATGAAAGCATCAAAAGTTCGAATTTACTAAAAGCTCAAACCACAATTGAGGGGAAAAAATTGATGAACCATTACATTACATGCACTTCAATTCCTGAGTTAAAATCCATAATCTATTCAAAATGCATCGTTATATGTTCTGGAAACCTTCACATATGACAATTAACCTTTCAGAGTGTCATGAAAGCCACACAGAAATCACTTCTACATGCACGAAATTGTAGGCACGCGCACCATCTTGACAATTTCAATGAGCAAAGGAATTGGCTCCTTAGCTTTTCTGAGAGGGAACTTATCCCTGGCTGCATCGAAACGATATAAACCCGGTAATTATCATCAAGATCACTGGGACATGTAAAAAAATGGAAATCTGCCAGCCTGATGTTTTCCATGGGAACAACTTGGTGCAGTGGCTATTGCTGTTTGAGGGATTCTCTTCTTCCTTTCGTTTGCCCTCGAAAGTTTTGTACGATGGATTTGATAAAATGGGTGTTTGTTTTCATAGCCTCTATTAGTCACATATAGGGTTCCTCATAATTTCAACTCCTGCAAGAATACACTGAGAAATAGTTAAACAAATCCTGAAAAAATTATATGGAATTTTTTACTTAAAAAGGAAACAAGCATAATGTCATACAAGTATTGATACTAGATGAGGAACTGTTCTGACAAAACGACAGAACTGTTCTGACAAAACGGCAGCCCCTACTATGCCAAGAAGGCACAGCAAGAGAGAACCTATAACACCAAGCTGTGAGTCAGAAAATAAGTAAATCTTGTGTGCATTGCTGTCCTCTGGCAATCATTGCCTGCTCAAGGATAATACACTCAGGATCAGAAGGATAAGTAGTGGTTTTAAAAACAAAGGATGCTTAAAATCAAATGAAAATTTTCCATTTTGCGAGCGCGGAGGTTACTGATACTTTTCCTGGAATTTTAATTCAAATAAAAACCATATGATTAGTCTAACAAACAAAACTTATTGATGCATAAACCAGCAAGAACTCAGGATGCTTTAGCTTGAAGCTTGAAGGGCATAGGAATCAGTATCCGAATCCTATCAGGCAGGAGATCTCACATCTGTATCTGCGTGACTGCATCCAAGAGGACACGAAAGCAGATTCAGCCCAATCAGACTCCATATACATCCCCGAGCTCCGAACAAACAACCTGTGCTATATTTATTCTAATATGTTTTGAGTTCTAAATGATAGAGTTAGAGCTATTAACCTAACACACATTTTAAACAAATGAAAATAAAATAAAAACAAATACCAAATACATATCATTATACTTTTATTACAAGATTAGACAAGCTCCTAACTAAGAGGACCTCAATCGTAATCCTCAAAGCAAATTCAATGAGATACCTTTTTCTTCTATCCCCTGCTTTATTAAGGCTGACACCATATTAGAAAACACAAATTAAATATGTTCCAATCTAATTACATGCATGTCCTTTCATCATAATGATATACATGGAAAGAGTAAGACATATTATTCATGAACGACTACAAACCTGGGACTTGTAAGAGCTTATGAAAATGTGGGAACAAGTGTCCTGTAAAAGGCATACCTTGGAAATTTGCTCAGCGTGACTAAAAATATTTTGAAGATCCGACAGATATACATAAAGAAAACTGCAAAATCAGACACAAGAAAACAGAAACATATTCAGTGATAAAATAAAGTTCTCTTATGGTATTTCCAATGATAAAATATGTGCTATGAAATTATTGGGACCTGAAAAAAGATACTATAAATATAATTAAATGAAGTTTCCCATACAAAGATTCACTAGGCACGTAACTGTAGAATTAAACTGATTTTTTTCCACTTAAGTAATAAACTGAGATTGGTTGTTGGCTTGTTGCCTATATGAATTAAACGGAATCGTTCAATCAGGTCAAATCATGGGGAACAAAAAGTGAAAAATAGTACACGATCCTAAATATCACTCATTTGATGGTCATATCTCCAGATATAGCGCAAACAATTCAAGTAAGGGTGAAAGATCATAATAAGTCATCCAATCAATTAAGATTGGCCATGCCTAAGGCATCAATATTCAGTAATGTGATTCTGACATGAAAATATCCAATGAGGTGGAGCATATTAAAATTCAAACACAAACTAAGGACAGTTGCAAAGATTCCGATCACCTAATCGACCCAATGGGAATTGCACCAGAAGAATTTGCATCATATGAGGGTTAAAGTGTGTTTCTGCCATTGGAAATCCTCGTTTGGTCATGCTCAAAACAGAAGCACCTAGTGCAACTGATAACAGTCATAGGATAAAAAAACAATAACGGGCAAAGGTTTTACTAAGCTTAGCCTCAAACTATGCTTTGCAGGGAGTTTGATACAACACATAAAACAGGAGGACAACTACGCCTTAATTTATGGCTAGAAACAATAATATGAGTAACTAATTTGAATTCGAGATTCGATTATTATAGTTGGAGGAATCCTTGACAAATTTTGATTAGCAGTCAACTGGGTTCCTATCTTGCTAATCTCAAACTGACGTTTTCTAAATAAAAAAACAGGATCTAAAGTTGAGAGTTCACATCTTTGAAAGCCAGAAGTCCAAGTCAGAGTGAGAACAGAAGCATATTCCCCCCTTCAGTATGATTCATGATATAGCTCATTCTGAAGTTTAACATTCTTATAATGGCTTTCATTGTTTACATTCATAAGAGATGCTCACCGTCTATTGTTTCCATTACTGTCAAATGCTGCCATTTATTCGACGTGCTACAATCCCTAGAGCTGCATTCCGGACCTGTTAACCCTCACTCATATCAGTATAGAGAAGAATGAAAAGTAGAAATATATGTGGAAAAGAAGAAAAACGAGAAATGACAGATTTAACATGATTTAGTTGCCAATGAATTGCGCATCATTCACGTGTCCAATTGATCAATCTAATTATTAACCAGACCAGAATGTTGGGAAGAAAATAATTCTCATACTTGCCTCATCAAAACTACATTGATAAACCTCAATGAAAGTGGCAGAGTAAGTATTATTTCCGCCACTGGAACACCAATAAGCACCAAATGAGCCATGAACCACCGCAATGCAGATGCTAGTTGCTCTGGCGTTGTTGTCACCAGGCAAAGACTATCAGTTTGGAAGATCTTTCACCAAAGAGAAAAGGGAACCGTCAGGCAAACTTTAAAGAAAGAGATAGTTATAGGTCTTGTAATAAAATTCTGAACGACAAAAATGTTCATAACCAATTGGCAGAAATTGGAGAAACTTTTAACAGGAAAGCATCATTATTAACTCTGCAGTTGCAGGAACGACTGCAGTTGGCATGGGTTACATAGTTATCTATGTATCAAAAAGTACTGCAGACAAGACACTACAACCCAGAAAAAGCATGCATAGTTCTTGCTTCTGTCTATGCGAAAACAGATAAAAGTGATGGAACAGTTAAGTTCTATTAGATGCAACTGAGGCCAGGAGGGATCGGAAAAAATGACAAGAACAAAAACAGAAAGGAGCTCTACCTTATGTAACATTTCTAACAGAAGTGGTGAGATAAGATGATATGGATGGAACAGTGGGAAATGTTTATATAGCTTATCAGGCAGGGTACACACATCACAACAAAAATGGAAGGCTTGTCAGGCAGCATTTAATGGATAAAAGAGGAAAAAGCAAAGGTGGCATAGAGTCAGTATCATGGTAAAAAAGAAATTGCGGAGCAAAATGAAATTGCCAACCAAAAATGCAGGCCAAATTTAAGAAAGGAAAACATACGTGATGGAGGAATCAAACAATCCAGATTTAGCAGGATTTAGGATTTTATTTAAATTTAGATTTTAGTAGATTTAGTTAAGATTTAGGAGTTATAGATTTGGGTAGATTTGAGTTTATCAATAATTACACATATGGTGCATGTTTTGTGGGCTATATATAGCCATGTAGTGAATTTTAAAGGAATAATTATTTTGATTAAAATTTTGTTTCCCTATGAAAATTTGTGTTGTTTGATTTAATGTCATGAATTAATAGAATTAGGCAGTGAAGCCGAAATCCGGGTTGAAATTCATAATCATATCCAATCCCTAATTCCACTGTTCTTCCCCAGTTCCACAAAATCCCCACCACAGGCCCTAAAATCCCCCTCCGCCCAAATCGATTTGGTATCAGAGCTGAAGTTTCTTGCTTCCTTCCACAAAACCCTAGCCTTCAAAATAAATCAAGAAAAAGAAGATAAAAAATTAAAAAGGAGAGAAAAAGATTAAAACGAAATCATATTTCGTGATGATTACTGTTCATCTTCCCCACGGCCAACTCACCGTAGCCACCTCCCCATCCAACCACCCTCTTCACCGTCAACCAACACCGACGACAACTTTGTTTTTCATTGATTTTGCAAAAGGGGAAAACTTACAAAAAAAGGTCGAGGAGCTAAATTATAAGTAATTCTTTTACAATAAAAAGATTACAAGTAGATCTCCTCTGAGATTCTGAAGAAGTGTGCCGATAGGAGTCTGGTCAGCGCGCTTTGTCCCTTTGATGATGCAATCGATGGGATTCCCTTCTCGCCTGGTTCGGGGAATCGGAGAATAGAAGGTTGGTAGAACCCTCTTGTTACTTCTCAAACTGTCTCCACCTGAGAATTTATTCTCGCCTGGTTCCGGAGATTCCTTGAGAGGGAGGAAGATATTAGGGTATTAGCACCCTGATTAGAGAAACAGTTCTCTGAATTCTTGAAAACAAGAGAATAGGTCTCTGTTCAGCCTCTCTCTCTGTTTTTCAGCCTCTCTCTCTGTGCGTGTCTCTACCTGTGCGCCTGTGTGTCTCCGTGTACCCCTGGTGGGCTATTTTAGGGAGAGCAGGGGTATAATTGTCCCTTGAAAATCTGAAAACAGATTGAGTCAATCTGTTTAAATCTGGAAAGTAGCCTTACTGCGAGGCTAGAATCAGCTTCTGCGAAGCTAGGAATAGCAGGTAGCGTCGATCTCCTGATCTATTTTGATTCTTGAAAGATCTCCCCTGATCTTCTTACTTGTTTTAGGAGTGTTAAGAGATTATAGTAAATAACTACCAAATTTGATCTCAGATTTGATCTCGATTAGATTTGATCTTGAATAGATTTGATCTCATCTGGAGATTTGATTGGTCAAAGGTGACCATAAAAGACCCGCGGTGAAGCTGCTGCGTCGAGCTCACAGCGGAGCTGAAAAGAGCATCTGGCGAAATCAGAAGAAAGCTCATCAGCGGAGCTGGATAAACATCTGTGGCAAAGCTATCGACCATCCTTCTGCGCGGTTGCGTGTGGCTTCGAGCGAAGCTAACTCTGAGCACTTCAGGCGAATCTGTAAGTTAGCTCCCTGATAGAGCTTTGAACGGCTTCAAGGCGAAGTTAGACAAACTTAGCCTTTCAGGTGAGGCTATCCCCTCGGGCTCATGTGATGCTAAGTGTTGAGCTAACCTAGCATCTTAGACCTGCTTAGGTCTCTTCAAAGACAATCTGGGCTCACTGTCTACTTCACTGGATCAGTAGAGTTCAAGTAGCTGATTTGTCCCTCGAAGATGGGTAAAAACTGGTCGTCAGCTTGTCTACCACTTGTCTTTTGTAAATGTCAATAAGTTAAACATTGTTCAGGCCAGTCAGGAATCTTATCTTTTTTAGAGTGTCAACAAACTTCACCTTGATCACCACCCTCCTGGACATCGCCGTCCTTCTCTCACAATTGCAGCCCTTGTCAGACCTCCACCACCCGCCATTTCTCCTCCTTCACCGATGTTTTCCTCGCTTTCCTCTTTAGTCTTTGTCTTCCTCGTCTGCTACAGCCTCCTCCGCCGTCGATCGCGCACAGATCTGCACCATCAGTGGTCCTCGATAATTCTTCGCCGTCGCCCACCGCCAAACTCGACGCCTCTGTTGGCCCAGAGGCCTTCCACTCTAGTTTTGATGATGATTAACTCATGTAGTTATGTTTACTAATATTCTTGTGATATTTAGTTTCAAATATTTAACCAAGATATTAGTAGGTGATTAGCTTCAACAAAAGTATTTTGGAGCTTCTCACATTGTGATTCAAGAGCCTGAGCATCAACGTTCATACCTAACACTCGTTGGAGTCAAGCTCGGTGGATCACGGTTTGGATCGAGTCGGCTTGAAGACGGAGCTTGTCAAGTAGACTTCGGTACATAGTTTAGATTTTGTTTTAGATCCATTTGTAAAGACTAGAGTGTGATATGCTCAAGTTCACTGTTGGCCCAAAGGCCATTAACCAGATATTTTGATGATAACAAACCATATTTAGTTATGTTTTTAACAATCTTGTTTAAAAGAATTTCAGGTTTAAAACAAGTTGATTTGACGGCTTCACAATCAAGACTCACAATTTGGACGCCGCTAAAGATTTGCATTCCCAAGCCTAGCACGGTAGAAAAGCTTCAGGATCAAAACATTGAAGAAAAGAATTCAAGATTTGTAATTTACTTTTATTTTTAGATATTTTGTCAAAACCTAGATGATAGAGGTAGAATATTTGGGATTGTCACTCACACACACTTAGTATTGCTTCATGGCTTCAAAAGAATTTTTATATCAGAATTTCTAACTTAGTTTTTTAGAAATACCATGTTTTGGAAAACCGTTTTTAGAAAATCATTTTATCAAAAAGGATTTTTACCAAAAATGATCTAACATGTTTGGGTGTTGATCTATGATCACACTCTTAGTTTTATTAGGTCTAGAACCTTATTTTCAAATCCTTAAACCAAAAATGTTTGAATCAAAATTTTCCTTTTCTTTCTTTCCAGACTCTGTTAAAACAGATCTGACAGAGTCCGGTCGACCGACCTAGTCGACCGACGTGCACGGCTGTGCATGTGTGCACGTCGGCCGACCGCTCGGGTCGACCGGGAACTTGTCAGTGCTCTCTGTTTATTTCGGTCGACCGAGTCGGCCGACCGTTTTCCCCAACGGACAGAAATATGACCGTTGGCGGTCGACCGACCCGGTCGACCGGTAGTTGTCAGAAAGTCTGACAGACTCCAACAGCTCTATTTTCTGACAGATTTTTTGTTGGGATTTCACCCCAACGAATCCTTTAAGCTGTGTAGTTGATTTTTCATCCACTATAAATAGTGGGTCATTTCAACATGATGAGACACAAGATTTATATGATTTGACAAGAGTTTTTAAGTAAGAAAATATTTCCAAGCTAAATCCTTAGTTTTCTTTTAGAAAAGATTTTCTCTCCAAAGCCAAAATTCCCTACACCTTTTGAAACAATCCTCTACTTCTCTCTAGTCTTTTGCACTACACAATCCCAAGTATTCATCTTCTTCATATTGGTTATAGGATTGTGCAAGTGAGCTTTTTGATCAAGTGTGATCAAGTTTTTCTTCAATTGAGAAGTTGTAGAGGCATCGGCCTCAATCGAGCGGGTGTGCTTCATAGTGTTGCAGCGATACCGAGAGATAGGACAAGTGTGTCCTTGTATTAGAGATCCAGTGGGATCAACAATAGTGAAAATCCTTCAAGTGTGAAGGCGGGGACGTAGAGCGTGGCTCGAACCTCGGAAACATATCCTCGTGTTTGCGTTTGCTCAATTTCTCTAAACTCTATCTCTCTTTATTACTTGCCTTATTTATTGCTTTTATCTTGCAAGTGTTTTTAATTTGAGCTTATTGTTTTAAGTAGATTTTAATTCCGCATTATTGTCATATTTCATATAGCCATCACCTATTCACCCCCCTCTAGGTGATTTCAATTGGTATCAGAGTCTAACCCTACTATTTGGTTTAACCACCTTAGGGAGATCCTTGTATTTAGCTATATCATTTTGTTGCATTCTTCATTTATTGTGCATCTTATTCATTATCCATGGCTTCAATTGATTTTTCTAGCATCAAGTCCCCACCCAAGTTTGATGGCTTGAACTTCCCTATTTGGAAGGTCAAGATGAACCTTTTTCTTAAATCCCTAAGAGTTAGAGTTGCTAGGGCCATCACCAAAGAATTTATTGAACCCCTCACCGATGAGAAATCATGGTCCAAGATACCACTAAGGACTATGAGGCAAATGGTAGAGCTCAATATGCATTAACACAAGCCTTAAATGAAGATGACCTATCACGCATCATAAATTGTAAATCGGCATTTGAGGTTTGGAATGTTTTGATTGTGACTCATGAGGGAACGTCCCAAGTCAAAAGATCCAAGATTGACTTGCTTCGTTCTCAATATGAGAACTTTTACATGCTTGAGAATGAATGCATTGATGACATGCTCACTCATTTCACCAAAATAACAAATGTTTTATCTTCTTTAGGTGACACGATCGACAATGACCAAAAGATTCAGAAGGTCATTAGAGCTCTTCTCAAAGCTTGGGAAGTCAAGGCAACCACCCTCAAGGAGCTCAACGATCGGGAGGAGATGGACTTCTCCGGCTTCATCGGCAATCTCAAAACACATGAGATGGAGATGAAAGTTAGAGAAGAAAGGGAGGCGCCAAAGAAGAAAGCCCTCGCTTTCAAAGCCACTCCATCCAACCATGACGAGGAAGACTCATCGGAAGACTACGATGAGGATTTTGCCATGCTCATCCGGAAGGTGGGCAAAATGTTCTACAAGAAAGGGAGGCAAAGCAACTTTCGAAGGGGGAAACCTCAAGTAAGATTCGAAAGGAAAAGAGAGGAGCCAGGTCCTTGCTTTCATTGCAAGAAGATCGGACACCTCATTGCCGATTGCCCCGCTCTCCAAGCTACCACCTCCAAGAACGGCCCAAAGAAGAAGAAGGCTATGGTGGCCACGTGGGACGATACGGAGTCGGAATCCGAAGAGGAGAACGACGCCGCACACATGTGCTTCATGGCACATGGAGATGATGCTTCTAAGGTAAATCTCGACAACTCCATAGAAGATGATGAATTGACTATGGATGAATTAGCTCAATTTTTTGAAGAACTCCAACATAGATATGAGATTTCACAATCTCATAATAAGAAATTAAAAAGAGAAAATGAGTTATTGAAAAATAAATATGATATTATTGAAAAAGAGAAAAATGATTTGTCTAATGCTTTTAAGAAAATAAAGATTGATTTTGAAAACTATAAATTAGCTTGTAAAGGGAAAACCCCCATTGCATCTTGTAATAAAAATGACTATTGAAATTCAAAAACGGGTTGATGTTTTAGATTCAACTCTTAAAAAATGTGCATTTGACTTAAATAAATTTGCATCTAGGTTTCCAAAAGGAGTAACCCAAGGGAAACACACTCACCATCAACATGCACGGAAACATGCACACACACACAAGCATGCATTCATGTATGGTAGTGGTAGGATTTATGTTTGCACACATTGTGGCCGCAAAGGCCATTTAGAAAAATTTTATTTTGCTAAGCTTAACATGACAAATAAACATGTTTGGGTTCGCCCCGGTACTAACCCTATAGGACCCAAAAGGATATGGGTACCAAAATACACACCGAATTTAATTGATACAGGTGGGTCTTCATCCTCCAAGACTTAGGGGGAGACGGTGCCCGAGTGGTGGATGCATCAACGCTCAACGATCACATCGCGCTTGCATCGCTATCATGGAGGCACCTATTTTGGAGAATACCCTCGGTTTGGTAATTTCTCCATTTAAAAGTTTTATTTTTGGTATATATATACGCATAGGATTGCTAGTTTACCATGTTGGTATATTGATATATGTTAGAGTAAACTTGCACTTTCATCATGCGTATATGTATGTTTGTTTTTTATATTTTTTATGTCCACATGTCTAGATTTAATTGATATGTATTTTTGGTTTGTCAAAACTAAATAAATATTTAGAATTCATATTTAAAGCAAATACATGAGAGATGGCAATTGCGCAATTCATATTTAAAGCAAATACATGAGAGATGGCAATTGCGCACCTCAACTCATATTTAGAGGAATCTCGAGGATGAAGTTCAGAACCCTTCACCGGGTATTCGGCTTCAACATCTCTAAACCTATGTTTTTATATGAAAAATAAAAATTAAAAATTTTGTGTAAATCTTGTTTGATATTTATAACTAACAAAATTTAAATCATGTTTTAAAATTTTGTATGTTGAAAATATTCTTCTTATTATTTTCAGACAATTTTAGATATTTTTTTGGGGTCTTTACTGCTGACAGTTTTTGGGCAAGACTGGCCGACCGGAGCTGAGATCCGGCCGACCGACCTTGCCTGAAGAATGTTTTTATTTTTTCCCTGTAGCCGGCCGACCGGTGCGGTCGACCGTTTAGTCTGTCAGTGGTTCGGGTATTTTCGGTCGACCGGACCGGTCGACCGGGCGACGGGAATCTGTCATTTACCCACCCTATTTAAAGCCATATTCTCTCATTTCTCTCACTTTTCCACCGCCGACTCTTCACTTCCTCTCCCTCGAAAACCCTAACTACTCCATTCCATCTCATTCCAACCCAAATCCAAGCCTAGATCTCTCAAAAATTTCCTGGATCGTCAGTCTCAGGCCTGATCTACGTGTATTTTCAAGAAATTTCGGATTTTGGCTTCTTGATCTTCAATCCTTCAAGGTATAAAAATCGTTTTTTTTATCTTGCATCTAATCTTGTTATCTTATCTAGATCTTGTCTTTAATCTAGCTTAGATCAAGCCTTTACCTTGTCTATTTCTTGAATTTTAACCTAGATCTATCATTTTAACCAAAAAAAATTATGCCTAAAAGATCTAGAGCCGAGAAGGGAAAATCAGTAGTCCCTTCTTCTTTATCCACTAGGACTAAACCTCCATTTGTCTCCGATCTAGCAGAAAATCGGTTTATCCTCCTTTCGAGGAGAACTATTATTTCTGGGAGATGTGTTGTCCTTCAAGATTTTGAGCACCTCAATATCCCACAAATATTGAGGAACAATTCTTTAGATCAGTTCATGGCTATTAGAGAACCGGTGTACACCTCACTCATACCCTACTTTTACACTAATCTTGCTTATGAGGGAAACCGGGTTAGGTCTAGGGTTCTTGGTAGAGACATAGATATCTCTCTCCAAGATTTTGCTAAGTTTCTGCATCTCTCCTGTAAGGGAGTTGATGTTTACTCCTATGACCTGCATGATTTTGTCTATCCGGCTGGTGAGTCTGCACTCACCGCGTCAACTTTACTCAACGGGGATGTCAACCCCCGCTTAGTGAGGAATGAGGAGGTGAATAAATTCACACTCACCGCTCAAGTCCTTGCTAAATTTATATTCTATAACATTCTACCCAAATCTGGTGAATACAGTCATGCCAGGGGTCCTGTTCCTTTGATTGTCTATTGCCTTCTGAAAGGCATTAAGATAAACATTCCCCGATTCATAATTTCTCACATGACCTCCGATCATGTCCTTGTCCCCACAAGGCACTTGCCTTATGGGATGCTCATCTCGTATCTCCTAAAACAACTTGATTTCGATCTGTCCTATGAGATACCCACTGAACCCTCCGTGAACCTGAACAGCACTCTCTTGAAGAGGATGCAAGTTAGGATGCGTCATGATGCACCCCAACAGCCTGCAGTTCCTCCTTCTTCTTCTGTTCCAGGGTCTTCATCTATTCCAGGGTCTTCTTCTGCTCCAGGGTCATCTATTCCATCAGACCTCCAGGCTTTCATTTCTTCTGAGCTCCGAGCTCAGTTCCAGGAGCATCATTCTTTGATTTCCGCTGAGATCCAGCAGCGCCAGACCCAGATTTCTGCGGAGTTAGCGGCACATCGCGAGGAGATGGACTATCGCTATCAGGAACTTCGCAATGATATGTCCTATTTTGCTGATTCCATGCGATACATGGATTCGCAATTTAGTGCACTCTTTGTGATGTACAACATACTTGGTCCAGACTCCACGCCATTTGCCCGACCGCTTCCTTCCTCCGGCCCTCCATTTCCAGTTAGGACCCCTTCTGCTTCTTCAGCACCACAGCCAGGTGTTACAGCTATTGATCCAGAGGAGGAGGCTTCAGATGATGATGAGGATGATGATGATGAGGATGTGGAGATGGCTGCAGATGATGATGAGGAGGACGATGATGAGGACGACGATGATGAGGAGTGACTTCCCCTTTTGATGATGTCAAAAAGGGGGAGAGATATTCATGAGACTTCCTTGGGCTTGTATTTTGTATTTTGTATTTTGTGTGTTGGACATATTTTGGTATTTTGGACGTGATTTGATGGTTGTGTGGACATGTATTTTCTATATTTTTTGTCTTGTATGAACATGTGTTCTTATTTGACATGAGTTATCTTTTCTGGCATGGACATGTGTATGGTTGTTTATTATTTGTGCCATTTACCCATGCCTGAGTATCTTCTTATTATATGCATGTGTTGAGGGGAAGCTTCACTTGAAGTCTCCACCCAAATATTTGTAATAACTATGTATGTTTTGTCATCATCAAAAAGGGGGAGATTGTTGGTCCAAAGGCCATTAGCCCGATATTTTGATGATAACAAACCATATTTAGTTATGTTTTTAACAATGTTGTTAAAAGAATTTCAGGTTTAAAACAAGTTGATTTGACGGCTCCACAATCAAGACTCACAATTTGGACGCCGCTAAAGAATTGCATTCCCAAGCCTAGCACGGTAGAAAAGCTTCGGGATCAAAACATTGAAGAAAAGAATTCAAGAATTGTAATTTATTTTTATTTTTAGATATTTTGTCAAAACCTAGATGATAGAGGTAGAATATTTGGGATTGTCACTCACACACACTTAGTATTGCTTCATGGCTTCAAAAGAATTTTTATATCAGAATTTCTAACTTAGTTTTTTAGAAATACCATGTTTTGGAAAAACCGTTTTTAGAAAATCATTTTATCAAAAAGGATTTTTACCAAAAATGATCTAACATGTTTGGGTGTTGATCTATGATCACACTCTTAGTTTTATTAGGTCTAGAACCTTATTTTCAAATCCTTAAACCAAAAATGTCTGAATCAAAATTTTCCTTTTCTTTCTTTCCAGACTCTGTTAAAACAGATCTGACAGAGTCCGGTCGACCGACCCAGTCGACCGACGTGCACGGCTGTGCATGTGTGCACGTCGGCCGACCGCTCGGGTCGACCGGGCACTTGTCAGTGCTCTGTTTATTTCGGTCGACCGAGTTGGCCGACCGTTTTCCCCAACGGACAGAAATATGACCGTTGGCGGTCGACCGACCCGGTCGACCGGTAGTTGTCAGAAAGTCTGACAGACTCCAACAGCTCTATTTTCTGACAGATTTTTGTTGGGATCTCACCCCAACGAATCCTTTAAGCTGTGTAGTTGGTTTTTCATCCACTATAAATAGTGGGTCATTTCAACATGATGAGACACAAGATTTATATGATTTGACAAGAGTTTTTAAGTAAGAAAATATTTCCAAGCTAAATCCTTAGTTTTCTTTTAGAAAAGATTTTCTCTCCAAAGTCAAAAATTCCCTACACCTTTTGAAACAATCCTCTACTTCTCTCTAGTCTTTTGCACTACACAATCCCAAGTATTCATCTTCTTCATATTGATTATAGGACTGTGCAAGTGAGCTTTTTGATCAAGTGTGATCAAGTTTTTTTTCAATTGAGAAGTTGTAGAGGCATCGGCCTCAATCGAGCGGGTGTGCTTTATAGTGTTGCAGCGACACCGAGAGACAGGACAAGTGTGTCCTTGTATTAGAGATCCAATGGGATCAACAATAGTGGAAATCCTTCAAGTGTGAAGGCGGGGACGTAGAGCGTAGCTCGAACCTCGGAAACATATCCCCGTGTTTGCGTTTGCTCAAGTTTCTCTAAACTCTATCTCTCTTTATTACTTGCCTTATTTATTGCTTTTATCTTGCAAGTGTTTTTAATTTGAGCTTATTGTTTTAAGTAGATTTTAATTCCGCATTATTGTCATATTTCATATAGCCATCACCTATTCACCCCCCTCTAGGTGATTTCAGTTCACAACACATACATTTGTTTAAGTTTTCATGTTTATTGGTTTTCCGTTTTTGCTTTAACCGATCTTGATTTTCATGAATAGATAGTATCAATACAAGTTTACATGGTTTAATGTATATTAGATTTGTTCTATATACATGTGTGTTTCATATCTTAGACAAACTTACTTTGATATGACTATTCATGTGTTTGGAGTCTTGTGTTTTAACAAAACATATTTTCGGATTTAATATCAAAAACATTGATATATATCTTTATATGTATATTTGAGTATATCCATATACTACATGCCTAAAAGTTGTTTAAATATCATGTTTTTGTATTTGGATGAGTTTTGAAAAAATCGGATTTAAATTTGAAAAAATCAAGTTTTAGAAAATACAGTTTTTTGGTTTTCGGCAAAATTTGTAAGTCACAAAAATGGTTCAAAAAGTTTGAAATTTGTGTTGAAATTTTTCAACATGTTTGTATATCAATGTATTATACTAAACTTATTTTTGTGGATTTTTAGAGAATTTTATGGGATTTATTTTGTATTTAAAAATAAAGTTTTTCAGTCCCAAAATTATTCTGCCAGGCTCTAGCGGTCGACCGTTCCAGGAGCCGGTCGACTGGACGTGCACAAGGATGTGTACTTGGCCGTGTCAGTTGGCCGGTCGACCGACTGAAGGCAACCCACTCTCGGGTTGCCCCGGTCGACCGTTGCTCTCTGGTTCAGGGCCCGATCGACCGGGCGGTCGACCGGAAGGCTCAACGGTCAGAAATTTGACCGTTGGCCGGTCGACCGGAAGGCCAATTCTGGCCTTGTCAGCTGCCAACGGGCAGATTCCTTTGGGGGTTATAAATACCCCATTTGAGAGAGGTTTTCTCTAAGATTTTCAAGAGAAAAAATTCACCTATTCTCTAGTATTTTAAAAGCAAGTTTTCAAAAGAGTTTATTGGTTTAAAGATCATTCTTTACTTGTTTTCAAGATGTTGGAAAACAAACACAAAGAAAAATACTTGAGAAAACAACTTAGTATTTGATAGAACTGAAGAACAAAGCAAATATCCCAAATCTATATTTTTCTTTGATTTTTTCAACTCTTGAAAACAAGTAAAGAATGATCTTTAAAACCAATAAACTCTTTTGAAAACTTGCTTTTAAAACACTAGAGATCAGGTGAATTTTTGCTCTTGAAAATCTTAGAGAAAACCTCTCTCATATGGGGTATTTATAACCCCAAAGGAATCTGCCCGTTGGCAGCTGACAAGGCCAGAATTGGCCTTCCGGTCGACCGTCCGGTCGACCGGCCAACGGTCAAATTTCTGACCATTAAGCCTTCCAGTCGACCGCGCCCTGAACCAGAGAGCAACGGCTCTCTGGTCGGTCGACCGTCCGGTCGACCGGGGCAACCCGAGAGTGGGTTGCCTTCAGTCGGTCGACTGTGCGGTCGACCGGCCAACTGACACGGCCAAGTGCACATCCTTGTGCACGTCCGGTCGACCGCTCCGGTCGACCGGCTCCTGGTCCGGTCGACCGCCAAAGCCTGGCAGAATAATTTTGGGACTGAAAAACTTGGTTTTTAAATACAAAATAAATCCCATAAAATTCTCTAAAAATCCACAAAAATAAGTTCAGTATAATACATTGATATACAAACATGTGTGAAAAATTTCAACACAAATTTCAAACTTTTTGAACCATTTTTGTGACTTACAAATTTTGCCGAAAACCAAAAACTGTATTTTCTAAAACTTGGATTTTTCAAATGGAAATCCGATTTTTTCAAAACTCATCCAAATACAAAAACATGATATTTAAACAACTTTTAGGCATGTAGTATATGGATATACTCCATATACATATAAAGATATATATCAATGTTTTTGATATTAAATCCGAAAATATGTTTTGTTAAAACACAAGACTCCAAACACATGAATAGGCATATCAAAATAAGTTTGTCTAAGATATGAAGCATACATGTATATAGAACAAATCTAATATACATTAAACCATGTAAACTTGTATTAATACTATCTATTCATGAAAATCAAGATCGGTTAAACCAAAAACCAATAAATATGAAAACTTAAACAAGTGTGTGTGTTGTGAACTTGAGCATATCACACTATCTAGTCTTTACAAATGGATCTAAACAAAATCTAAACTATGTACCGAAGTCTACTTGACGAGCTCTGTCTTCAAGCCGACTCGATCCAAACCGTGATCCACCGAGCTTGACTCCAACGAGTGTTAGGTATGAACATTGAAGCTCGGGCTCTTGAATCACAATGTGAGAAGCTCCAAAACACCTTCGTTGAAGCTAATCACCTACTAATATCTTAGTTAAATATCTGAAACTAAATATCACAAGAATATTAGTAAATATAACTACATGAGTTAATCATCATCAAAACTAGAGTGGAAGGCCTCTGGGCCAACAATCTCCCCCTTTTTGATGATGACAAAACTCATGGAGTTATATATGCATGGATTAAAGTTAAGTTTCAAAGAAGCTCCCCCTTAACTCATGTATAACAATAAACAATAAGATATGCAATGAATACTAAACATGGATATGCATCAACATGCATAAAAATAATAGAATGAACATGCTCTTGATACTAAACATGAAATAAACATGCTCTTGATACCAAACTTTTAAAATAAATTCCTTTTCCTTTTTAAAATAAACATGTTCTTAAGCTCTTGATACCAATAAAAATTTCAATAAAAAACTTAAGCTCTTGATACCAATTAATTCAAAAAAAAAACTTAAGCTCTTGATACCAATCAAGGCCTCTTGATACCAATCAATAAAATAAAATTCTCAATACCAATTGGAAAGATAATCACTAAACAATAATCATGCAAATAAACTCATGCATATAAACTCAAATACTTCTCCCCCTTTTTGTCAATCATCAACAAAGGGATCAAGGAAAAACAATATTCTCCCCTTTTTGTCTTAAATAAAAAAAATATATCAATAAGGGGTGAACTCAAAACAAAACTTTCTTGATACCAATTGTAAGAAAAAAAATATATCAATTGAGTGCATCATGATATCAATAAAACAAAACATACCCATTTAAAGTACATAATTGAAAGTACATAATGTGGTACATAAAACAAATATAGATTTAAATACCAATTGATACCAATTGTAAGTAAATACCAATTAAATACCAATTGAAAGTAAATAAATCATTTCAACCAAAAAATTTTGATATCAATAAAACATACCAATTTTAAGTAAACTTATAGATAATCTTGATACCAATTTGTAAAGATTAGTACCAATTGAAAGTAATTTTTCATTAAAAGCATATGATACCAAAAAAAGTAATCAATATCCTTTTTCAATCATTTTTTTAACATAAAGTGTGGGAGTAGAATAACAAAACCAATTGAAAGGTGAAATATAAATTTTCTCCCCCTTTATGAAATACCAAATAAAATGATGCATAAGCTTGTATCAAATACCAATTGAAACATAGTCAATTGAAATAAAATAGTCATTCAAGAAATCAAGCTTAGCATAACCAAAATTTGTGCTCAAAAATATAGAGATATAGTAAGCACAAATAAAACACATATATGAGTATACAAAAAGAATGTCAATAGTGATACCAATTGAAAGGATCCAATGATACCAATTGAAACACAATAAGATTAAGGGCATAACTCATATTATCTTTCCACCCATTTCATGCACATGTTTAAAAGGATTTTCAATAAGAAGCATACAAGGCATGGTCGCCCAACCAATCGCCCTTAAATGGAAAGGGTTTTCAAAATAGTTTAACATAATTGAAAACTCTTCCAAAATGAAGAATACGAACTACTTATATGAAAAATTTATAAACTAGTACGAAATCCTTCAAGTAAGGAATAAAACAAAAATATATTTCATGAAAAAATGTAAATCACATGATCACTAAACACTCAATGGTCGATAAAACATATCTAGTCTCATGAAAATAAAACATGAGTAAACATTTAATATGAGTGTACAAGTATAATCTGAAATACGAAGTCATGAAAATAGTCAATTTAGCTCAATGTAAAATTCCTTAAAACATGAAAATCATCAAAACGATTTAATCTTCAAGGTATATGTACGTCATGTTTAAACTATTAGATATACATATACGTCCTTGAGCCACGCTTGAGTATTTTTCCCAAGTATTTTTCCTTGTGTTTTGTTTTCCAACATCTTGATTTTTCACACTTGAGTCTTATCATTCTATCCTCTCTATAGGATCTTTGTTTTTGTGAAAAAAATTTGGTTTGTGGTCTTTTGATCACTAAGTTGTAAACCCTCCTACTTTGTAAAATCCCTCTTGTGTAAAGGTTGATTTTGGAGTGGTGGCTTTGTGCCCTATCCCTCTAGTGAGAGGTTGATTGGTTGTATTGGCTTTGTGCCTATCCCTCATTTGTGAAGTTGATATTGGTGATTTGTAAAGACTAAGTTGTTTTCCTAAGTATTTTTTCTTGTGTTTTGTTTTTCAACATCTTGATTTTTCACACTTGAGCTTTATCATTCTATCCTCTCTATAGGATCTTTGTTTTTGTGAAAAGAATTAGTTTGTGGTCTTTTGATCACTAAGTTGTAAACCCTCCTACTTTGTGTTATCCCTCTAGTGAGAGGTTGATTGGTTGTATTGGCTTTGTGCCTATCCCTCATTTGTGAGGTTGATATTGGTGGCTTTGTACCTAGCCTCTAGTGAGAGGTTGTGTTTGTAATCGAGAGAGGAGTTGTGTACTCCCGGTTATTGTATTGCCCCAAAATCCTCAGTGGAGGTTCCCTGTGTGAGAGTCCTGTGTGGACTAGTGGATTGGAAATCTTTCTGTGTGAAGGCGGGGACGTAGAGCTGTGTGCTTGAACCTCGAAACATATTCGTGTGTTTGCGTTTGATCCATTGTCTCTCTAACTCTCTCTCTCTCTTTATATTGTGCCTTGCATTATTCATATTGTCATACATTCATTATATGCTTGGCTTGTTTGTGTGTGCCTCACTTGTGCTTAACCACGAGAGCTTCATATAGCGCCTCAACTCTTACTCAGAGGAATCAAGAGGAGTTAGTCCATAGCCTTTCACCGGGAATTCGACTACACTCGTTGGTTGCATTAAGTGTAGTTACAATTAAGTTTTAATTTCCGCATTTAGTTCACTAGATTAGTCGTACACCTATTCACCCCCCCTCTAGGTGTACTTTCAGCCTCCATATCCAGAGTATCACAACCTTCCCCTCCTCAGCGGTTGCCCTCATCGTCTCCTCACCACCACCGTCGTCACCTGCGTCATCACCATCGCCCCACGCCACCTCCATCTCCTTGATGTTGGGACCACCGCCTCGGGTTCTCCTCGCCGCCTCAAGTTCCTTGTCGTCGGCCTCCGTGCATCATCACCAAACTCTGTCGCCCCTCCTCAGCCTTCACCATCATTCTCAAAGCCTGCTGCTTCGTCTCCAGAATCTGATCAAGGGATTGACCTTACTAAATTGGGTACTGAAGTTTGGTTTGTCTCAAGACCGACCCGACATGGTTCCTTAATTGAATTCAGATCCAACCCGTTTGAGTGGGTCCGACCCGAGTCCACAAGCCAACCTGACCCAGTTCACTTCGATCAGACCATGTTTCAATCGAGTCAGGTCCACTGAGTCAGCTCAGACTGAGCCACAACTGACTCAGATTGAGTCAACTCAGCGAGCAAGGTCAGCCAGCAACAACAGCAAGCATCCAGATTCTGTTTGATGCCTAGTTGGAGTCCGATTCGAGTTCTGTCTGAAGCGTTAGATGCGTGACTGAGTCCTGAAGCTACTAAAAAGAGTTCACAACAGTTAGACAGTAGATCTGATTTCTACAAGTCCGTATTTGATGTCGGTATTGTTCCTGCAACAAAAGATTAGCGTTTCAGACCTCGTTTTCAGTCCGATTTAAGCCCAGTTTGAGCCGTTGAGATTCTTAGGTAACTTCTGATCTTTACACACTAACTTTTCTTCACGGGCTTTTATTCTTGTGATCGATACATATATATTGATGGTGATGAAAAGCAAGTTGAACGAAATATATATGCAGCTATCTCGCGTTTTCAGGGTTCTCATGATCGTGATGGGTATGACAAGTGAGAAAGCAATCTTGAAGTTTTCTTCAGTTATTTTGTTCTGACATCTGAATAGAAGTGTCGTTATGCCCAAATGAGGCTAATTGGAGAAGCTTTCTGGTTGTGAAAAACAGGCATAGTTCATGTCGATGTCGGTTTGTCTTGTAAGATCTACTTCATGCTCGGTATGCTCTGCACCTTCTCTTCACTGAGTTCCGAGAGACTCTATAGGGCATTCAAAAGATTATAGAAGGCATAGCAGCAAAGTTTGATATAGATTCAGAGCCTTCAGTCTTCTCGAGCTAGATATTGTTGATGAGCCAGATTCAGAAATTTTTGATGATCCAGAACCAGAGTCAGAAGTGAAAGAGCCTCTTTTTTAGACTCTTGTAGATCTTCCAACAGAGCCTATCATAGAACTAGTGTCATCTTTGACAGCTATAAGAGCCTCATTATCCTTGAGATCACCTGATATCTATGACTCATTCCAGTTTTTCTACAGGAGACAGGATCACAGGAGATTGGTGCCTTGGTATACAGGTTAATTTTCAGTGGAGCTGAATTGCACTATTATGTTGCATGTATCTTGTTCGAGTTATCGTCAACTGCAACCAGTTTTCCATAGAAGCAAGCTTTTCCTCCACCTTGGTTCAGCTATGACGCATCAGTGCTGATTCTCTGACCACCACCTTGACCTGATTGAGCATGCGTGATATTATTCGACCCGGTTGTGCCTTGTATCTACCATTACATTCATCAAGGATGAATGTTTTCAAGCCGAGAAGAATGATGAGGGGAATCAAACAGTCCAGATTTAGCAGACTTTAGGATTTATTTAATTTTAGATTTTAGTATATTTGATTGAGATTTAGGAGTTATTTGAATTAAATTTGGGTAAGTTTGAGTTTATCAATTATTGTACGTATGGTGCACGTTTTGTAGGCTAAATATATTTATGCAGTGAATTTTGAATGAATGATGATTTTGATTAAAATGTTATTTTCCTATGCAAATTTGTGTTGTTTGATTTAATCTCATGGATTAATCGAACCAGGCAGTGAAGCCGAAATTCGAGTTGCAATCTGTGATCGTATCCAATCCCTAATTCCACTGTTCCTCCCCAATTTCACGAAATCCTCACCACAAACCTAAAATTTCCCCTCCGTCTCACATCAATACGGTAAAGGATAAACATGCAGAAGTACTAGGCAGCCTTCCCTTGTAAGTCGCAATAGTCCTATCTTCATGATTGAATAAGAATAAACTCCCAAGGATGAAGGTAAACTTGACAATCCAATCATAGATGGGGGACGAGTTCTTAACTGGACAATTGGAGGTACTCCATCTGAACTGAATTCCAGCATGATGAATAAGATTCCTGAAAGGAAAGGCACTATTCTTAATTGATCCTACAAACGGAGAAGCAAGTTAGAAATGAGTTAGAGTTGATGATGCTCAAGACAGAAAATATCTAATACAGTACAGAAAGTATTGATCCAAAAGGAAAATCTGAAATGTAGAAAAACAACAGTTTGCCACTTAGTAGAAATTTATGCACTGAACTTATCATCCAAACATGTTTTGGAAGAATTCATATAGACAAGAGGCTGAGGTAGAAAGCTAGTCCAAAGCGCATGTAAATATTTGACCTAGCAGGCAAGATAACAAAAGCTAAAAGCCATACCCGCAAACATGAAACAAGTGAGATAGAAGTATAATAACACCATGCACATCAAATGGAACTAAAAATGAACATAGAACATAATGACATTCTTATAGATTCTTCTCACTTCCACATATAAATTGGATTGGCTAAGCAATTGACATGACCAGGAGGCCAGGGGAATGCACATGCAATGGCATAACCAATTTGGATGTTCTCACCTACTAAAGAATATGATGGGACTTCTGAACAGGTGAGCCAGTGAGTTCATAGTAACCTACTTATCACAGAACAACTAAATGAAAAATATATGGTTTGAGGACTTCTCATCCATGTATCAAGTGGTTGTAAAATCCACCGGTTTTTCACAATAGAACTAGAGACACCTTTAGATACATGGTTTAGAAGTTCTCAAGCCATATGATTCGTTGGTACATAGAGCATGGAAGAACAGAGTGGATCTATTGAGATGGCCCATTATGCACTTTTGTACAGGAAACATCCAAGTTGGTTATCTTGAGAAAAATAAATCCTTCCCCCATCCAAGTGTGTGTGTGCATGTATATATGTATATATGTGTATCTATTTGTGGGTAATGATGCAAATGAGAGGGGGGAAGGATGGGGGGCGGATTTCCCAAAAATCTCAAGAGAAATGGACACGTTTTCCCTTTTCCATTCATAAGATTCTCTTAATGTATAATTAAAATGAACATAGTGGATTATCAATTGTGATGGCACAATATTACTTCGGTAGGTAGCCACAAGTTGTTTATACTCTAGGAGTACTAAATTTCTATGTATGTCTGTGTGTTATGGATGCGTCTCTGTCCATGACAATACATGTCTGTATGTGCATGTATCTAAACAATAATGCCTTTTTCCGTACCTTCGGTCTCAACTCATGACTTCTTTTTCTCTGCTCAATTGTGTTAAGGACCATCTTCCCTATAAAACTTTTTAACTGCCACGTAGGTCTCCTCCTAAGTTGTCACTAGACTCACTACTCAATCAACTTCAATCCTATCACTCCTTACTAGTGAACTTAATACTTTTCCTTACACATGCCCAAACAATCTTAATCAGTTCTCAGTTCTCACTCATTCTATTCTCAATTGAAGATGCTTCCAACTTCTGTATTTATTACCTGTAAGTTTGAAAATAATTCAATAGGGATGAAGACCCTATTGTTGTTGTTATTAATTTTGTTTCAGTTTTTCTTTTACTTTTTTGATTCCGTGTCTCATTGCAAGGCAACATACAAGCATATGATCAAAGAACAAGTAAATAAACCACAAACAAATTTAAAAAAATAAAATGATATACCAATTTGATTCTTGGGTTGAGGGAGTGCAGAAAAGTTTTGGGGGAGTCAATGAAGAGGCAGATGGGGACTGGAAGTGGCACCAGATATCATCTTCCACATTTTCTCCCGTGAAAACCCACCACCAACTGGAATCCAAGAAACCCATTTCTTTCCTCCTCCTCCTCTATCATCATCATCATCACCACTTGAACACCTCACCAATGCAAAGCTCCACCTCCTCCTCTGACCCTTGCTCTTAATGGGTTGAATCAGAACAGTTCTCGGGATCAAATGGGTCTATTTGAGAGAATGAGTGGCGAAAAGAAGAGATTTGTGAGATGGGTTTGGAGAGGAGAGGAGGGGAAGTTGGGATGCCATCGGAGCTGTTCAAATTTTTTTGTGGGGGTTGGGTGGTAAATTGTAAGGGCTCGAGCGGTTGGAATTTACACTACTATATTATCATTGTCAGTAAAAAACTGATTGATCGGTCAGAAAAAAAATGAGGAGAGAGAAGAGGAAAAAAAAAAAAAGAGCTGGGATAATGAAAAAGGAGGGAATCAAAATTGCTCTCTCTCGTGAATGAAGACGGACAAAGTTTCTATATGAGTTACATGAGAAAAACTCATTTCGGTCGATTTTGACTAGTGTACCGCTGTTGTCGGTGAAAAACCGACTGATCAATTGAAGAAAGAGGACGAAGGGGGGAGAAGAAGCAGAGCTGAGAGAGGAAAATGGATAAACGGACGGACAGACAAAATTTCTATATGAGTCATGAGAGAAAACCTTATTTTCAGCTGATTTTGATAAAATACTCTAACAAACTTGTAAATTTGTAGACAAGATGCTTGCTTTTGGGTCAGATCGGGCTGACTTTGGATCAGTCGTGACTCGGGTTTTATTTGAATTCAGGTCAGGCTCGGGTCTAATCTTGAGTCTAAGCTCTTTCCCAAACAAACAAGCAGACAATATGTATTTAACAACTTTGTTTCTTTTATTATGAAAGAAAAGAAGAAAACGTCTTCAGCAACTTTTCTTCTATTTTTCAAGAAACTCATAGCACAAAATTTAAAATATAAAGAAACTGATTAAAAAAAAAATCATAGCTCAAAAAATTTCCACCAGACTACCAATCCAAAAAAATTATCGACATGAGAAAGAAATGTTGGGACTAATTTCTTAACTAATCAAAGTGCATCTGAAATGGTGATTGAGTACTTCAAGACTACCATTCTGATTCAATTGCAGGATCTGATTTTGTTGTTCACTCGTTGAGTGAGAAGCCATTTATTTAAAAATTTAAAAAAAAATGTCGACACCAACAAATGAAAAGCCAAAGCATGAAGAAATTGAGATCCATCACATACAAGCCTTAGTGATTGATGATGACAGATGAAGGATTACCCAATTCACTGGAGATGCCCATAAAAGCATCAATAATGTGCAAACGGTGAAATCAGAACTTAGAACTTCTTCATCAAATTGATGGTTCGCATAATAATAAAAACTAACAGAAGAATCCAAGAAAAAGGAGCAAAAAACTCCATAAAACTCATAACGAATGCAACAAGGGATGATTTAAAAACAGTGAAATTTATTGCCAGTAATAAGATTTACAACAGAATGGGCTAAATATACAATATTCCATGAATAATCCACTATCAAACTTGGTGCATCTCTGCAGAAAATTTTCCTGCAACTTGGCACCCAACTTGAAGTTTCTACCTACAGGAGATGAATAATAGAAAAACCCCAGGCTAGCTTGCTTTGATGTTCATCTTCCTTCAGATAATCCTGCGAAGAGTAAGAACTATTAGTCGCAGAAAATTGAATGAGAAGAATTTACATCACAAAAACATGCACAAAAGTATAATGACTCTTGATAAAATCTAAAAAATTGATACAAATAACAGTCAGATTAGAGAGAACCTGGACCTTCTCATTTAACCTGCTGAAGTGATGATCTAAGCCTTTCCAGGCTTGGGTATCGGTATTCCTGATTTGTCGGTCAAGACTTTGTACGCATTTTGGATTCTTCTAGTTATTGGACCAACTTCTCCATTTCCGATTACTCGGCCATCGATCATTGTAACCTGTAAAAATTAATCACCTTCGATTATGCATTTACCTTGCAAGTCAGGAACCAGGAATAATCCATCAACCAATATTCAACGATAAGAAACGAGAAGATGTTAACTTAAATTAGTGATGTACATTCTTTATGTTTGTAATAAAGTTAAAAGCCAAGTATTAAGCCAGTGCACAAAACAAATAAAGTACTTAAGTTTTATCTAAGAAAAACGCAAAACTCACTGGAGTAAGTTCTCCCATAGTTCCTGTCGTCCACACCTGCATGAAAAATGCTCAAGTTCGTTCAGAAAACTATAGACTCACAGGACAGGGGAAACTGAAATTTTTTGCAAGTATTCAAATAGTATAATCTAATTCATCATTGTGTGCTTCATTCAAGAGTGACAAGTAACATTATGACGCACATGAAATTGACATTTAGAATGAGATATTTTCTTTAACAACCATGCAACATCCATTTATCCTCACTGTTGTCTCTTGTCAATAAAACAACCTTTGATCCATCATAATAAACAACCATAAGTATTCTCACAAGGATTCAGCAATATTTCAAGACAAAGATCAACCTGACATAAAGTTGTAAATGTAGAAAGAGTGCGTTTGGACTTTGGACATTAAGTAAAGTTGAAAATAACAAGTACATGCTAAGAAACAGTAAATTTTCTCACAATAAGAACAATAAAGCGATGAATCATTTCAGTAAAATATTCAAAAGCTCAATTTCTAAATAAGGCAAACCTCATCAGCAGAATGAAATTCAGAAAGACTGATACGCCGCTCATGTAGGACCAAGTTCTCATTTATTACGAGATCCATAACCTGCGCACAAAAATGGCTCTGATTAGACTGATAAATCCTTGTAGTGGAATTTCAGAAACACAAACATGGAAAACAATGATTGAACTGTTTAAGAGTGCGGAGCTGCATCATTTTCTTTTGATTTGAGGATGGTGCTACTAGATTAGGTGCTTTTTTCTTATAAAAAAGGAAATAAGAAACCGAAGACAGAAGTTTCTCAAACTCACAGTTGCCCGAGTTATTCCTGGGAGACAGTAATCAGCATGAGGTGTAGATACTTGCCCCTTCTTGACTAAGAACTGCATCAAAAAATTGATTTCATATGTTATACAGACAATGATGTGTTCTGATATGTTGTTACAGTAACACTAAAATATCATCACAAAATAGTCTCTTACAATGTTTGTGGCATTTGTTTCTGAAACAAAACCATCTTTGTCTAGCATGATGGCATCATCTGCTTTGGCAAAGTTCCCTTCTATCTGCAAGTCATGTGATACAGCAATTAGTTAAATTTATTAACTACCTGCATAAATAAATAATTTCAAGAAAATTGAGAAAACTGCAATTTTTATGAACCTTTGCCAAGATATTGTTGATAAGATTGTTATGATGAATCTTTGAATCTATACTCTGAAATAAGATAGAAAAAAGATAAGTTTGTTGAATCTGAAAATGGCCCCTGAGATGTATGAATTAATCAAGTTATTGTCAGACAAAGGAAAACGAAAAGGTAAAGCATAAACATTTCAGGACAAAATCAAGTCATCAGCAACGTCAAGGAAAGTAATCAACATCATTTTTTAGACAGTAGAGGTCTGTACTTGGTTGCCAACATCAAAAGTAGGTTCTTTGGCAGGAAATAGTACCCGTCAAATTTAATATACAAAAGACTACTCGGGTAATTTCTTCATGGATTTATTCTTGTTCAGAGAATTCAGAATTCTTATGACCAGACTGATCACTATAATCCAAAACATGTGAAATACTGAAATATCTACTATAATTTGACCAAATAAAGGCAGATGCCTTGTAAAAATTTTAATATCATGCCAAGATAATGTATTTCATATGAGTCAGTATCGATCAATAATGTTAAAGAGCAGAACCATACTGAAGCTTATTGGTTTTAAGAAAAAACCAACGTACCATGAATGTGATTATGATACCTTGCATGATGTTCCATGGGCACTGAGAATCTACCATATTCTCTAGCATAGTTTGGGGTGTGATGGGGAAATTGAAGATCAAAAGAGCTAGTGGAAGACCTATTCTAGCATGAGAAGGGAAGAGTTGGATTTGATTAAGAGTAGTAGTAGTCTTTTATCAGAAGTAGGAGTAGCAGCCTTTTATCAGTTCTTTTATTAGTTTTTATTATTACTTTTAATAGTTCTTTTATGATTAGGAGAATAACGTGGCACGAGTAGTGTACATAGTTTTTGTTTATAAATACCTTTGTTCGATTTTATTTGAGGATCAATGAATTAGTTATTAAAATTTAAAATTCTAATTGGTTTTCTTGAAATCTTTGTGTGAAGCATAGTGTAGGGGAGCGATTCTCTGGGGTGCGAAATACTAAATCTAAATCTTTGTGTGAAAGTCTGAAGTGGGTGAGATTCACTTGGGTGAGAAACTCGAATTTTTATCTTCTCCCTAATTTCCCTAAATTAGTTTATCCTCACTCCCACAACAAACCCTAATTTTCCCTTTCGTCCTGCGTGAGGGTGTTTATGAATGGGACGCTAGAAGACATCAGATAGTCTTGTAAACTAACTTTATATATCTCCTTCTATTTCTGCTTTAACATTTCCTCAAGGAAAAAAAAAACATTTTGGACTTTCCAGAGAAGCATGATGGATCCATCTTAATTTATCTAGCAGCATATAGAATGGAAATATACATATTTATGTTAAGTATCTTACATTGGGTGAATTACGCCGCGTAGTTGCAGTCACCAGCGTGACACCGCGTGAATTGTCATAGACTGGTGGTTTCCATTCAGCAAGCACTGCCATTGCTCAAAGAAAACAAAATTTGAAGTATTATAGTATGCACATAAAGAGATAACTATGGATCCTTAAAGATATATAAAAGATTATCATTCATGGCTGTATGTACATATTTTTTAACGTACATTGAGTGCAGTGCTTAAATGAAAATAAAACATAAAATGATAGCCTGCCATAACTTTATCACCTCTAGATGAGCTTACAATTTATTTCATGTGTCATACAATTAGAAAAATAAAATGACAATTAAAACTCCCAGGCAACATAAATAGCCAAAGTAAAAGTTTGATGGCTCTACTACCAATTAAAGTGCATCCATAAAGGTTGAATGATGGGCTCATTCCAGAGGTAACCTGATAAGAGAAGCACAAAGTGTCAGGGGGAATCTGATAAATAGTGAAAACATGAACAATGAAGGAAACACAAGATGTTGATTGGTCAAAGTCCTACTACTTAAATGAATATATGCAGCTAAACACAATGCCCAGAAATGAATGATAAGCTTCAGAATAATATCCAGATAGAAACATGACCTTTTTTCCCCGCGTCAGAGTGAGTCTGATGTGAGCATTGTCAAACATCCCATTTGCAATAAGAGTTTTGAAGATGGCCTCTTGAATCTAAAATTTGACAGTAAGTTCACTAGCACATAAGATTATTAACTCAGGTAACACGAACTTAAAACATCCCATTTGCAATTCAAGTTTTGAAAATGGCTTCTTGAATCTAAAGTATAAGATGGTTCAATACAATATATAATTTTAAAAAGAAATAATAAAATCAAGTTTGTCACCTCTTCGTGATTTGGGACATTGCTGAATGCTAAAGCTTTGGCAGAGTCGAACAAACTGGAATAACAGAAATCGGTTAGTTTATCGGGTAGTCAAATCAGCACTGGTATTAGATGAAGGGTAAAAAGATATAGGCTACATATACATATTAAAGATAACAGAATGTTTATGCCATAGCCAAGATGAAATTACCGATCTAAATGTTCGTTAAGCTTGAAGATCTTCCCATTGTAGATACGTAGTCCCTCCCATGCTGCATCACCACCTTGTACAACTGAATCGAAGACTGAAACCTTTATGGATGGCATTGTTAGAGTGCTCAGAATGAATTTTTTCTAGAAACTCGGCAATAAGTTTAAAGGGTCAAGTAGAGAAGAACATTCAATATACAAATACCTTTGCACTTTCACGAGGTAAGAGTTCATCACCAACCCAAACAAGCAGCTTCTCATTGGCTGGGACAGGAAGACTGGGAGGAGGTAATGAAGGTCCCAAAGAGGAAGTTGTTCTCCTTTTATGACGTCTGAGCATGTTGTAGAAAGGAAGACTTTGCTCTAGCAAGTCATAGAGAGCGAATGGAAACGGCTGGAAAATATTTCAGTAAAAAAATATATCTAATTTAACTTCATTATTGAAGGCTAAAAGAATATATTATCAAATCAAGATATTAAATAAATCAGATAAGATGTCTTCAACAACAATGTAATTTTTCTACAGCAATTTCAACAGTCCACTATGTAAAGAAATCTTACTGAGGGATATGCCTGGGGTGCTTTAAAACCTGTTGACTTGTGCACATTTCTGTACCACCAGGAAGCCCAAATTCCATCTACAGGTTTTGGACCAGGTTCCCACCTGTGACAATTATCCCATGTAAACTCGATCTGTTCGGCAAAATGGGGGAGAATAAATTATACTGCCACATGGATATTCACTTAAACTTAAAATTTACATAAGTTTTCTTTAACATGGTTTAAGATCTCAGTGTCGGTATTGGTATTGGTATTGGTATCGTCCAATAGTTTTTATTATAAATGTGGGCAATATCAATCGGCAATATCAGCTCCAATATTGACCAATAGTATAGGGCTAATATCATTTTAGGTACCTCAAATCCCGATACGATATTGCCAACATGTATCGTAATGAGATGATATTTGGAACCATGCTTTTTAGCATAAACTAGTGAGATGTGGTGGATATGGGTATCATTAGCAGTCTCCAGCGCACCAGTAGAGTATGCAGGCATAGTACTGCAAGATAGGATGTTTATGACATGTTATACTATTCATTATAACACATGAGATCTTCAAAGACCTAAACAATTTCCCTGATCTTGTACTGATGTCGATAAACTAAAAGTTGCTTCAAACCTATTGGAACCTTTAAGGCAGATTTATCTTATCTTCAGTTAGGATCTGATCTCAAATAGTCGTAGTCTTCAGTTGATCTGGTTGGTTTTTCTTAGAGTTGTATCTTTATTTGTTTTTATAGAGTTAGGTTAGGTGAGATTAATTAGAGATCCCTTTTCTCTTTTAGTTGGATTTATTTTATCATCAGTTTTTTTGTCAAATTATTAAGATTTGACGTAATCTTGACAGGCAGGTGAAATAATTCAAATCAGCCTTATTTCTCATTTTATTTTTATTTTTCCTTGATGACTGAATGAATTGGATTGGTTGAGTTTTGAGTAATACATCGTGTAGAGAGTGAGTTGCTGCTTCTTTTATAAATTTCTCAGATCAGCCCTCATACACTGGGCACTTCATAGTGGAATGTCATGTTTCATATGCATGGGCCTTATTCTGCACATTGGGCCAACAACTCCTCAAATGAATACCAATCCAAATAGCTACTAAAACTCAAAGGAAAGCTGTAGGAATCAGCATGAGGATTTTCCTTATATCAGCTCATTGCTACTTGAATTTGAATTATAAGTTTACAACCTATCAAGACACAGCACGTGGAAGTCTAATTAGCTGTTTACCATACTGTAGTGGTCGGTTTCCGACATTTCTGAGATCTCGACGCGTCCATCCAACCCCATGTTGATCACATGACGCGTGACTTTATCCAAAGTATCCAGAAGAGTCTTGATCTCATTCAAACCTCTAACAAATCAAGCGGTTAGAAGAAAAAGAACGAAGTCAGTTATGAGCGCCCTTACCTCCAAACCAAATCTGCACTTAAATCCGGCGGTTACACATCGGGAACAGATCAACCACATTGACAGCTGGGCGAAGGTCAATGGATAAAGACGAACACCTCTCTTTCAATTCAAACGAGGATGTTCTACTCTAACCCCTCCATTATAAACAATTAAAATATGATAAGATGTTCATTTGAATGAGAATCATGTAACCTTATCCAAAGACAGCCACCTATATAAATAGAGAACCCCCTCCAACGAGGGGGGACGATAAATTAATCCAGAAATCCTAACAGTAAAGATAAGGTATCCACCATTGTAAGCTTTTTCAAATTATAGTGGAACTCTCTCTACATGGTTTTTCCCTTTCGCGTTTTCACGTAAATTTTTTTGTGTCCTCTGATTTGTTCTCTGTAATTTATTCTTTAATTCCTTACAAATTGGTGCATGAATAACTCCTCCTGAAATTACCCACCACATTTGGTGCTTTCATTGAGAGCTTTGAGTCCGCACTTCTAAGTTCTCCCCATCAGATATCTTTTCACGTCCTCAGAAAGGTTTCAAACAATCACGGAACCCAAGAGCACCAATCACCACGACGTCAACACCTCCGGCGAACTCAAGCTGTCAACACTCTCTCACGGACAGCTCATCCAGCGTGTAGCCGACCTACAACAATAGTTGAGCGAACAACGGGCCCTGGCGGACCGCGAACGAGAGCTGATCGCCATCCATTGTGATATCGCCGAACGCGAGCGAGAAGCGGTAATGCAAATCAACTGCCAGCTCCTCAGACAAATAAATGCCCTTCGAAAAGCTCAAGAACGAGTCATTGAGTTTAGTGCAAGGGAAGCTCAAGTGAACGCGTCCTCCCAAGCTCATCAACATCCCCCCAGCTCTGACTGACTTATGTTTCAAGTTAAACCAAAGGTGCTCCCAAACAACTTCACCACATAGGGATTCGAAAAGCCAAAGCGCTGATCCCCTATGAAAACAGATGAGGGGGCATCACACCCCAACACGCAAGAGGACGTGAAACGCTTCTCCGACAGCAACAGAGACCAAGGACAACTCAGCCTTCACTCTCCTGAAGTTACTGATTGATCAGATCCTTCACGTCATCAAGCATCAATCCTAGGTAAGACTTCCTAAGCCAAGCAAGCGTGACCCAGATCCCCTAAAAGCAGGACATTGTTCTTTCCATAACATTCGGGGCACGCCACCCTACATTATTGGGCCCTCAAAAGGCACATTGAGGATCTAGTTCAATGCGGGTACCTCGATGAGTTTGTCCTTGACCAGGAGGAAGACCCGAAGGTCGGAGACACCCCAGATGAGACTATCGACTAAAGCGCTTACTCATCAGCATCATTCAGGACGGGAAGCCCAGCAAGAAGCAATGGAATCTTTTTACTTGAAACCATACCGTATAAAAGCATGTAATATTCAAGAAAAAAGCTATTGTCCCAATTCTTCATCTAGACGTCTTTGTAAAATCTTAATACCTTCTCCGAGTGCAATAAACCAGTCAACATCCTATACGGGTTCTACCCTGACGGCTACCCCTCGGGGACAGTGTTCTAAAAATCGGTTTCATTATTCGTGCGGTCCAACACTGAATAATGATTAATCAGATTAATTGGAGATTAATCGGGGATTAATCATTTTTGAAAATTTTAATATATTTAATTATATTTATACACAACTACATATGAATATATATACAGTTATATTATTAAAAATACTTAAATATTATACAAGACAATATCTAGATGTGAAGTTATAAACCATGATATGATGAACAAGACAATATGAATAAATAGTAAAAAAGAAAGAAGTAAAAGAACTTATCTCTTCACATTAGTAATCCAAGTTTTCAAATTTTGTAACATAAATATAAATCAAAGAACTTACTTGCAAAATAAGATAAATAAAAAAATTAGTCAATTTATCAATCAAAATAATGAGCTTTAAAGAATGAAAGAGAAAAATTGCTAAATAAGTTAATTTGAAAAATAATCAAAATAATAAAACATAAGTATCACTTTATACAAAATATACAATAATAAAATATCATAATTCATCTACTATTTAATTAAAAGATCATTATCAAATCATCAACATCACAAGATAAACTATTTAGCGATCAAACACACACAGCGATAAGTTTTTCAAATAAAAAACATATGAAATACCTAAATGATTAATTGGGGATTAATCGGATTAATCGCGCATTAATCGGGGATTAATCAGAGATTAATCGTTTTGGACCCGATTAATCGCTTGAGCACATAATTAGAGTGATTAATGTAATATTAAGCGGGCTGCCACTGAATAGGATTAATCGGCCGATTAATCTGATTTTTAGAACAATGCTCAAGGAATCTCCTGAAAGATGGAGACTCGCCCACAACGACCGCTCGGAGCTCAGTTTCATGGGTCCTCACCTTGATGGTTCCTCGACAACATAGCTTCACGGTCGGGATATCCCCAACTCGGAGGCAACCTCGAACCAAACTCCATTGCAGGGGTTTCCCCCTCTCGGAGGCTCAACTCCATAATTGGGTTTTCTCCCGCTTGGAGGTAAAACTTGCAGGTGACCGCTATCAGACATACACCACTCGAATCATATGCCAAGCCATTCCAAACAAAATAATCACAAAACAACCCAGGCAAGATTCAAACAACACTTCCATTTCAATTCAATGCTTTCTTGTTAAAAAAATTTTAATTACATCCATTCAAATACAAGCTTGATTACATCTTACAAGAGTAATACAAGATTGATTACATGTTCATTCTTGCTTAGAAAAAATAAATACGTTTCTTCCACCATGGTTCAAAGACTCGGCCGAGTCGAAGACGAGTCGGCCGAGTCGTATCCGTCTCGGCCCGCTCCGAGACGAGTCCGAGTCACGAGTCGGTCGACTCAACTCAGAGGAGGCCGACTCGGCCGAGAATCAGAGTTGACTCGGTCGACTCGGCATTATGATGATTTTGTGTCTCATCGCAATTCAATGTGGAAATAACTACATTAGCGTGTATTTATGAATGTAGTTTGTGTAATTTACTATATTGTGCAGTATTTTGATATGCTTCTACCGACGACGCGTGTATTTATACGCTTTATGTTTAGTATACTAGGTGATATATTTTGGACATGTGATACATGAATGTGGATGTCTACATATTTTTAAGATTTGTCGTGATTTTTTCAGAATGAGCTTTCTCTGTAGCGTTTTGCGCGTATCGTCCGATACCGATCCGAGTCGCCGAGACTGATCCGTCTCAGTGCCGCCGAGTCGGTGGCCGAGACCGCGCCTGTGAACCATGTCTTCCACAACGTCCACGACAGCATCCCAGATGCGATCCTAGACAAACAATCTACCATTTCGAGGGGAAGCGACACTGAGAACTCCCAGGAAGACGCCAGCACTGAAGATCACATCATGGACTGCAGAATGAAGCATGCAAGACAATGAGGATACCGACACCAAGCCTGTAACTCCAAAGATGAACTCGGACCGAACCCAGGCAAAGCGACGACACTCAATAGGAGAACAGACAGCAAGCCCCCGGATCAGAACCATCGTCAATCACGCCCTGCGCTCCCCCTCCACCAACCTGCAAGGAAGGAAAGGTGTCAAGCCCCAACTCCATCCTGACCTGATCTGATCAAATATCAGACAAACAAACCAGGAAGAAGCAAGAGCCCTACCTATCCTCCCTGACAGCCTAGCCTCGTCGCGGAAGCTAACTTTTCTGGACGAGCCCATCACAAAAACTGACTTTCCTCGACGGACGAACTCCTGAACATCAAAAGCGCAGCAACCGTCTCCATCCTCTCTCTCTCCTTCCCCCACCGGATGAAGAAGAAAGAAGACATCACCGTCCACCAACAATGCAAAATTCTGAAAGTAAGAAATTTTCAAGAAGAAACAGAGACTTTCTCCCAAAGTTTCCCCTTATTTATAGAAGAGAAGGAAGCCCAAGCGCCCACTGTTCAAAATTCCAACTCCCAAGGTGACGAGAGAGATATCTTTAAACCTCAGAATTCAAGAAGTCACTGAGTCAAAAACCTGCACGTGTCGCGACGAATCGGATCTGAACCGTCGCCTTTAATTCGCAGCACCCACCTCGAGCGCCATGCCTCTTCGATAGGTGACGGTTACCTGACCGACGTTGCAGCGGATGAGACACATATTTAAAGCTCTGCCAGCAGGTAGGGGCACGCCACAAAAAGATAAAAACTGAAGCGACATGGTCACTCTGAACCCACGCTCGAGAGGACTGCTCCCTCCTTTTCCCTCGGAGCCCCCGGGAACATGTAACTCCCGAGGGCCCAAGTTCCCGACCTCCTTCCAAAGAGGGAAGCAGAGGGGGAATCTATAGTGGTCAGTTTTTGACCTCCCTGAGATCTCGACGCATGTCCATCCAGCCCCATATTGATCACACGTGATTTTATCCAAAATCTCCAGAAGAGTCGTGATCCTATTCAAACTCCAATCAGATCAAGCGGTTAGAAGAACAAGGATAGAGTTGGTTATGAACACCCTTACCTCCAAGATAAATCTGCACTTGAATTCGACAATTACACTCAGGAATAGATCAACCACATTGACAGTTAGGCGAAGGCCACTGGATAAAGACGGACACTTTTCTTTCAATTTAGACGAGGACGTTCGGCTCAACCGCCTCCGTGATAAGCAGTTAAGATAAGATGTTCAGATAAGAATCCTGTAACCTTATCCAAAGACAGCCACATGTATAAATAGAAGACCCACTCCAACGAGAGGGAGGACGATCAATTAATCCCAGAAATCCTAACACTAGAGATCACGCGGCCACCATTGTAAGCTTCTTCAAATTATAGCGGAACTCTCTTTGTGGTTTTTCCCTTTCGGATTTTCACATAAATCTTTGTGTCCTGTGGTTTCTTCTCAACAATTTATTCTTTAATTCCTTGCAAATTGGTGCATGGATAACTCCTCCTGGAATTACCCACCGCATATACTCATAAAATGGTGTGTTGCACAAGATACAAGAAAGTCATGCACGAAAAGGAAACTAGTTGAACTCTAGAGAAAGGTCAAGTTTTGTCAACGGAAGGCAAAACAGAAAACATCTTCAGCCTGATTTAAATTCCGATTGGTTTTATTTTTTATTTAATTAGATTTTCTAGTTAGAATAGTATTTCTTTTTGCCTATATAAGGCCATTGTATCATTGTTTTTAGGATTACACCTTTTATAATCAATTAAATTGAGTCTTTTCAATTGCTTGTGTATTCGAGTTGTTTATCTTTTTTTTGTGGATTCGAGTGTTTTCCTACTAAAAGGCATCCTTTAGGGTTCAAAACGAAATCTAGCTGGCATTGTTCACTTCCTTGTCTGTGTCATTCATTGATCATGTTTTTCTCGGAAAATTTCCCCAAAGACAAAGAGAAGAACATTTGCAAATTAAACTCTCTCTACTCTGAAAAAGAAAATCATTTTGCATACTTGAGCATTGACTTCTGGAAAGGAATACCCAAATCCTGACAAAGAGCACCCAGAGCAGCCTGCACAAGAAGGCAGCGGAGAGTTTAGAACAGTTCCAGAAGTTAAAAGAAAGTTGGAAATCCTTTTGGAGAAGATCAGAAAAAAGAAAGTTATAAACTCTTATAAGGCAACATATCCTGAACAGAGTCAGATTACCAAATACCCCAGGTCAGACCCAATACCGGGATCATTTCTAAATGCTAGCCATACAAAAGGCATGCGGCATAGAATATTCATGACCGTGAACAAACCATGACTAGAAGAATATACATAATGAAGAGAGCTAACTAACCTCGGGGTCTTGTAGTAGATCATCTGAATCTATGATGGGTGGAGGATTCCCAAGTTCACATAGTTCGCTATAAATGGAGACAAGGTCTGCCAGGCCAAGCTCAAGAAAGGATGGTGGCGCAACTTTGTCAAATGACGGCTGGTACAACGCATCCAGAAATCAGCATCACCAGAGTGAGTAACTCAAAGCATAGGCAAAATCACGATTTCATTAGAAATAGAAAACTAAAAGACAATGTAGATTCTGGTCAAATGAGAGTTATATATATATAATAGTTCTAGTAAAAATGAAGAGTTTTGCAATCAATTCCAAAACTTGCAAAATACAGTTGTAACTTCAAGCTCATTAACATGTACATTCCAAAATCATACTAGATAACTTTTATCTGCAGAGAATGCAACAGAAAAAAATAATTGAAATTCTAATAAATGAAGTCACATATACCAGGATATTAAGAGGGTTGCGTATCAATATAAAGTGCTTTCCTTTCTTCATCAGATCATTCCTCAAGTTCGGCAGCCGCTGTTTCGCCATGTGCTGCAAAATTCCCAATCTCAACTCAAAACCTAACTCATCAATTACAAATGCAAAACACAACAAACAGAAAACGTGTCTACCTTGCAGTACCGATATTTTTTCTTCCCTGGACCAAAAATCACCTCCTTGATAACCTTATTGCCGTCGGAATCCTATAATCAGAAATCAATTACCACAAAGCAAGCATCTTTTAAAGCCAAAGATGGAATTTTTAATCAAATTTCAGCTCACCATTTTGGCCAGGAGCTCATCTCGATAAGGCCTCTCAACTCCAGTGACCCTCAAGAAATTAGCATAGAGGGGCTCATCAACCACCTCGATGTCATCCCTCTAACAACCACAATCCTCGCAAAATTGGTATAAAAAACACATTTTTCTTCAGTGAAACAAGAAAGAAATGGGGAGTTGAATTAGTGATAAAACCTGAGAGAAAGAGTACATGAGGCTGGTGCTCAGTGATCTGGGAGCTGACCATGAGTGGATCACCTCTACTTCTTGTTCTTTCCCCTCCATTTTTCTTGAATTTCTTTTCCTTTGATTTTTTATTGATTTCAGATGAATTTGATGGTCTCCGCAAACTGCAGCTGAGAGCGATCTACTTGTGTTTTGAGTGAGGCTTTAAGAGGAGACTTGACAGGGCATTAGCATCACGTCGTGGGCCCCACGCTTTTTGTTTTTTAACTTTATTTTTTTTAATTTTACTTCAGAGACGCTAATGGGCTGGGGCCCATTTCTTATGATCTTGGGCCCGCTACAAACTCACATTTCACAAAATTAAGATTTTAAATATTTATTTGACATGAGAATTTGCACGAATTCTTGTAATTATATAATAACTAGTATTTTGTTAGCGGTGGAAACAACCGATAGAGCGGTGTGGAGAAGGAAGAAGAAAGAGAGAGAAGGAAGAAAAAGGTGGGGGATGGTTAAGACTTTGCTGAAAGAATGAGGAAGAAGGAAAGGGGGAAGAGAGGTGGAGGAAGAAGGAGGGGGGAGGGGAGAGGGCGGTGGCCGACGGCGCTCCCTCTCGCAACTCTCTCTCGTGAAAGACAGACGGACGGACAAAGTTTCTGTATGAGTGAAGGGAGAAAACATCTATTCGGTCAGTTTTGATTAATGTTTCCTTTCTTTTTCATCCTTTAGCCTTATAAGGGAGTTTTTACCAAAAAAAATAGTTGTATACCTAATTACTGCTTATCATCACCGTAATAACGATAATCAAAAAAGAAAAATGAAAAATAGTGATTAGTGTTTGTAGGATTAAATTCCTCAGAGGAATTTATCTACACTCAATTTGTAATGAGATTTGTGAGAGAGAATAATAAAGCAATGCAAAGATACAAAATTTTACATGGAAACTCAATTTGGGAAAAACACGGAGAGGAGGAAGAGAATTCACTATTTTTAAGATAATACAGTGAATTTTACAGAGTTAGGACTCTGTTAAAGTCGTAGATTACAGTGTGACAGTGATTTGAGAAGGAAGATTCTCTAGATATTTAAGGTCTGATCCTTTTCTGTAGGAGAGTCCCCTCAAGAAGTGTTGGTGGTTTTTCTGTGGGGAAATCTTAGCCTTTGGGAAAGTCTCTTTTCTTTGTCAAACTCCCAGTGTATATATACCCGGAGAGTCTTCATTGGCACTGCGGGTCATGCGGATTTCAATAATCGCATGATCTGCACGTTGCGATTCTTTCATAACGACCTGAATTATGCCCTTGATTGCGGGAAAGATTTCTAATACCTTCTATAACAGTCTGCACTAAAGTATGAGTTGTGGCAATGTTTGAAACATGAGATGATCTGCCAGCGTAATGGACTCCATGAATATAAGCGGATATCAATGAGGTTGGTTGTTGTGACTTTCTTGCCCGGGACGGTAAGAATTGATCTCGAGGTGATGATACTCTCGGAAGGAGGGGCGTCCTCGAGGCAGTGGATTTCTCAGAAGGAATAATGTCTTTGGGGCCGTTGATTCCTCGGAAGGTGGAGTGACGTTGGGAGTAACTGGGGGATGCTCTCAGAGAGAAGCTCTGTTTGGTATACCCTTTTGTCTGCCTTCGGGAGTTTCTGATGAGATAAGACACGTGTCTTGATTCTAGTTCGGGTCAGAAATTGACCACTATAGCGTGTAGTGCACATACAGTCAATGTTTAAATCTTTCAAAATCAATCATGTGAAAGAACAATTTTATTTCTCGTAAAAATCTTTCCAAAATGTAAGAATTTTTGCAGAAAAGAATAATAACATATTACATCTTTCTTCAAATGATCTTGTTTGTATATCTGATATCTCCTTGCGAGACCTAATCCTCATCTCCACCAGAATCAGCTCAAGAATGGCTAGATAATCTCGAAGGCTACAAATCAGAAAATCAAAAAACTTGAATTAGTAATTACAATGAAAGATGTAATAATTAAGAAGTATTGTAGATTGGCTCAACAGAGAAAACAATAGGAACTAAAAACATTTTTTGGAGGGTTTTTCTCACGGAGTCGCCATGGAAGTGAAAATGAGGCTTGCTCAAGACGTGCCGTAATACGGGGAAGGTTTTTTCAGGTAACAAGCCAAATGGTTGCCATTGTGTTTGAAGAAACAATCCTTGATATCACTCTTTTATAAGCTCCAAAATTCACAATCCAATTTTGTATTCGGACAAATGTACTTGCATCATGTTGGAAATTTGCCTTGTTTTCAAGTAGGAGATGATGATCAAGAAGATCCAATAGAATTAGAGAAGAAGTGGAACTTGATAAGGTCTTTCTACAACAGATCAAGAAACTGTGTGACAGTCGACAAGCTTGTTGACTGCACACAGAAGACGATCGAAAGGCCTTTCGGTAGCAAGATACAGAGAAGAAATTCAGTCTCAAATTTTCGAGAGGCATCATGACCTGTCGACAGGGGACTATCGAAAGCCATCACTGGCATGTCGACAGCCCACAGCCAGAATAGATTTTTGTTTCTTATTTAGGTGCATGCATGTTTTTTTTTCTAGTGGAGTTCAGATAGGAATTCATTCCTATTCAATGAAGATTTGTTTTTAAAGTTTGAACGGTTTAGAATTCTTCTAAATCAAAGAAATCAACTCCTATAAGGATTGGTCAAGTTCTTCAAGCATCTGACGACCAAGATCATCTCTTAGTTAGAATAGAGTTTGGATTAAAAAACTCTATAAATAAAGATTGTAACCTAATATATTGTATCTTGAAGAAGGTCAGAGGAAGTCAAGAAAATGAGAGAAAGATGACGATGCATAGAGAGAATGTATACTCTTATAATCTTGTGAGATTCAAGGGGAAGGCGAATACTTTTGTAAGAATCAAGGGAAAGGTTAGATCTCTTGTACTAAATTTATTAATAAAAAATTCTCAAGTTCTCTCCCGTAGACGTAGGCCAAGTGCTGAATCACGTTAAATCCTCATGTTATTATTTCTACTATTTTGTCTTAGTATTTCTAGTTTACTCTAAAATAATTTTTCTTTTACAAGTATTACATATTTTCATAATTTCGCTGTGCAGAACAATTGGTATCAGAGCGTCTATTGCAGTAACAATTGGTATCAGAGCATATCAATTTAGCAACAATAGGTATCAGAGCCATAAGGTTGTCAATAAGGCGATATATCGAAGATAGGAATTTCTGCGAGCAAGTTCGAGGTCAATAAGTTTAATGATAAATAAAATTTTGATTTATGATAAAAGATAGTGAAGATTTTGCTGGTGCAGACAAGTCCTTGTAAGGAAAGTCAGCAAAACCTACAGGCATGTTAGATGAGGATTAGAAGAAAATGGATCTGAAAGTGATAAGTATGATCCAATTATTTCTCACAGGCGAAGTCATGTACAACGTGGTGGATGAAGAAACGACGACAGATTTGTGGTCAAGATTAGAAATATTGTATATGACAAAAGATCTCTCCAACAAGCTGTATCTCAAGAAACAACTATATGAGCTACGCATGAAAGAAGAGACATCGATGTTGGAGAATCTAAATTTCTTCAACAAGATCATCGAGAGTTACTTGTTGTTAATGTGAAGATCGATGAGAAGGATATAGCGTTAATACTTTTCAGTTCGTTTCCGAAGTCATACGATCATATCGTAACCATCATGCTCTATGGTAAGAAAACTCTCATCTTGAGGAGGTCACGATAACTCTGTTATCAAACGAGATCAGGAAAAGACCAAATCAAGAGGAGCATGAAAGTTCAAGTTTGGTGGTCACAGGAAAGAAAGGAAGAGGAGGAGGAAAGGAATGTCCAGATTAATCAAAGGCGTGTCACTTTTGTTACAGAAAAGTTCACAGGAAGAGGGACTGTAAGCACCGACGAGAGTAGCTGAAAAAGAAAAGGCAAATTACGGAGGCAGACATAACAATGAGCGGTGTTGACACCAAAGTATTAATGACTTTCTACGTTAAAAGACAATACTTTTAAGATAAAAGCCGGATATTTGGTTTTAGTAGTACGGTTCATGTTATGTTCCCATAAAGAGATGTCCAACTCCTTGGTTGTAAAGGAGGAAGGGATTGTCAAGATGGATGGCTCGGTTTGCAAGGTCATCGATACTAAACAATCAATGTTACATGCAGAGATGAGACGGTGCGTGTTTTGGAGGCGGTTCAGTATGTTCCGGAGGGTAATATCCATAGGGGTACTCGACAAAGAAGAGTGTCAGATCCAAGTGCAACAAGGCGTCGTCACGGTTAGCCAAAGAGATAGAGTAATGCTAAAAGAAGAAAAATGTGGAAGAATATATAAGCTGAAGGAAGAAAACTCAGTTCAATGTGGAGTTTTGGGGATAAACTTGGAAGGGAGCTCATCGCAAGGTGGAGCTTCAAGAAAGACTGCTACGGGATGTGAACTAGGTTAGAGTGTTGCAAGAAAGAGAAATAGTACATTCGGGCGAGGCCCGAGATGGCCCAAGGCATAGCAGTGAATCAACCAAAGGCCCCAGGAAGAGGAGGCAAGAGTTAAAGGCTTCACAGTATGGTTACAATCAAAGAAAGAATCAAGGTATAATTTTAAAATTTTCAAGATGTTTTGCTAAAGACTTGAAAAGCAAGTCAAGATAGAGATTGTTGGAAATTTTTCTTATTTTCAAGTAGAAGATGATGGTCAAGAAATCCAATGGAATTGGAGAAGAAAGTGAACTTGAAAAGAAACAGATCAAGAAACTGTGTGGTAGTTGACAGGCCTGTCGACTGCACACAAAAGGCTGTCAAAAGGCCTTTTGACAGTAAGATACAGAGAAGAAACCCAGTTTTAGATTTTCGACAGGCATCATGGGCCTGTCAACAAGGGACTGTCAAAAGCCATCACTGGCCTGTCGACAGTACACGACCAGAATAGGTTTCTGTTCTTCAAGCGCGCGTAGGTTTTTTTCTGGTGGATTTAAATAGGAATTAGTTCATATTCAATGAAGATTTGTTTATAAAGTTTTAAGGGTTTAGAAATCTTCTAGATCAAGGAAATCAACTCCTACAAGGATTGATCAAGTTCCTCAAGCACGGACGGTCAAGATCATCTCATAATTAGAATAGGATTTGAATTGTAAAACTCTATGAATAAATATTGTAAACTAGTATATTACATTTTGAAGAAGATCAGAGGAAGCAAAGAAAGAGAGAAGAAGGTAGACTCTTGTAATCTTGTGGGATTCAAGTAAAAGACGAATACTCTTGTGGGAATCAAGGGGAAGGTTAGATCTACTGTATCATATTTATTAATATAACTATCTCAAGTTCTCTCTGCGTAGATGTAGACCAAGTTTAGGCTGAACCACGTTAAATTCTCATGTTATTATTTCTACTCTTTTGTCTTGATATTGTTACTTTGTTCTACAATAGTTTTTATTTTGCATGTATTACATATTGTCAAGATTCTGATCCGCACAACAATTGATATCAGAGCGCCTATTGTAGCAACAATTGGTATCAAAGAATACCAATTTAGCAACACATCAAATTCTAAATGAATTTGCCTCATTAAGTCCTACCAAAATCTTATCAATAAAAGTTTATATGATCATTGTAGCCATGAAAGTTTACCGTAGAAAGGAGTTGTGGTTCAATGTATATGATATAGGCTTTGACACACATGCTTGGAATTGGCTATTTTAATTCTCAACATAATTTGGGATGTGCTTCAATTTATTTTGATTCTCAACATATCTTGGGTCGAGGCCCATTTCTTGAGATTTGGGCCCACTACATACACATATTTCACGAAATCAAGATTTTAAATTATTTATCTTTTGAGTAAATAACACATAATAATTAATAGATCAATGTTTATTGATGTAGTTAGGGGTGGGAATAGGTCAGGTAAGGGGAGAGTAAACGTCTTACTCTTCTACTTTAATTATGATAACGTTTATTCTTACCCTATTAGATAATTTGTAAATCATACTTACCTACCCTATAGGTAACAGTTAAAATTTATCTCTACCATAAGGTAAACGGGTAAAGCGGGTAAAACACTTTTACTAACTGAATTTTCTTTTCATCGAAAAAAAAAAAAAGAAGAATCAATTTTTAACAAAACTACTATTACAAAAATTTGTGAAGTTTTCCCCGACTCATATACTATTGTTATACAAGAGGAGATAAGTCAAAAAGAAAGTAAAAAAAATTGTATTAGTTGTGTTATGATTATTGAGCAAAATAAAAAATTATGAAACAAATAATTACAATTTTCGAAACTATATATACTCAAACTAAGTAAGTAATTATTCATGTTTCACACAAATGAAAACTGAGAAAGTAAAAAAGAATGATATATTATGCACGAAAATCTTGAATGGTAAACAAGTAAAAGGGTAGGGTAAGAACCTCTTACTCTTATCCTACCTTTTTAGATAAATGGGTAATAAATTCTTACCCTTATCTTATCCAATAAATGAATAATAAATTTTATTCTTACCCTAAAAACATAGAGTTAACAGATAAGGAAAATAGGTTTATCTTTACCTATTTGCCTACCCTGGATGTAGTGTTTAAAAAAAATACCACGCTGAACTATAAATAAGTCAACTATTAAAATTAATTTCTTATGTATCGAGAATAATTTTTTTCCTTTTAAGAGTAGGGATGCAAAACGGTCCGGCCAGTCAAGGCCCGGGACCCACCGCATTTCCCAAGCGGCCCGTCCCGGTCCCCATGTGCATGAGACTTGCATAGGGGGCTATATACGTTAAACACCAGAGATCCGGTAAAAGCACACAAAGCAAGTGAAATATATTACAGTATTTGTGGGGACTTGGACTTTTTAAGTCATATGCATGAGACTTGCAAATACCACATAGTTTGTCTCATTGTATATAGAGGAAGGTGCAAAATGGCTTTGGCTTTTATTAGATAATCTAGTAGAGTCCAAGAAGAAAAAATAATGGATTCATTAAGATAAGAAAATTTTATGCGGCATTCGAGTTTATGTTCAGAAAATATAATAATAATTTAGATTTAGTTGAAAAACAATATAAAATGCTTAGCAAAAATAAACAACTGGTGAATAATAATTTGGAAGTATGGAGTTTTTTTAACCTTCATTTCATAAATTCAAACAAGAAAAAATACTTAAATTACATGATTGATTGCTCAAAATAGTTACATTTTATGCTATTAGTTTATCTTTTCTATTCCTTTGCCGCTTAGATTATCTTTTCTTTGACTATGACATCAGTAATAGACAAACAAACATAAAGAAACCTCACAAGTTGTTACTACCCCTTACTAACTCCCAAGTTGTTACCACCCCTTTACTACCCCTTTATTGTGAGTTTTTACTGCCGCTTTCTCATAGATCCTTCCTGGTTCTCATAAAACTCTCTAACACATAAGAACTTAATCTAAGAACTTAATCTAATCATCATAATTATCTGTACTTCCCAAATAAAAAAACTTTTTAACCATTGTTATTAGACTTGATTATCAGTTTCCTCCAACATTTTATGAGAATATGGCAATAATCTGATCATACAACTTCTCTTTTTTATCACCATCAGGAAGGGGAAAAAATAGTTAAACTTGGATATGCGCTGCAAACTCTCTCTCAAGTCCGTGCTTTAATGAAATTATAAGAAGTTTACACATATACAGGCTTTTCATTCATTTGTCACTGTCAAATTCCTGTTAGATAAAGCATGATAGTCTGATGAACCATGAAAAAAGTGTTATAAACTGTTCGATTTATGACAGATGGAGAGCCACACTAAAATATGAAAGGTACTTCAGTGGTAAATTAGTTTCAAAAAAAAAAGTTCATGAGGAATGCACTTCAACTTTTGAATGATAAACCATTTCTTGTCTCTTCAAGGGTCTGTCCACCTACTTTATGTTCCTTTTTTATGCACATAATAATAACATTTGTAACTAGTAATTTTACTACAGAGAGAACATAACACAAATCATTTTCTTATCCATGCAGTAAGGTCACCCAACAATACAAATTATTCCAGCAAAAACAATTGGCTCAAGACTCAGTGTTCCTCATTGATGACATTAATTCTCTTCATTTTTACCTGAAATTAGTTCTGTCGACAGCAGGGTCCATTTCCATTACAACCTGGCAAATAGTAGACAAGACTGATTTACATCCTAATCTTCCATCAGGAAATGAAACTATGAAACCAAAAATCAAAAAGATGTTACAAGACAAGAAGTTACCGGCAAAAACTCATGTTAATAGGAAACAAGATGAACTTGAAGTTATTTGATGACAAACATTAAAAACTTTCAGGAATGTGTGTTATCAGGAGCATCATTGATCCGTCTGATATCAGCAACATCTTAAACATTGATTGTACTGGTTTCCTTCTAAACAAACTGCACGCAGCTCATCAAGCACAGCCTGTGCATCGTGGGGTTTGCATACGATCACTTGTTCTATCTGCAAAATAATTAACTTAAAAGTAAAATAAAAGGATTTCTGCAATAACACAGATTCAGGATTGTAGCATCAAAGAATAAGAGATCTATAAGCAGCATACCTTTGAGCCTTGTCCACAACTATTCAGAATCAGTGTAATAATTCCTTCTTTGGCAATGATTCCAATTTACTGTTCAAAGTGAGTACAACAGAAGATTTCTCAAATCCATCTAATAAAATTCCGAAACCTGTGATAAGAGAATACAATGATGATATAAATGTTCTCATTAATTAGGAAAACAAAACAGATCAATGAGAATGTGAAATGACAAAATGCTCATTCAGACTCAATGCATAGCTCAAATTTGCAGAATGGAGCACACTTGTGTACGTCATAAATCAAAAAGAAAAAAAAAAGAACCTTCGAGGGTGAACCAAAATAAAATTTTCAGCCAAATCATACGTGCAAAGAAATAATAAGATGATTGCAGCCGGGGAACAAGTAATATTGAGAAATGGCAAATTCGTAGATCAATTATCTGTAGATGTATCGAGCTCGAAAAGTTGATGGCAGTTAAAGACATGCATGTAATGAACCTCAGATGTTGTAAATTAGTTGGTCATATGGTAAAAACACACAACAAACCAATAGATGCAAAGGATGTCGAAGTTTACTAATGGAAGTTCATTATTTGGTCAGAAAAAACAATATATAGCCAACCACACTTCTAACAAGCCTTAAGGCAATCCATATGCTACTTGGTCACAGAAGAACAACAATAATGATCAGGAGATAATATACACACCTAAATATAATGTTTTATTCAAGGGGACCCCAATACAACCAATTTACACTGGCTTGGCAAATATTCCAATACAGCATTATTTAATGGATTACAAAAAATGGCGCAACCACAGAGCCTTTCACAATCGGGGGAACATGTATAGCTTAAAGAGAATGAACGGAAATCAACCTGACGCTACTTTCACTTGACTCTGGCAAGTAATATATGGTGGTTCTGCTGCTTTATTCTGCAGAAGCTATCTCCTCCTCAAGCTCATGCTCTTCTTCTGCTAGCCCATGGCAAAACGCCTAGCCATAGCAACATTGTAGAATCTCTTCATATTGTCTGAAAGCCAATGGATAGCATGGAGATTTCCAATCTCTGACAACCTCAACAGCAAAGCATCAAACTTCTGAAATGGCAATTTCAACTCTTGGTATATTACCTCATCCAAAAGAGAGCATGCATCCTCAGCTCTCTCACAACAGAACAACCCATCGATCATGATACCATATGTTTCCACAGCTTGTGGACATCCTTTCCTATCCATCTCACACCAAATGCCAACTGCTCGATCTGGTTCCTTTATCTTAAACAACATCGCAATCAGCATATTGTACGTATGAACACTTGGATAACACCCCACCTTACCATCTTCTCAAAGCATCAATGCTTCTTCAGGCTTCTTCAAGTCACAGAATACCTTCAGAAAGAAGTTATACGTGAGGATATCAGGCGGGTACCCTTTGTTACTCATTTCTTCCAGTATCTTATATGCAGCATCAATCTTTCCCGCTAAACACATTCCTTCAATCAAATCCTTGTAGGTTGAAACATCAGGTAAGGCAACCACCGTTCCTAATATCAGCAAGAAGACTAAAACATTCTTCCATCTGATCATCCTTAGCAAGAGCAATAATCGATACACTATTAAGTATTGGCAGTAGGTGAAGATATGGTCGAACCTTTCGTCCTCATGAACTCGAAAAACTCCCTTGCCTCTGCCACCATACCAGCACTGCAAAAAGCGTCAATGGCAGCATTGTGAGTAAAGTTCTCCGAAGCATGACCCATTTCAATCATTTCCCCCAACACCTCCATTGCTTTCTTGGGGTCTCTAACTCTACAGCACCCGAAGAACAAAATGTCATAAGTATCTTGCATTCGGACTGATCCTACTAGTATATAGCTTCATCACATCTTCTCTGTCTAAGACCATGGAAGCATTAATGTTTCTTCAAACCGAGACCATGATCTGTTGCTATCAAATCCTCCCAGAGAGGTGACATCCAAATACCAGTAGTGTAAACTGATCTCTCTCAACTCTACTAATATCCATTGAGGAGATGGACAGTAAAGATGGAGAAAATGAGTATAGAACTCACAGCCTTCGTTGGAAGCCATAATCGACCTTATTTTAACCCGCCACACATAGGAACTTGATTCCAGAATATGGACTTACAAAAATTGAACCAAATAAAGGAAAAGGTATTCAGACATGTAAAAGAGTAACCAACGTGATTGACCAATTTAACAGGAAAGAAACATATGATTAAATGAAGGTTCAAAATACACTTACAAACAACACCCAAACCAAAAAAAGTGCAGAGCATTAGAATACTTCTCGTCTATACCAAAAATACATCTCTTACAATTAATCCATTATGCTAATTGTCCATTTTCTTTATTAAAAAAAAAACCCTCATGGGTAGTTAAAACAGAGCTCTCAATTATTTACGGTTTGTAACATTACGTGTGACTGAAGATATGATATGCTTCTTACAACTAGAGAAATGTTTGTTCGATTGTTGTAACCCAACATCAAAACGTTAAGCTGATGGGCAGGCTAACAAATATTATACTGCACAATCAACAGTCCCCTTACGTGGAAGACAGTAAGTGCAAGATGACAAACACACGTAAAGAGAAAATAAATGGTGTTTAAAGTGGCAATCTGAATCCTTTTTTTCTTTGTATTCCCTGGCTCTCATACCATTTAGATAGCCACTTTACTCAAAATCTCACGTTAATCGGAGGGGTGGCAAAATTAGATTATGTAGCAATATCGACACCCTAGAAAGCAATATCCTAGTCTTCTATCCAGTAAAGGGTGTTCTTCATGGAAGCTTTTGCTTCTGGAGTTTGAATCAGACCAGGTTTGGGTTCTGGTATATCATTACCCAGTTTCATGCAAGGCTAACAAAATGTCAGTTTCATGCAAGGCTAACGAAATATCACTAATCAAAAAAATTAGTATAACATATGCCAAGATAAAAAAAGAAAAGAAAAGAAGGTCGCAGTAGATATGCTAACTCCGAGACCACCTCCCTGAACCCAAACTATGAATAGACATAGCGATCCTACAAGGCTCCAAGTACCTTCTAGTTCAGATAGAGACTCGCTGACAAAAAGAAAAGAATGATGAACTGCCATTATGTATCACTGCTTGCTAAAAGAAATGAAGATCTGGAAGTCAGGTAACAAGTTCATTGAGAATACTTGTATATCATTAAGCCAATTGTTATTCCCAGTTTTTTTTTTTTTTTTTTTTTTTTTTTTTTTTTTTTTGGGGTGGGGGGGGGGGGGGGGGACCTTGAACATGGAAAGGAAGAACCTACCTCAGCACTAATCCTCTCTGAGAAAAAAGGGGAAGATGATTGTTATTTATTCCTCTTTTCTACAGTGTAATATCATCATAACACATTAAGAAAATATCACACTACATCAGGGTTTTGCCCTAACTATATGACATTCAGATCCATGTACATACCAACGTAGACTATATTATACAAGTATTTATAATTTTAGTTCATTCAGATCCATGAAACATAATAGTATGGAGCCAGTATTTTTTTTTTTTTTCACCACGATGTTCTTCAGCACTGAGATTCATCAATGAGAACCAACAGCAATCTCCAATCAACCATTAACTGATAAACATTTGTACCAAGCATCGGGAGGAAGCTTTAAATCCAATGAAGGGTAAAGGATATGGGTCAATGAAAATGATTCGTATCACTGCTGACGTCCTTTCCCAGTAAACTTAGGTATCTTTTCTCATATTTGCAACAATTTAACAACAGAGATCTATACACTTCTGTGAGACGTCCTTTCCCAGTAAATTAAGGTATCTTTTCTCACATTTGCAACAATTTAACAGCAGAGACCTATACACTTACTGTGAGTCTGTCAGGCATAAGAGAGTTCAAGACATTAATAACATAAAGTTATGCCTTTAAAGTTATATAACAATTATATAACAAGTATAATCATCAACTTCCCCTCAAGCTAGACCAGAGAAAACATCTCTAAATCAAGAAGTATTAATAAAAGGAATGATCATAAATAGGCAGCTGTCAACTTAAAAGCAAGCCTCAATAAATAGGCACCAAATCCTTGTCAATGCAACAGTGGGCCAAAAGGGCATGAAAGAAAAGGCTAGTTGGCATCTAGACGCATATACCAAAAAGAAACAATCTGTATAAATGAAAAGCATGGAGGGAAAGGTTGTAGTAGAAATTTTTTTTTCAAGTGTGTGTGTATAGAAGTAACACAGAAGGTTTTAAAAAAGAATATCACAATCTGAAATGAAATAGAATATCTTTTGTTGATATCTGAGTCAAATTCCTTGTAGATATAGCATGAAGCACTAAGCAGCTAGCCTCATACACAAGTTACCAAAAAACCAAATAATATGAGAAAATACCATTCTAGTTTGTTGGTTCAAATAAAGTTTAGGATGTCGCTATATCGTCCACACTATAGAAAACAGGTGATAAATGCTCACCAGCATCTTGGACCTACAGAAGCAAGCTTTGCAGGCCTCCAACTTTGGCCCTGAAAGTGGATGAGAAGAGTCAAATACGTAATGAAACTGAAGAACCTAAAATTTTTCCAGCAGAATAACCTCATTGGTAAATGAAAAGCGCAGCATGCCTGGTCATACTTAGGGCATGCAAAATAACTACATTATGAACTTTACTAGCTCTAAAAACTATTGCAGCAAATCAGCGGTAGATGCCCCTCATATCATCAGCAAAGAATTTAAACAGCCACAGGCAGTCGTCCACAACAAATGATCATAATTTACCAAACATCTTGCAAAGAATTTAAAAGGCGACATAAATTCTTTGACATAATTGTTTAACAGATTTGACAACATAAATTCTTTCACATAACTATTGCACAGCTACAAGATGAGAGAGAAGAACCATACGATGGTACTAAGAAACACTTGTGAACATGATGTTTTATTTCTTCATTGTAAATTCTGTACAAAATTTTCACAGTAATACATTTCATTTAACTCTTACTTTCAGAAACTGAAAATTTGATAAGTGGAGGCAAATTCATCCCTACCTTACAACAACACTGCATAGTTTGAACAAAGAAAATAGAATAAATGATTCCTACAATGAACTGAAAATTGGCTTAAGCAAAGCCGGATCACTTTTGATAGTTGTTTAAATGTCTTAGCTCGAATAAGTATTCATCATTGGTTATATGAAGCATAAGACGAAGGTTTGTTAACAAAGCCTCTCGCTCCCAACTTAACGGTCCAGATGCATATAACGCCACTATGATTGAACGGTAGGCATTTAACTCCAATTGATGAATTTCAGCTGTCCCTCCCTCTCTTGTAGGTTCAAAAGGTTTTCTTCCTGACACACTTGAAGCTTCATCACCAGTGTCCATATCATGAGTTGCATTGCTCTTAGGATGGTCATATGATCTATATGGACTACTGTTAGGACTACAACTACCAGCAGAGGATGAAAGACTATCAGAATCACTATGTTCTAAACTTCCAAGAAAGAAATAGACATCTTCATTTGGGTTTCCCCAATTCAAGCCTGATTCAGGAAACCCAGTAGTTCTATTGTTTAAGGAAGCATCCATGTAAATTCCATCATGAATTATCCGTGATGAAGCACAAGCATCTACCTTTTCAGGTAATTTGGATGAATCTGCAACAAGTAGTCTTTGACGCTTTCCCTCTTTCTTGCCTCCTATCTTTTTCCCAGCTTCAACTCTAGTACTTGCCTCCACCTTTGGCGAACAGAAGCGTGACCTCTTCCGTGAGCCTCTTAAAGAAATTTGATGGGGTTTATCAGCATGTTGGTCATTTTTTATATAAAATTGGCCATCCCCTTGCGGTTTCTAACCTCTGCACATCGCTGCAGTTTTCGATGGTTAAACTTCCCTACTTCAGATGATATCTCCATATTTCCTTCATTTAAAATTTCAGACTCCTGCAACAAGACAATAGATCCATCAGATACTGTAAACAAATACGCTTTTTACTACAAGCTAATCCATTACCATGAACAGAACCAAGATAATAAGGGACTAACCTTAACCAATCAAACAAAGGTAATATGTTGCAACATGAATTGCTTAGCCTAGTCAATCTAATCAAAATAACACATAGATGAAGAGATGATACCTTATCGAACAACACCCATCTATTGCATTTCCAAGACTGCTGCAACCTGATGTTGGATTTGTGGAGCATAAGCTCTTCAGACGATCCAATGAGCGAAATAACAGAGTAATTCCCACCATCTAGCACCTTGATCACCTTCGCAGGCTTCCAAGAGCTTTTCTCGAAAACCTCAACAATGTCACCATGAATCCAACTCCTCGACCCTACAATTGGTGGAGCGCACGGCCTAATGGCTTTCCTCTGCACTTTCTCCGTGGCCTGATCTCCATCAGGCGAACAATGCTCATACTTAACATTATAGTAGTGCCCATTTCCTGAGATGATTTCGGCACGAAACCAAGAGCCTGAGGGCACCTCCCTCTTGCTCAAAACCTCCACCGTGCTCCCTTTCCTGAATCTCATCATCGTATATTATCAAAACCCAAATTCCAAATCTCTGATCTACACAAGAAAAATATCATTAAGAAATCAGTAACTGCGTACAGATAGTCGATAAAAGTTAGATAAAAATCAATGCTTGTTATCAAAATAGATACAAATCAATGGAGATAATAAAATTGCACAAGGATTTCAAATGGATACAATGAATCATGAACATCCCAACAACAAAGGCGATCACTTCAACACTCCCAATTTTAACACAAAGAACTAATATATCTCAAAACTTCATATGGATCACACAAGCAACCAAGATAACTTCTTCAACATTAGAAACAATAGTAAAATAAAGAGCTATTGACCAAAAAAAAAAGCAACCGAAATTTGAAAATTTTCACCAGATTAAATCAAACAATGCCATGAACAGTGACTGCACCGATCACCAAAATAAACATTAAACAGACTCCAATTACAATGAGAAGATTAAAATGATGAATAATGGATGGATTCAGGAAGAGAATTGGACTCACCTCTCGAAGAAGCGACCGCTAGAATTCTTCCGATAGAAGACAAGAAGAGAGAGAGAGAGAGAGAGAGAGAGAGAGATTATTGATATTGTTTTTTTTTTTTTTTTTTTCTTGAGCAAATTTTGTGGGGGATTTAAAGGGGGGATTGGAGAAAATTAAAATGATGGAAAAAAAAAAAATTACAGTCCGATGCAGCCTCGGAATTTGACAGACACATCTTGGCCGTCCAATTTGAGTGTCTCTGTAGGGATTAGCCGAACGGTCTCAGATCTAATTTTGGGTTCAGGCCCAGGCCTGTTAGCTTTAATTACAAGTCCAGCTCACAATTTTCTTGTCTCAATACATCGCTCAGGCCCATTTTAGTCAGCTCACACGTTACTGGCCCATGGAATTTACAATTAGACATAGCTCCAGTTGAGACATTGTTTCTCCCTTTTGTCTGTTTGGTTGTCGTAACTGACCGTAATTCGTAGCTGTAATTGGTAAAGTATTTTACAATTGTAAATGAGTTATATGTATGTAAATTTTACGGTATTTAGTTGGTAATATAAAATTGTAAAGTGGAAAAGTGTATTGTACTTTACGGTGTTTGGTTGTCGTAATGTATAAGTCGTAAGTGAAAAAGTTGATCACAAAATTAACTATTTGGTGATTTTAAAAGTTTTAATACTGCAAATAAATATTAAAAAAGTTTAATATTAATATAAAAAATATTACAAATTTGCATGACCACAAAATTAACTGTAACTGGCTTGTAAGTGAGTGGTAACTGGGTTGCAAGTAAGTGTTAGTTGAGTTACGTAAATCTTTTACGAATTACGGTCCAAACAAACGCCGTAATTGTAACTAGGTAGTAAGTCATTTACGAATTACGGAGTTTTACGCGAAACAAACGGCCCCGGAATCCCTTTGTAACTGCACATAAAGATGAGTGTGATGGACACAAGCGAAAGTGTAACTACATTCTGATTGAATCACAATTGTTCTGCGAGCAGAAGACAAATACTGTGACAAAGAAACCAAATGCAGAAAAACTCGAAGCTGGTCGTACTTGCAAACAATTGCGACAGTTAAAAGATTTCATCTGAACTTCTCCATCTTCAAATGTTACCATTCATATTACATAATGATAAAGCCAAGGAAAAGCAACACCCTCTCTCTAATCAGCAATCTGTTGCCAAGCCATGACAATAACACTCAAAAATAATCAAGCAGCCTCTAGTGGCAACAATGTCTACTATATCGGCATCAAACGTACACCTCAGGTCCGAAGAAAGTCATCACCATATTGGAAAGATTACTCGGGTAATAGCAGATTCTCAATAAAAGGTCCTGGACTTGAATTCACGTCCTGAAGAGAGGTCTCATTGGAAGATCTTGTCTTTCCACATGGTTTTTGTTTCTTCTCTTTTATCGGCTTTTCAAGCATGACTTGTGATCTTTCCACTTGGATCCTTCCCTTTGTTCCTCTTTTTTACAGACTCAAGGATTGTTCACAACTCCTGCAAGCATATGTGAAAAACAGATAGACAAATCATAACGACGTAATCAGTTAATATTTACTTGAAAAGCCACGGATTCATCTTCACTCCTGACTCTCTCTGAAGAAAAAAGGTATCACTCAAAATGCATGGAACACACCTAATGCCATAAGGCTATTGTGCACAGGATGAAAACTCGATGAGGACGAGTTCTGGCAGAAACCTGCACCCACCACCCCAAGAAGGCACAGCAATAAAGCAAATCTATAACCCCGAGCTGTGAATCAGAACACAAGTACATCTTAAGGTGCTATCGCCGAGAAAACCTCTGGCAATCATTGTCTGCCCAAGGACAACACTAAAGATCAGAAGGAAAATTCAGATAAACACACAAGATGCTTCAAATGACAGATTTCCATTTTGCAAATATTGTTGGTGGTTATTGCCATTCTCCTGGAATTGAGATTCGCAGGGAAATCATATGATTGGTCTAACCATGGAAGCATAAATATCAATGCATAAAACCAGCAAGAACTCAGGAGTCAGGATGTTATAGCTTGAGGCTTAATACAGAAGGACGAAGCACAGATGAAAAATCACACAGCGACTATGAGTCCCAGATGAAGCCAAATTCAAAAGCAATCCAACCGGTACAATGATTGCCGGAAAAGATGATAAAACCAAAGACATCCAGTAATGCCATTGTGCAAGCAGGGTGCACCTAGAGTGACAAGCAAAGAGATCAAGTGCAGCTATCAACTTAATAATTATAAATTAGAGCAAATAGACAAGGTAAATTAGCAAAATAAAAAAACAAATTAACTAGAGATGGACTAAGGAAAAGGAGTGTATAAAAGATATAAATAAGGATAATGGCTACAGGTGCAACATGGGCTGGCTCAACCCGAAACCCACCAACCCAACCCCCTCATTCTACTATCCAACATTTTTAGAGCCGGATTTGGGCACAGATTGGATATGGTCAATCACAATATCTGTTAGAAATGGATAAAGATGTGAATCAGACATGGACAACAATACTTCATTTCACGACGTGGTTCGTGATTCCTGCATCTCGGGAGGAAGGAACAAAAAAGAATCATTCTTGACAATTTTTTTTTCTTTTTCATAGTCAACACAGATTGGATATTATAACAGGAAGCTTTAAGATCGATCATGGGTATATGGATTATGGGGCATGCATGCAGCATATATATTTTGGTTTCAGAATAAGCGGAATTCAGATCTGTATCCAATCTTTTAATCTATATTTGAATTCAGTTCATATCTGAAAACTCTACCATTTCATGATAGCCAAATACAATCAGATATGGAGATCTCAAATCCGTATCGGCATCTACCACGATATGGTAGCAGATATAGTTTGTGCTATCAAACTCCATTTACCTCCCTAAGTTCTGAACAACCAACCTGTTTTATATTTTTCTAATTTGTTTGAATGCAAAATGGTAGAGCTATCAATATGATTCACATTTTAAAAATAAAAAATATGAATAGAAACCAATAATCACCACACGGATCCCCTATTTCTATTATATATCTTTTAGATAATTGCAATCGCACATAAACTCTGAGTAAGAGGACCGGATCTTAATCTTCTACAAATCCTAATCCTCATTGCAAATTTGTCGAGCTACTTCCTTTCATCAAAGCTTACACCTTACATTGAAAACAAAAAAAATAATTATTATGTTTCACTCTAGTCCCATGCATTTCCTTCATCGTAAATTTGTAATGGTACTCTAATTACATGTTTCAGAACATGGAAAACCTAGAGATTTTTTTCATGCAATGACAGCAGTTTTCTGAGTTCATTAGAGCTTATGGAAATGTGGGGAAAAGTGTCCAGTAAAAGGCATATCTTGGAAATTTACTCAGCACAATTGAAAATATTGTTGAAGATCCGATAAATATACAGATGAAAACTGTAAAATTATATGAAAAAAGTGATTTAGCAATAAAATAAAGTTCTCCTGTGGTAATTTTTAATGACCAATATGTGCATAGCATATTTAAAAAATTATTGAGACCTGAAGAAAAGACACTAAAATTATAATTACGTCAGAATATTCACTTAAAAACATACACCAGATAATTAGTGATTAAATGTAATGGTTTCACTTAATTAAGTAATGAGATTGGTTGTTGACATGTTTCATCTAGGAATTAAATGGAATCAATGAGAACAGAGCATGGAACATAAAAGAGAAAAGTATTGTTAACTGGTCATAAATATTATCCTGTTGGTAGTTGTATCTTATGACATGTTGCAGAAGTTGGAAGTAAAAAACAGAAGGATTATAATACATCATTCGGTCCTCAATTAAGATCGGTCGACTTAGGTAGCAAAAAGGTGATTTATATAGGAAGATATCTAGCAATGTGAAGTACATTAAAAAAAACAGAAGCAAAAGCAAACCTTACTGAAATTGCACCAGATGAATATCTATCATATTGAGGATTTAAAGTGTTTCTGCCATTGGAAAAGCTGTAATGCTAGTTTAATTGGAAAATTGGCTTAATAAGAATGGGCAGAAAAATTTATTAAACTTACCTCACAGACTTATGCTGGCGAGTTCGATTATAGGCCATCACCAACGCATTAAAACAGAAGGATAAATATAATTTATGGCCATAAAGAATAAATTTGAGCACCCAAATTTGTCTTGACATTTAACAATTATATTTGGACAATTCCGACTAATTTTTATTAGTGATCAACTTTGGCTTCTACCTTGATAAGCTTGAACAAATGGTTAGCTAAATCAAAAAGAGGATATAGAGCAATTACAAAAAGCGAGAAGGCCTTTGAGAGATACGAGCGCTACAATTAAAGTTGAGCCTGCCGCTGCCGCCCCCGACCTAGACTACAGCCGGCCCGACCTTAGCCAGCCACCGGCCTTCACTTCGCCGGTTCACGACGCTGACCTAGGCCCGGGCGCCAGTCTCCCACCCTCCCTTTCCAGGGGGCAATTGATCGAGGAGTTCGAGAGTGACGCTCTCCCAGGGCTGAATCTTTCATGGTTGATTCCTGCCTTGTCTCCTCTTCAGCTATTGCTCCCTCCTGGGTTCTTCTTTGTTTCTTTACCTGGTCTGCATTTTCTTGGTGATCCCATCCCCTTTTTAGGGCTGGTGGGAACCGCTGGAGATTTCTCTTGGTCGACATATTTCTATGATGCCGGCCACTAGATCCCGAGTTGGGATCTCTAAAGAAGTTGAGGGAAGGTTGTTGGAGGGTGCTACTGGAGATGAGACATCGCCCCATGGCCAATCTCAGCCGATTGGTGCTGCAGATGTTGTGCGGCAGCAGGTTAATGATGTAGTGCAGGTGGAAATTGCCTCTGCTTCTTCCGATTCTGAAGGCTCTGAAGATGTTGGGGGTGATGCGTCGGATTCTCGCTTATTGCACAAGACGGGTGGTTTGGAGGCACACAAGGTGTTTGATGGAATGCCACAGATAGAATCTGCTGATATTGAGAAGAAGCGGAGGGTTGTTTCTACTGCAGTGGAGACACAGAAGGGGGCGACTTCTGTTAAGAGAGCCCCGTGGGTTAACTTATTCAAAGACAACCGCAACTTTGGCAAGGGTATCAAATTGGATATGGTGGAATCCGGGGAGGATATGCTGCACATTACAAATGAGGATGTTGATGATGTTGCAGAGATATGGGGGTTCTGTCTAGTGGGCCAATTTACAGGTCGATTCCCAGGCATGGATGCGGTCCGGAATATTCGAGAGGGGTGGAAGGTTGAATGTACACACTGGGTCCATCGTTCAGGATGGATAGTCTTTAAATTTACATCGGAGGAGGATAGACTTAGTGTCTTGAACGGGGGACCATACTTTATCTATGGGAGATGCTTGATGCTGAAGAACATGCCAAGGTGCTTCAGATTTGGAGGTGAAGAGTTTGCTACAGTACCGGTCTGGGTTCAATTACCGGATCTTCCACTTGAATGTTGGAATGCCCGCGCTTTGAGCAAAATTGCGTCCAGAATTGGGAAACCAATCTCCACTGACAAGATGACCTTAACTAAAGAGAGGCTTTCTTTTGCCAGGGTGATGGTGGAGGTGGATGCTTCAAAGGAACTCGTCTCATCGTTGGAAATTAAGCTACCGACTGGTGACATTTATGACCAATTAGTAGTTTTTGAGGTTAAACCTAAATACTGTAAGAAATGCAAGGTGTTTGGCCATATGGAGGGTGATTGCAGCAAAGTTTTGGAAGGGACAAAGCATACTGCTTATGTGCCTCGGAAGATGGGACGGCCAGGTGGTGTGGCTATGCAAAAGAAGGGGGAGACTAGTGGGAATCTGAGCGTTGCCATGGCGACATCGGGCATGACTGTGCCTATAGATGCTCCGAAACAGGCTGTTGGTGTGAATCAAGGTGATGTACTAATTGGGGGCAGCAAGCATGGTACGGGTACTACGGAGCCTATTCTGCTGCCAGAAAAGTCTGTTCAGGCAGTAGAAATTTCTGTTGTGGCAGAACAGTCCGAGAAGAGACCGATTGAAGCTGGATTGCAACGGTTACCTGATGTGGGATTGGGACATGAGGGGTCTAGAAGTCTTAATAAAATGAAGCAGAAGATGGGTCCTGAACTTAGATCGGGGGCTTCTGACAGGCTCGTATCTCAGGATGAGATACACGGTTCGGGGGCGACCTTGGAGGAATCTTCGGTCCAGATTCGGGAGAAGATCACAGTAGGGGGCAAGGAAAATGAGACTGTGGAGGTGACAAAGAGTCGTCAGGCGGTTATGAGGGAGAATCAGAAACTGACAGAAAAGGGTCTCAGCTTCGCCTCAGTAGCTAAAGGAAAAACGAAGGGGAAATCCCTTCAACCTTCCAAATGAGGCTGGCATTTTGGAATATCAGGGGGTTTCACCTACCCCTGAAACAAAAGGGTGTTGAGGCACTGGTAAAAAAGAGGGAGATTGGTTTAATGGCAGTATTAGAGACTAAACTTTCAGAGTCTGGACTGGAAGTGTTCATGCAAAGGAGGTTTAAAGGTTGGAAGCAGGTCAACAACTTTGGTTCTCATGGTGGAGGTAGAATCTTAATCCTGTATGATCCATTGAAGATTCAGCTGGATACTCTGGAGATTCTCCCTCAGATTATTTACTGCAGGGTGGAATGTAAGGTATCATCAGTAACTTTCATTGTTAGTTTTGTTTATGGGTTCCATTCCATTGGGACTAGGAGAAGTCTATGGGAGAACTTAATTAGGTGGGGTGATACTCTGTCTGAGCCTTGGCTTCTGATGGGGATTTCAACAATATTTTGAGACAGGAGGAGAGAGTGTGTGGTGCGGAGGTGTCACAATACCAAATTAAAGACTTTACTGAGTGTTGTGATGAGTTGGGACTGTCTGACTTACAGTTCATGGGATGTCACCTGACTTGGACCAATGGTACTGTATGGTCTAAGTTGGATAGAGTGATGGCCAACCCACTTTGACATCAGAGGGCCTTCTACTGCCATGTGGAATTCTTACCTTCTGGTTGTCTATCGGACCATTCCCCTGGACTAGTCTCTTTGTTGGAGCGGCCCCGAACGGTAAATAGACCTTTTCGATTCTGGAATTTCTTGGCGGGTCATGAGGACTTTCGGGAGACTGTTAGAGCTGCCTGAGATATTGAGATAGTAGGTTCTCTTCAATTTCAGTTTTGTCGCAAGCTAAAGTTATTGAAGGCCCCGTTGAAACTTCTCAATGAGAGAAATTTTGGTCATATTGCTTCACGAGCTGAACGGGCTAGGTTACTCCTTAAACTGGCTCAGGTACAGATCCAAACTCAAATTGATAATTATGAACTTCGGAAAAAGGTTGTGGAGTTACGTAAAAATGCATTGGCTGTTGGCCCAAGAGGTTACACTCTCCAATTGTTTTGTGTTTTGATGATGACAAACCAAATATGAGCTATTTGGTACTAACAAGTTTGTTAAGATAAGTTTCAGGTTTGTACCATGTTTAGAGACCATTCGCTTAGCTATTGCAAGAACTTCTAAGTTCCACAAAGTAAGGAAGACAAATTGCACATCAAGGAAGGATCATAGAAGAGAAGGCACTAGTAAGGCATTGGATGGCTCAAAGGCTTGAAGATAGTACAAGAAGTCTTCATGTAATTTGTTTTTCAGTTTATAGTTTGTTAAAGAATAGTGGATAGGTTTGAAGCTCTATCACACACGTTTTTGCGCACATGCTCATTCCAAAATAATTTCTTATAAATTATACAAAAATATTTTGCATACAAGATTTTGCCTACAGATATATATTTGTGTTTTATACTAATCCCTGTTCAAAAGTATTTTTGTTAAAATCAAAATCCTCTTTGTTTTCTTTTTAAAATTGACTTTTTGACCTGATCCGGTCGACCGGGGCGGTCGACCGAGTCTGTGTCAGTCTGGTCCGGTCGACCGGACCAGTCGACCTAAGTCCTGGCAGATGCACGTATCCGTGTGCACGTCTGTCGGTCGACCGGGGCGGTCGACCGGACTATTATTTTTTGCTCACAGGTTTTATCGGTCGACCGGGTCGGTCGACCGCTAGACTTTAACGGTCAAATTTTTATACTACCGGTCGACCGGCCCGGTCGACCGATCCGACCGTTTGAACAGTAACGGGCAGATTTTTAAGAGCTGTTTATTTTTGTCTTTTGTGTTTAAAAATTCGTTTAAGGATATATTTTGATCTAATTACCTCCTAAACATCAGTAAATATGTTTTATCCCTAAACCCTAGCCCTCTCCTATAAATAGGGGTGTTTGGGGAGAGATTTGTTACAACAACTATTATTGCTAAAAATTCAAAAGTTTAAGGCTTTCAAAGTTCTTGGTTTTTGTGCTAAATTCTCTCAATTTTCTGAAGGTTTTCAAAAATTTTTCTCTGATTTCAATTTCTTTTCCTTACACAAAAGAGCTTCAATTCTACTCATTATTCTCTAAGGACCTTTGTAAGGGAAGAGATTTTTGAAAGAGAGAGTTTGTGGTCTTTTGACTACCAAGGAAATCACTTGTTCTTGAGATTGTAGGAGTTGGGTACTCCATTGTATTTGAGATCTTTGTGATAGTGGAAGTGGTCGGAATCCTTCTGGGGAAGGCGGGGAGTAGAGCTGGGTGCTCGAACCTCGATAACATATCCTTGTGTTTGCGATTGGTTTACATTCTTACAATTATTCTCTACTTTGCTTGCACTTATTACTTGCTCATCATACTTACTTGCTTGCATTCATCTTGTGATTCTTGATTGTGAGTGTTATAGCTTTAAATTTTTGAATTGCCCTTTGATTAGCATTATCACCTATTCACCCCCCCTCTAGGTGATTTTCAATTGGTATCAGAGCTTGGACTCTAGGTTTGGCTTAACATCCATAGAGAGATCCTTAAAATATTGCTAATCAACATTTTCATTCATCCATTCATACACTAGTAAATATGGCCGACAACATTAAAACCCCACCTAAATTTGATGGCCTAAATTTTCCCATTTGGAAGGTTAGGATGACTATATTTTTGCAATCACTAGGTAGCTTGGTAGCTAAGTCCTTGACCAAACCCTACATAGCACCCGATAGTGATGAGAGCACTTGGACCGACTTCAACTTTAGAGAATATGAGGCTAACTCAAAAGCCCAAAACTCCCTTTTAACCGCCTTGAATGAGGATGACCTTACACGGGTAATTCATTGCCAATCCGCCTATGAGATTTGGCAACACTTATTGGTCACACATGAAGGGACTTCACAAGTCAAGAGAGCTAAGATAGATCTCTTGAGGTCTCAATATGAATCATTTAAAATGCTTGATGATGAATCCATTGATTGTATGATTACTCGTTTCACTAAAATTACAAATGGTCTTTCTTCATTAGGTGACGTCATCTCCAACGATCAAAAGGTGCGCAAAGTGATACGGGCTCTTCCTTCTTCATGGGAGATCAAGGCCACCACCTTAAAGGAGTTGAACGACAAGGACGAGATGGATATCATTAGTCTCATTGGGAACCTAAAGACCCATGAGATGGAGAAGAAGGCAAGAGAAGAAGCCACTACTTCAAAGAAGAAATCCATAGCCTTCAAGACTTCATCCACCAATGATGACGATGATGAAGACGAAGAAGAAGATGAGGAGCTAACTCTACTTGTGCGGAATGTCAAGAGGTTGTACCGAAAGAACAAGTTCAACTTCCGGAGAAGATTCGAAGGCAAAGAGGAGCGGAAGATCATTTGCTATAATTGCCGCAAACCCGGACATATCATGGCGGATTGTCCGGAGTTCAAGAAGAAGATGACTTCCTCCTTCAAGCCAAAGAAACCGGAGGAGAAGAAAGCTTACAAAGCAACATGGGATTCGGAAAGAGAATCCGAAGAGGAGGTGGATCAAGCTAATATGTGTTTCATGGCAAACACACCTAAGGTAACCCCTCAATCCCTTGATGATGAAGATGATGAACTAAGTAAGGAAGTTCTAGTTCATGCCTTTGTAGAACTTTCTGAAACTTATGATAATAAGAAACTTGAATGCTTTAAATTACAAAAAGAAGTTGCTTTTCTTAAAAATCAACTTGCTTTGGTTTCAAAAGAAAAAGATGATCTTTCTTCCAATCTTGTTTCTATTCAAAATGAATTTGACGCTTATAAGATTTCTTGTAAGGGTAAAACCCCTATTGTTGATAATAAAGAAATTTCTTCCTTAAAAACCAAAATGGTTGATTTTGAAAAGATTTTGAAAGATTGTGCTTTTAACACCAAGAAACTTGAAGAAAAGTTTTCCAAAAAGCACACTTCTCATATTAAAGATTCTCATGCTAAAATTTCACATGCTCACACTTCAAATAATACTTCTCATGCTAAATCTTTTCATGCTCACAATGCCCATGCTCACAAATCACACACTCACTATGCTTTTAGATATGGTAGAGTGTATAGATGTACTTATTGTGGCAAAAATGGACATTTAGCTAAATTTTGTTATGATAAATTGCATAGTTCAAATAATCTTGTTTGGGTTAATGGCTCTAACCCTCATGGACCCAAGAAAATGTGGGTACCAAAATCAAGTCCTAAAATGTTTGATGTAGGTACACACCAAGGCTCCAAGACGTAGGGAGCGGTGGTACCTTGATAGTGGTTGTTCGAGACACATGACGTGGGATATCAACAACTTCACAACCCTATCAAGGTACATGGAAGGTGGCTCCGTCACCTTCGGGGATGATTCCAAAGGCACCATCATCGGTATTGGTAATATTCAAATTGGTTCATCTCCTATTATAGAGAATGTTGTTTTAGTAGATGGTTTAAAACATAATTTGCTTAGCATTAGCCAACTTTGTGATCGTGGACTTAAAGTTTTTTTTGATGATTCCTCATGCAAGATTTTTGATGTTAAATCGGATGTTTGTATTCTTACCAGTTTTCGTGATAATAATGTTTATATTATTGACATGCTTAATTTAGATTGTTCTACTAAATGCTTGAATGCTTTTGATGAAAATTCTTGGCTTTGGCATAGAAGATTAGGACATGCATCTTTTGACCATATTTCTAGGATTAATTCAAAGGAATTGGTGAAGGGTATACCTTACTTGGATTTTGAGAAAGACCGCATTTGTGGTGCGTGCCAACTTGGGAAACAAACCAAGTCTTCCTTTAAACCAATCAAGGATATCATGTCAACTAGGCCTTTAGAATTAATTCATATGGATCTTTTTGGACCAACTAAAACTAAGAGTTTAAATGGAAGTAGATTTGCATTTGTTTTGGTTGATGATTTCTCCCGTTTTACTTGGGTTTTCTTTTTACAAAATAAAGATCAAACTTTTTCTCATTTTAAAATTTTTCGAAAAAGAGTTGAAAAAGAAAAGGGTTTTTCGATTTTGAGAATAAGGAGTGATAGAGGTGGTGAGTTTATTAACCAACTCTTCATGACTTATTGTGATGAAAAGGGAATTAAGCACGAAACATCTTGTCCTAGAACTCCACAACAAAATGGAGTTGTAGAAAGGAAAAATAGAACACTTCAAGAGATGGCTAGGACAATGATAAGTGAATATGACCTCCCTCAATATTTATGGGCCGAGGCCGTAAACACCGCATGCTATATATCGAATCGTATTTATTTATGCAAAAATTCTTCCAAAACTTCTTTTGAAATGTATCATTCTAGAAAACCAAATGTTGCATATTTTAAAGTTTTTGGATGCAAGTGTTTTGTTTTGAATACTAAGGATTATTTGGGTAAATTTGATGCTAAGGCTTATGAGGCTATCTTTGTTGGATATTCCTCTACTAGCAAAGCATATAGAGTTTTCATTAGATCTTCTCTTACCATAGAAGAATCCATGCATGTTAAATTTGAAGAATCTAATGTGGTTGTTGAGAATGTTGTAGAAATTGAACCACTAGGTGAAGACATGGAGAGACTATCCTTGAAGGACTCACCCGCTCAAGAAGAAAAGCTAGACCCTATTGGTGAAGTTCAAGAGGATAAGGAGGAAAGTACTCAACCGCTTCCTAAAGCTTGGAGATACGCTACAAATCATCCTAAGGAGCTCATCTTGGGTGATGCATCTAAAGGAGTCACAACGCGCTCCAAACTCCATGACATATGTGGTAACTTTGATTTTATTTCTCATTTTGAACCCAAAGGCATTCTCGAAGCCGAGACGGACCCATATTGGTTGCTTGCCATGCAAGAGGAACTCAATCAATTTGAGCGCAACCAAGTTTGGCACCTTGTTCCTAAGCCCCACGATAGACCAATAATTGGTACTAAGTGGATCTTTAGAAACAAGATGGATGAGTCCGGAAATGTCATTAGGAATAAAGCTAGGTTAGTGGCCCAAGGTTACACTCAAGTTGAGGGAATTGACTTTGAGGAGACCTTTGCACCCGTAGCACGGCTTGAAGCCATACGGATGACACTAGCTTTTGCATGTTTTAAAATTTTAAACTTTTTCAAATGGATGTAAAAAGTGCATTTTTAAATGGTTTTATTAATGAAGAAGTTTATGTTTCTCAACCTCCCGTTTTTATTGATCATGTTCATCCCGATTTTGTTTTTAAACTTGATAAAGCTTTGTATGGATTGAAACAAGCTCCAAGAGCTTCGTATGAAAGGCTTTCTAGTTTTCTCATTTCAAATGATTTTATTAAAGGCAAAGTAGACACAACTCTCTTTACTAAGCATGTTGAGAATGATATTTTAATTGTGCAAATTTATGTTGATGATATAATTTTTGGATCTACTAATGAGCTTTTATGCAAGGATTTTGAGAAGGTAATGCAACTAGAATTTGAAATGTCTTCCATGGGTGAGCTCAATTTCTTCCTTGGACTCCAAATCAAGCAATTGCAAGACGGAACCTTCATTAACCAAGCCAAGTACGCAAAGGAGCTAGTAAAGAAGTTTGGGCTTGAAGGATCAAAGGCTTGCAACACTCCAATGGCAACTACTACCAAGCTTGATAAGGACGAACAAGGTAAAAATGTTGATATTAAATTATATAGAAGCATGATAGGAAGTCTTTTATATTTGACGGCAAGTAGGCCGGATATCATGTTTAGTGTGTGTCTTTGTGCTAGATTTCAATCGTGTCCTAAAGAGTCTCATCTTATTGCGGTAAAACGCATTATTCGTTATATTAAGGTCACTATTAGAATGGGTCTTTGGTATCCGAAAACTATAGATTTTTCAATGACTAGTTATTCGGATGCCGACTATGCGGGTTGTAGAGTAGATAGAAAGAGTACTAGTGGGACATGTCAATTTCTTGGTAATTGTCTTGTTTCATGGTCCTCTAGGAAACAAAATTCCGTAGCTCTCTCAACCGCCGAGGCGGAGTATGTTGCCGCGGGGGCTTGTTGTGCACAAGTCCTTTGGATGAAACATACTCTCCTTGATTTTGATTTGCACTTTGATCATATAAAAATATTTTGTGATAATACTAGTACTATACACATGACCAAAAATGCAAATCAACATAGTAAGACCAAGCACATTGAGATTAGATATCACTTTCTTAGAGATCATTTTGAGAAAGGTGATATAGATATTGATTATGTTTCCACGGATTTACAACTAGCCGATATTTTCACTAAACCTCTTGATTTTGCTAGATTTTCGTTTATTTGTGGAGAACTTAATGTTTGTATTATTGAATAAACATGTTTTTCATAACCCTTTTTGATGTATGACAAAAAGGGGGAGAATAAGTTTACATGGACAAAAATAAGTTCATTTGGTCTTGGTTCCATATGAATTTATATGTTTTGTTTTTATGAATTTTTGTGTTTTAGTTGTTTTTGGTATTTTTGGTATCAAGAGCAATTTTTGTGTTTTATATATTTGTGTTAATTGGTTTAAATAATTGGTGCATCATTTCAATTATTAGTTTCTAGAGCATATTCTTGTGTTTTATGTATAGCATAATTTGAGGGGGAGTTTTCTCCTACCCTATATTTTGGTTAATAGCCTATTTGTTTTGTCATCATCAAAAGGAGGAGATTGTTGGCCCAAGAGGTTACACTCTCCAATTGTTTTGTGTTTTGATGATGACAAACCAAATATGAGCTATTTGGTACTAACAAGTTTGTTAAGATAAGTTTCAGGTTTGTACCATGTTTAGAGACCATTCGCTTAGCTATTGCAAGAACTTCTAAGTTCCACAAAGTAAGGAAGACAAATTGCACATCAAGGAAGGATCATAGAAGAGAAGACACTAGCAAGGCATTGGATGGCTCAAAGACTTGAAGATAGCACAAGAAGTCTTCATGTAATTTGTTTTTCAGTTTATAGTTTGTTAAAGAATAGTGGATAGGTTTGAAGCTCTATCACACACGTTTTTGCGCACATGCTCATTCCAAATAATTTCTTATAAATTATACAAAAATATTTTGCATACAAGATTTTGCCTACAGATATATATTTGTGTTTTATACTAATCCCTGTTCAAAAGTATTTTTGTTAAAATCAAAATCCTCTTTGTTTTCTTTTTAAAATTGACTTTTTGACCTGATCCGGTCGACCGGGGCGGTCGACCGAGTCTGTGTCAGTCTGGTCCGGTCGACCGGACCAGTCGACCGAAGTCCTGGCAGATGCACGTATCCGTGTGCACGTCTGTCGGTCGACCGGGGCGGTCGACCGGACTATTATTTTTTGCTCACAGGTTTTATCGGTCGACCGGGTCGGTCGACCGCTAGACTTTAACGGTCAAATTTTATACTACCGGTCGACCGGCCCGGTCGACCGATCCGACCGTTTGAACAGTAACGGGCAGATTTTTAAGAGCTGTTTATTTTTGTCTTTTGTGTTTAAAAATTCGTTTAAGGATATATTTTGATCTAATTACCTCCTAAACATCAGTAAATATGTTTTATCCCTAAACCTTAGCCCTCTCCTTTAAATAGGGGTGTTTGGGGAGAGATTTGTTACAACAACTATTATTGCTAAAAATTCAAAAGTTTAAGGCTTTCAAAGTTCTTGGTTTTTGTGCTAAATTCTCTCAATTTTCTGAAGGGTTTTCAAAAGTTTTTCTCTGATTTCAATTTCTTTTCCTTACACAAAAGAGCTTCAATTCTACTCATTATTCTCTAAGGACCTTTGTAAGGGAAGAGATTTTTGAAAGAGAGAGTTTGTGGTCTTTTGACTACCAAGGAAATCACTTGTTCTTGAGATTGTAGGAGTTGGGTACTCCATTGTATTTGAGATCTTTGTGATAGTGGAAGTGGTCGGAATCCTTCTGGGGAAGGCGGGGAGTAGAGCTGGGTGCTCGAACCTCGATAACATATCCTAGTGTTTGCGATTGGTTTACATTCTTGCAATTATTCTCTACTTTGTTTGCACTTATTACTTGCTCATCATACTTACTTGCTTGCATTCATCTTGTGATTCTTGATTGTGAGTGTTATAGCTTTAAATTTTTGAACTGCCCTTTGATTAGCATTATCACCTATTCACCCCCCCCTCTAGGTGATTTTCATTGGCCTTATCTAAGGCGGAGATGGACTACTTTTACCAGCTGGCTAAATGCACCTATGTTTCTAAATCTGATAAATGCACTAAGTTCTTTCACAGTATTGTGAAAAAAAACAAGGGGAGGGGTTATGTGGCGGCTATTTCTAAGGAGGATGGTTCATTGACGGAGTCGACGGAGGAGGTAGCATTGGAATTTAGTCGATACTTCGAGGGACTTCTGGGTACTAGTTCTCAGGTAGAGCATGTTGACCCACAGGTGCTTCATTGTGGGGAGGTTATCTCCTCCCATCAAGCTTGTGATCTTTTGAAGGAGGTTACCTCGGAGGAGATAAAGGAGGCACTGTTCGGTATTGGGAATGACAAGGCACCGGGTCCGGATGGATATAGTGCACTCTTCTTCAAGACAGCATGTGATATTATTGGTGTTCAGTTCTGTGATGCTGTTAAGGAATTTTTCTTATCAGATCTCTTCTGAAGCTGTAACGCCCCGATTCCACGGATACGGAGACGTCACTGCAACGTATATACGTAGGTCAGAAAATGCCCCCACGTATATACGCTAAGCATAAAAGTACAAGCAAGGATCAGAGTACAACACAAAGCGTGGTATACATACATATGCCAACATAAAAGTACAAATACAAAGTTATACAGGATATGATAAACTATTACACAACACATGTGTCTTTTATCACAACCAAGTCCAAAAGTAAAATATACAATAAAGATACAAAATGCTCACGAGTAGGATGAAGATCCCGTGAGTCAAAAGAGGAGTCTGGCACGAAAGAACTGGAACTAGGCTGCCAGCTCACTAAGAAAAGCTTGATCTGCTGTGGACAGCTCCACTTCGATCCAAGCTTCTAAACCTGAACATACAAATCCAAGGGAGTCAGGACCTCCCAACAATGAACAGGCTACAGCCAAATGGCTAAGAGACAAGAGTAGAAAGGTTAGAACACAAGTATAACAGGTATGAACAAGTACAACATAAAACAGGAAATCCAGGGTAAAGCTGATTACAAGCAAGATTGATTGTATATGCTTAAGTCACGGTCCCATGAGACTAGTACATCGAAGGAATAATCCAAACAAGGAAACCCTCATCTATATACCTTTATCTCACATCATCGTAAGCCAAGCATATACAACGGAGTAATAAAGAGGTTATAACAGGAACGCATAACAGATATAAAAGGAATAACAAGAATCATAACAGGAACAAGTAACATGACATGACAGGGGTACATAAAGGAAGTCATAACAAGCATAACAAGAGTTACAAAAGGTACCGCTTATTATTATTACTCGTCTGACTCATATATCTAGGTATGTGTCTCGGTATATATCCCAACTCACATACATCCATATATAAGCTAGTCGAGGGTTGTTAACGGAAGTAGATGGAGAACTGATATCACTTCTTATAGTAGTTCCCATACACCTGGGACCAGTTTGAGGGCCCTAAGTCCCCCTAACACGCATCTTCTGTGGGCCCAAAGTCCCACTAACACGAATCGTCAATATTTTATTCCATTAGTATAAGCAAGGTATCATTCCGGCATCCATCACTTCCTCCCATTCCCCATACAAGTTGTCCTTTTTATGGCTTATTAATATAATTATCAGATTAAGGGAATGAGCAGGATCACAACAAGTCATAACAAGAATCATAACTGGAATCATAACTGGAATACATAACAAGAGATCAGATACTACATTCCCGTTATCGTGATAATTATAAGTATCAGGTGTATCATGCCTGGTGTCAAAAGATAGCATGACAAGTGGTGATATACATCAAGTAACAAGTCACTAAGTATGATATACAAACACATGGACCAAGTATAAGATCCAAACTTAAGAAGGAAATTAACTATAACAAACAGACAAAGTTAGTCGACTAGATGGAAAGAGTAGTCGACTAATAAAGGGGTTAGTCGGCTAACAGTCTGGTATAGTTGACTAAAACTGGGTTCCAGAGAGTTGGATTTCTGATTCAGGAAAAGTTAGTCGACTAGGGTAAAAAGGGTAGTCGACTAATAGTGACTACAAGTCGACTAGCAGATACGTAAGTCGACTAAAACTGGGATACAGAGAGTTGGGATTTGTTTCAGGAGTCGACTAGGGTCAAGGGAGTAGTCGACTAAGGGTCTCTAGTCGACTGGTAATTTGGTCTAGTCGACTAAAACTGTGTCCCAGAAAAGATTACGTTTCAAACTAAGGGTTTCAAGTTGACTAGCTCCTAGGTCAAGTCGACTAATCGTGGTCTGAAAACAGGGTACAGAACAGAATTTGCTGGCTGTGTTTGATGATTAAAAACATGGTTTTGAAGACACAATGTACAAGATATGGAAGCATAAACATACTAAGAATTGTATGAGTCTTGGTGAGTAAAAATACTCACTTCGAATGGTTTAAGTGAAGCTTTACGAGTTCGGAAAGGTCGTGGTCGACGAATTTGATCCACGGCGATACAGTTGATGAAGAAAGACACGATTCCCAAATCCGAAGTTGTTGGTTGAAGTGGAGATGGAAACCTTGGTGATGCTTTGAGAGTTGGTGGTTGAAGTTGAGATGAAGGAGGATTTTGGTGTGAAGGCAATTCTTTTGTTGAAGTGGAGAAAAAGAGAGAAAAATGAAAAGGAAAGATTTATATAGGATTTAGATTTTGTGAAGGAGGTGTAATTAATGTAGATGAGAGGGGGCTTTTTGCAAAGTGGAGGAGGGGATGAGTGTCCCTCTTTTGGCCACTTGGCCGGCCATGGGAGAGAGAGGGAAAGAGGGCATTAATGAGGGAGTTGGTGGAAGTGTGTGGAAGTGAGTGGAAGTTGTTGGAATTTTGGAATTGTTGGAATTTTGGAAAAGCTTGTGGCTTGTGGAGGAAGGAAGAGAATTAAAGAAAAAGGAAAAAGGAAAAGAATTTCATAAGAGGAGATATTTCTCTTGGACTCAAAATGAAACTGTTGAAAACACTGGTTCCCGGGTTTAAGTCGGGGATGCGGAAACATTCCGGAAAATACCGAAATCGTCCGAAATTCAAGTGTCTCGGAACGACTCATAAAATTTACCAAAAATCAAGAATATTATATTAAGAATCATAGTCAAATCCGTTTTAAGAAATACTTTATAGTTTTAAAACTAAAAATCCCGGAATCAGTTAACTACCGACTCCGTTGGAATTTTCATAAATTCATAAAATCATCAGAAAAAGTATTTAGATAAGAAATATGATTCTAAGAAATAATGTCTAAAGAACTTTCTAGAAATTCCAAACTGATTGTAAAATAAAAATCCGGGAATCGATCAGCGACACTGGTCGACACCGGTTTTGAAGAAATTCCTTTTAATTCAAGAAAAATCCAGAAAATCATAGAAAATCTAATATATTGAAAAATAATATTTGAAACTGAAATCGGTCGAATACAAGAAGTAAATCGAAAAAATACGATCGAAAAACTGAATACGCAATTAAGTACGTATTCCGGGAACGGGGTATTACAATCCACCCACCTTACAAAAAATTGCGTCCTCGCAATTTCGTTAAGGGGTAAATTGAACACAAAGAGGACAAAGGTGGAATAAAGGCTTCATAAATCCAAAACAGGGTTAAGGTGAACACATGAAGGACTAGGATAGACAATGAGAGAATGATAAGGGAAATATTAAGAAAGATAACTAACTCAAATACAAGATCGGAATAGTGGTTACCATGATATCTTCAAGGTTCCTGGTCTGGATACTGGTCTTCCCACTCTGCTGCGTCATCTGATGCCTCTGCCGCCATGATGTAACCTTGGCCTCTACCCTGATCTGCTCTAGTTCTCATTCCTCTCTGCTGATGATCATACCGTTGGGGTGGAAATGGAACTCTTCGATCAACGGGTTCTGGATTCCTCCTCAATGGCGGAGCTGGAAGTGCTGGGGCTGGATGTGCTGGGGCTGGAAGTGCTGGTCTAGCTGGTGCCACATTCCCTACTCTTCTGAAAGGGCAATCCCTGATGGCATGACTCCCGGTTCCACATGCTAAGCATAGTCCATTAGCCATTCGACAATCCCTCCTATAATGTCCGGGTCTATGGCAGAAATTGCAAATAACCTGAGGAAGAGGAGGTTGGAATGGTCTCTTCATCATCGGGCCATGGGCTGCCCTAACTTGATCATCTTCCTCATTCATCAACTCAAAAGGCCTCTTCTTGGCCTGGTTCCTCATCTGGTTCGCTTTCTTCTTCTCCAGTCCACGCTCTACTTCTCGAGCTATGGTGAGAACTTCTGAATAGGTCTTCAGCTGCTGGGGCATTAAGAAAACTTGTATGTCCATCTGTAAGCCCTGCTGGAATCTGCTTGCCCGCTTCTCCTCATCCGTCACCATATACGGAGCAAAGCGGCTAAGTCGGAGAAATTCCGCGGCATACTCATCCACGGACCGATCCCGTTGCTGGAGTCTGATGAACTGTTCTTCCATGTCTTTCTGAGCAGTGGCAGGGAAGAATCTACTGTAGAAGCTCTTGGAGAATGTGTCCTAAGTGACAGGCTTCTCCAATCTAGCCTCCTCAGCTAGCCACCAAGTTCTAGCTACATCCTTCAATTGAATCTTGGCGACCTCCACTTGATTCTCCTTTGGAACTCGGGCTGCATTCAACAAGTCTGAGGTATCTGTCAGCCATTGCTCAGCATCCAGGGGTTTCTCTTCACCCGTGAATATGGCTGGTTGCAGCCGCCTGAAGTCCGATATGTTCCCCGGCCTTTGTCCTTTAGGAACTGCTAACTCTTGCCGGAGGAGTTCTGTCTGTTGTTGCTGGTTCTCCATCATTGTCTGGATAATCCTCAGAATATCGACATTCTCTCCCGTGGGTCCATTCGATGATTGCCCAGAGTGATTACGGCCCGATCTTCTATCCATACTAAGATGGCTAAAGATAACTGGAATTGGAAAAATGGAAGGATTTTAGGACATAAGGGAATGGATCAAGGAAGGAATAGATAAATCAAGAAGGACTAGATAACTTTGTACATTATAGTTGGCAATAGCAAATTACTGAAATTTGCTGCTTGTTTGTACTATAGAGGTAAGAGCCTAAGCTCTGATACCAACTTGTAACGCCCCGATTCCACGGATACGGAGACGTCACTGCAACGTATATACGTAGGTCAGAAAATGCCCCCACGTATATACGCTAAGCATAAAAGTACAAGCAAGGATCAGAGTACAACACAAAGCGTGGTATACATACATATGCCAACATAAAAGTACAAATACAAAGTTATACAGGATATGATAAACTATTACACAACACATGTGTCTTTTATCACAACTAAGTCCAAAAGTAAAATATACAATAAAGATACAAAATGCTCACGAGTAGGATGAAGATCCCGTGAGTCAAAAGAGGAGTCTGGCACGAAAGAACTGGAACTAGGCTGCCAGCTCACTAAGAAAAGCTTGATCTGCTGTGGACAGCTCCACTTCGATCCAAGCTTCTAAACCTGAACATACAAATCCAAGGGAGTCAGGACCTCCCAACAATGAACAGGCTACAGCCAAATGGCTAAGAGACAAGAGTAGAAAGGTTAGAACACAAGTATAACAGGTATGAACAAGTACAACATAAAACAGGAAATTCAGGGTAAAGCTGATTACAAGCAAGATTGATTGTATATGCTTAAGTCACGGTCCCATGAGACTAGTACATCGAAGGAATAATCCAAACAAGGAAACCCTCATCTATATACCTTTATCTCACATCATCGTAAGCCAAGCATATACAACGGAGTAATAAAGAGGTTATAACAGGAACGCATAACAGATATAAAAGGAATAACAAGAATCATAACAGGAACAAGTAACATGACATGACAGGGGTACATAAAGGAAGTCATAACAAGCATAACAAGAGTTACAAAAGGTACCGCTTATTATTATTACTCGTCTGACTCATATATCTAGGTATGTGTCTCGGTATATATCCCAACTCACATACATCCATATATAAGCTAGTCGAGGGTTGTTAACGGAAGTAGATGGAGAACTGATATCACTTCTTATAGTAGTTCCCATACACCTGGGACCAGTTTGAGGGCCCTAAGTCCCCCTAACACGCATCTTCTGTGGGCCCAAAGTCCCACTAACACGAATCGTCAATATTTTATTCCATTAGTATAAGCAAGGTATCATTCCGGCATCCATCACTTCCTCCCATTCCCCATACAAGTTGTCCTTTTTATGGCTTATTAATATAATTATCAGATTAAGGGAATGAGCAGGATCACAACAAGTCATAACAAGAATCATAACTGGAATCATAACTGGAATACATAACAAGAGATCAGATACTACATTCCCGTTATCGTGATAATTATAAGTATCAGGTGTATCATGCCTGGTGTCAAAAGATAGCATGACAAGTGGTGATATACATCAAGTAACAAGTCACTAAGTATGATATACAAACACATGGACCAAGTATAAGATCCAAACTTAAGAAGGAAATTAACTATAACAAACAGACAAAGTTAGTCGACTAGATGGAAAGAGTAGTCGACTAATAAAGGGGTTAGTCGGCTAACAGTCTGGTATAGTCGACTAAAACTGGGTTCCAGAGAGTTGGATTTCTGATTCAGGAAAAGTTAGTCGACTAGGGTAAAAAGGGTAGTCGACTAATAGTGACTACAAGTCGACTAACAGATACGTAAGTCGACTAAAACTGGGATACAGAGAGTTGGGATTTGTTTCAGGAGTCGACTAGGGTCAAGGGAGTAGTCGACTAAGGGTCTCTAGTCGACTGGTAATTTGGTCTAGTCGACTAAAACTGTGTCCCAGAAAAGATTACGTTTCAAACTAAGGGTTTCAAGTCGACTAGCTCCTAGGTCAAGTCGACTAATCGTGGTCTGAAAACAGGGTACAGAACAGAATTTGCTGGCTGTGTTTGATGATTAAAAACATGGTTTTGAAGACACAATGTACAAGATATGGAAGCATAAACATACTAAGAATTGTATGAGTCTTGGTGAGTAAAAATACTCACTTCGAATGGTTTAAGTGAAGCTTTACGAGTTCGGAAAGGTCGTGGTCGACGAATTTGATCCACGACGATACAGTTGATGAAGAAAGACACGATTCCCAAATCCGAAGTTGTTGGTTGAAGTGGAGATGGAAACCTTGGTGATGCTTTGAGAGTTGGTGGTTGAAGTTGAGATGAAGGAGGATTTTGGTGTGAAGGCAATTCTTTTGTTGAAGTGGAGAAAAAGAGAGAAAAATGAAAAGGAAAGATTTATATAGGATTTAGATTTTGTGAAGGAGGTGTAATTAATGTAGATGAGAGGGGGCTTTTTGCAAAGTGGAGGAGGGGATGAGTGTCCCTCTTTTGGCCACTTGGCCGGCCATGGGAGAGAGAGGGAAAGAGGGCATTAATGAGGGAGTTGGTGGAAGTGTGTGGAAGTGAGTGGAAGTTGTTGGAATTTTGGAATTGTTGGAATTTTGGAAAAGCTTGTGGCTTGTGGAGGAAGGAAGAGAATTAAAGAAAAAGGAAAAAGGAAAAGAATTTCATAAGAGGAGATATTTCTCTTGGACTCAAAATGAAACTGTTGAAAACACTGGTTCCCGGGTTTAAGTCGGGGATGCGGAAAACATTCCGGAAAATACCGAAATCGTCCGAAATTCAAGTGTCTCGGAACGACTCGTAAAATTTACCAAAAATCAAGAATATTATATTAAGAATCATAGTCAAATCCGTTTTAATAAATACTTTATAGTTTTAAAACTAAAAATCCCGGAATCAGTTAACTACCGACTCCGTTGGAATTTTCATAAATTCATAAAATCCTCAGAAAAAGTATTTAGATAAGAAATATGATTCTAAGAAATAATGTCTAAAGAACTTTCTAGAAATTCCAAACTGATTGTAAAATAAAAATCCGGGAATCGATCAGCGACATTGGTCGACACCGGTTTTGAAGAAATTCCTTTTAATTCAAGAAAAATCCAGAAAATCATAGAAAATCTAATATATTGAAAAATAATATTTGAAACTGAAATCGGTCGAATACAAGAAGTAAATCGAAAAAATACGATCGAAAAACTGAATACGCAATTAAGTACGTATTCCGGGAACGGGGTATTACAGAAGCAAATGAATCACACTTTGATTGCTTTAGTGCCTAAATCTGCTCATGCTAAAGCTGTGAGTGAATTTAGGCCTATTGCCTGTTGTAATGTGATCTATAAAGTGATTTCTAAAATCCTGGCTGCGAGGCTGCGACCTGTGCTCGGAGGAATTATAGATAATTCGCAATCTGCTTTTGTGGAGGGCCGGAGTATGATTGAAAATATTCATTTGGTCCAAGAGTTATTGCGAAAGTATAACAGGAAGAGGATATCCCCGAGATGCTTGATTAAAGTGGACCTCCGGAAAGCATATGATTCGGTCTCTTGGGAATTCCTTGCTGAGGTAATGACTGGTCTTAGATTACCAGACAGATTTATTGGATGGATTATGCAATGTGTAACTTCTCCATCTTATTCTATTGGCATGAATGGAGGGATGTGGGGGATGTTCAATGGAAAGAAAGGATTGCGACAGGGTGATCCTTTGTCTCCTTTTCTTTTTCTTATATGCATTGAATATCTGTCGAGGAGTCTAAAGGTGAGTACAAACAGATTGGGGTTCAAATTTCACCCTAGGTGTGGAAAGCTTAGGTTGTCACACCTGGCATTTGCTGATGATCTCATGCTCATGGCGAGAGGGGACATTCCTTCTGTCAGTATTATTATGGATAGCCTCAGGGATTTTGGTTTGAAATCGGGACTGTGTGCTAATTTGCTCAAGTCTAGCCTCTTTACGGCGGGAGTATATGGAGAGGAACTTGTTCAAATGAGGCAGTTGACTGGTATCCCTGTTGGTGTGATGCCTTTCCGTTATCTTGGTGTCCCGTTGGCGGCTCAGAGGCTTCAGTTGGACCATTTTGCACCTTTTGTTGATAAAATAACTATGTATATCAACTCATGGGTGGCTTCCAGTCTTTCTTTTGCGGGTAGAGCTGAGCTTATCAGATCAGTGCTACAAGGAGTGGATTGCTTCTGGCTATCTATTTTTCCGGTTCCAGGTGCTATCATAGAGAGGATAACTCGGCTGTGCAGGAATTTCTTATGGCATAAGCGCCATCATCCGGTTTCATGGAAATCCATGTGTTTGCCAAAATCGGAAGGTGGATTAGGATTCCGAAATCTTAAAATTTGGAATGATTCCCTGCTAGCAAAATCCTTTTGGAACATTCACAAGAAAAAGGACACTTTATGGGTGCGTTGGGTGCATCATATATACCTTAAAGGGGATGTCTCTGCTTGGGAATGGAAATGTATTAGGGACGACTCGCCATTGCTAAAGAGGCTAGTTGCGATACGAGATAAAATATGTCTTGTAGAAGGTTCAGTTGAGGCGGCAAAGAGGAGGTTATCCTCTTGGGCGGTAGGTGAGCGGATGTGCATATCGCTTGGATATGAGTTTTTCAGATATAAAGGTCCCAGGCTAGCTTGGACAAGCTCAGTTTGGAATTCGTATGTCACACCAAAGCATGCTTTTACTCTGTGGCTTGCAATGCGGAAGAGGCTACTTACAAAAGATAGATTGACCTTTCTTCAGGTTGATGAATCGTGTGCACTCTGTGTTGGTAATAGGGAATCGGCAGAACATCTATTCTTTCAATGTTCCTTCTCTGCTATGGTTTGGAGATGTATTAGAGAATGGCTGGGTATCTCTCGGGGAATGTCAACTATCTCTAGTGCTCTTAAGTGGATAAAGAAGGAGGCGAAGGGTTCCAGTGGAAAATCAAAAGCTAAAAGGTGGCCCTTGCTTGTACTGTCTATCATATCTGGAATGCCCGCAATATGAAAATTTTGAAGGCCAGGCTCAGGAGGTGATTTCTACTGTATTCAAGATTAAACTGCACATCTATAGGATTGTATTCGCTTTGGTTCCAAATACAAATGTGGCGTTTTGAGAATCTGGAATTCTATCAGGAAAATGGGTTGCCAGCAGAATTAGTCGACTAGTGGGTGGTTCTAGTCGACTACAATCTTATATAGTCGACTAATGTTTTGGTATAGTCGACTCCTGCAGCAACAGAGAAGATGGATACATTCAGCTCAACTTCTTAGTCGACTTAACTTTATGGTTAGTCGACTTGGAGCATGTTAGTCGACTAGGCTTTCTGATCTAGTCGACTAGATTAATGTATAGTCGACTAGGTATTCTGATATAGTCGACTGGAACATAAACAGAGAACAAAGCTACTTCCAGAACACTTTTCAAGTCGACTAGTAATTGGGGTTAGTCGACTACTACTATTAGTCGACTAAACTTGTGATTAGTCGACTAATAGGATCATGAGTTTGGCTGTGAGGATACATTGTAAGGGGTAGTTTGCCGATTTGGCTTTCTTACAGTTTTGATAAATAAAATTTACATTCTCCAAAAAAAAAAAAAAAAAGAGGATATAGAGTTAGAGAGTTGAGATATTCAAGAAAGCCAAAGGCCCAAGCTTTCTGAGTGATAACAAAAGCATCTTTCACCCTTCAGCATGATTCATGATATTAATTGATCTGAAGCATCACATTTTATTTTTCAAGGAAGAAGAGGAAGAGGATCACCCTTAAGCTTCGAACCCGAGACCAGCAGTAACAATACAACAACTTGTGACCATAAGCTTCACATTCTTATAAAATGGCACTTCATTGTTAACATTCATAACAGATATTTACCATCTCATAATTTCATCACTGTCATTGACGCCAATATATTCAATGTGCTACAATTCCTAAGGCTGCACTGCAGACCTGGTGACCAGTCATATCAGTACAGAGGGAAAAAAAATAATGATATACTTACAAAAGAAAGGAAGTGACAAATGACAGCTGTAGCATGATTAATAGCCAATAAATTTGAGCTTGATCTGTTCATGCAACAATTCAATTCAATTGATTGTTCTAATCATTTAACCTAATAAGAAAGTACAGAACAAACTTTGCTCAAACTTGCCTTATCAAACAGTAGATTGACAAACCTCAATGAAAGTAGTAGAGCCAGTATTAAGTAACCAGAAAAACACTAAGTACCAAAGGAGCCATGCACGCAGATATTAGTTGCTCAGGTATGGTCTTTGGCAGGCCCAGTCTATTTTGGAAGATCTTTAACCAGAGAAAAATCAAGGTAACTGTAAGCCATACTTTGTAAATGAATAGAAATGTAATTCTCGTAGCAATAAAATTAAGGAGCTAACTTCCATAATCAATTAGCAAAATTAGGAGAAACTTTTAACAGGAAAGCAACATTATGGACTCTCTTGTTGCAGGAAAGACCGCAGTTGGCTTGGCCTACATGTTATCCATATATCAAGTATTGGCAACACAACACTACAATACCAGAAACAGTACAATGATCAAAATATACTTTTTTCATATGTCTATGCCAAAGGAGATAAAAATTTGACAATGAAGTTCAATTGGATGCAATCCAGCCCAGAAAACAATAAGAACAACAGCAAGTGGCAGCAGCAGCAGCAGCAGCAAATAGGAGCGCTGCCTTATGTAAAATGTTTAAAAGAGGAAGATGGCAAGATAGAATGATCTGAATGAAAATAAATCGGTAAATCATTAGTGTTACACTTTATACTCTCAGCTTTTATCCTTGATAAGATACATGAAGGTGCATGCATTCAGAACTATACCATCACATAAGTTTCGTGACATTTTGAACATTAGAGCTGTTTTGCAGTAACAAATGGAAGGGGAAAAACAAAAGAAAATATCCCAAAACAATCAAATGGTATGCACAAAGTACTTGAAGATCACAAACTATCAACAACTCTTGAGAATAAAATATATGATCAATTTCTTTTTTTCCCCCATTGATGTCTTCTATCTTTTTTTCGAGATAAGTGTTGAAGAAGACAAAGGGAAGTGATGAGCAAACCATAAGCTTATAGCGAACTTAACCCAAATTGACGTGCACATAATAGTTTCAGTCTACGCTGATCTTACCTAACACCATTTCAGAACCGGTACCATCAGAGATAATTTGAAGACACAGATTTTCTGCCGCTAATAAGATTTTACAACAGCATGGGTAAATTTTACAGTATTCCATGAGTACAATGCAAACCTTGGAGAGATGCTTTAATTCACTTGCACCAATCAACAATTCAGTTGAGGTGTACATGACAAGGCTACACCACAACACTAATCACTTGCACCAAACAGAATTTCAGTTTCTCCTACAAGGCCACATCACTCACTAATGTGTGGGGGGCTTGTGTCCTTCCAAAAGATTTGAGCGCGATTCATTTCCACTCAAATTCAACACTCCAACGTTCGAATACAAGATCCACTCTATTGAAGTTGATCTATATTATTTCAAGTATCTATAAACAAAAAATTAAGCGTTTTAAATACTTTTTACCATCTATCAAGCGGCGCAAAATGAACGACCGAAAGTAGTGAGTTAGTTAGATTTATATCTTTAGACATACAAATTCTCGATCCGCCTATTTGATTATGGTCTAAACATTTAAAAACCCCTACAAACCAATTTTTGTTAGGTTTCAAATGTTCTACACCCTTAAACTAACCAACTCATTATTTAGTCCGTCCATTTTTCTCCTACTTAATTCATGGGCCAAAAGTATTCAAACCATTTGATTTTTGATTTATAGATACTTGAAATAATATAGATTAACTTCAACGGAGTGGATCTTGTATTAGAATGGCGAATGTTAGCAGTAGAAAGGATTCGACCTCAAATTCTTTTGGAAGGTATCTATAAATCAAAAATCAAGAAGCACACTACTTTATCTTTTGTGCTTTCTAGCTTACAACGCATTCCCAAGAAAATAAATAAATAAATAAATAAAAGGATTAAAATAAAAAGTTAGAAGACATAGTTGGAATATTCAAAAAACTTTAAAAAAAAAAAAAAAGAGAAGAAAAGAAAAAGGAAATGGAAAACTCTTGTTCTGGTAACCATTTGGCCGGCAAAGGGCCGGCTATGTCACACACAATGATGTAGCCAAGCAAGTACCTGACATTCATATTGGCAACAAACATATCATTTTGCCCGTGAGATGTCAATAGCAATATTCCACAGTACTCGAACGGGCCAATCAGAATCCCGCGCTTCTGCCTATTTATTCTCTGACACCGTAGCAAAGCAAGCAATGCAAGCAAGAAAGATGGCTTCTTCAACCAAAACGATGATCGTTCTCACAGTGATCGCTGCAGTGATGGCAGCCGTGCTGAGTTCTGTGCAGGCCAAGTCATCCGAAGACGTCCCAGATGTGCAGTTTTTCTGCAACAAGCTAAATTTCACAAGGGGCTCTTCTGGTGCTCGGAACACGCAGGACATTCTGTCTCGCCTGCAGTCCAAAGCCAAGGCAGCAGCCATTGGTAAACCTGTAAGGGACAGGTTGAGGAATCCTGATGTGTTTGGCATAGCGCAATGTGATCGCAGCGTGTCTAGGGAAGAATGCTCTTCCTGCCTTGAGGTCGCCGCTGATTCTATCAAGAACAAGTGTAGCAATACTATTGGAGCGCGGTTCTTGGTTCGCAAGACATGCAGGATCCAGTATGAGCCAGAAGAGATTAAGAACTGATCAGTTAGTCATTCGAATATGCTGTGCGCGCGCGCGTGTTTTAAGCTATGTTCTCCTTCTCTCTCTCTCAGTATGTTAAGTGAAAGCAATTTAAATGAAATGTCACTGTACTCCCCATTCTATTTATGCTGGAAAAATGCCATACTTTTCATGAAGAATGCTGTATTTTGGTTGGATAGTGCTATAACTGTTCCTAAACTGCTATCTTTATTCAACAGATGACACCCGATTAAGCCCTTTAGGCGATCCGTCCGCTGTGAGATTTCTCTCACTCAAGGATCGTCTCTGTACACTCCGTTGATGGGATTTCTTCCACTCGGAAGTGTCAATACAGACTTGTCTACATGCTTTTCTCAGCCGTCCTTTGGAAGCCGAAACCCATCGTTGTGGGGTTACTCCCATTCGGAGTTCCCCACTCTACTGTAGCGATTTTCTCCTCTCAGAATCCCCGTCTGATATTTTACTGATGGGATTGCCCCCAGTCAGAGCACAGACACTAGCTTACGGGCTCCCCTTATCTAAACCCCCGGGCGGATGAACCCGGTAGTTTTCCACCCCTGGGTTCTTTTCATATTCCAATGATGAGATTTTTCTCACTCAGTAGATAGCTCCGTTGATGCGATATCCCCCACACGAGAGGACAACTTTGTTGATGGGTTTACTCCCACATTGGAGGTACCTGATCGACACATCAGATAGGGCCCCTATCCGGAACAGACGCATCCAATCTGTCATTGGGTGATACCCCCGCTTCAGACCAACTTTTTGCATATCTGACAAGACTCTGATTACGCGCAACACAATATATATTTATGAGAGTTTTCTTATTTGGATTACTCTCTCAACGTACCAGTCTTGCATGGTCATAAGTCCAATTTCTCTCCCGAGAACAAAAAACTTCGGGCGGCAACACAGGCTCCTTTACGACCATTCAAGACACTCTGCTATAGGATTTTTCCCACTCGGAGACCGAATTTTGATGCAAGGATTTTCCCTCTCAGTACACTGGCTTCATAGCTCTGTTGATGGGGATTTCCCCCACTCGGAAGCAAATACGAACCCGACTCCATTGTAGAGATTACCTTCTCTCAGAGGCTCAACTCCGTAGTTAGGATTTTCCCCACTCAGAGGACACAAATTTACAGGCACCATTGTGGGACTAAACACCCATTCGGGAACCATTCGCCAAACCAGCACCTGACATTCCGGAACATCCATATGCCTGTACCAAACATCTCAGAGTCAAAGCAAACACTCCGAGGAGACATCCAATCCAGATGAAAATAATGGTAAAATAAATTAGGAAAGATCCAAACAATATTTCCATTAATATTTTTATTATAAATTTTCAATTACATCCATTCGGGTGCACACTTGGTTACATCTAATAAGAGTAATACATGATCTATCACCCGTTTGTGTTTGCTTTTTTTTTAAAGAAATAAAGATAAATTCGCTCCTGCCCGTTTAGACCTACCAAGTAAGTTCTCGATGCTGAAGCAAATAAAGATCTGCTTGTAAGAAAATGCTTCATATGGACGCAACCCCATTGCTCAGGCCATCTTCTACAAAACTCGGAGGGAACTCGGGGAGGGAACTGCACAAAATAAAAGATCCTTAAGATGAAGAACTTTCTCCTCTCTGACTAGAACACGCCTCCAAGGAAGCCTGATGGACCCCCAGGACATACAAAATAGTGATGTTATCACACCGCTGGTCCTTCATCCTGAGGAAGATGTCAAAACTCTAGAAGGAAGAATGCTTTATCGGTGGCATCTCAAGGTACCCCCTGTAAATCACCTAGAGTGGGGGGGAGTAGGTGATGTGCTAATCTAATGCCAAATAATATGAAATTAAAAACTATTAAGCAAAATAAAATTATTATACTAACACACAACGTATAGCAAAAGAGTGACGGCGAATTCTCGGTGAAAGGCTCTAAACTTCTCCTCAAGATTCCTCTAGAGTAAGAGTTGAGGTGCCACTATCTCTCTTAGTTGAATACTGGTGTGAGCACAAATACAAACAAATTAAGCATGTAAAGATGTGAACAATAAGAGAGCATGCAAGATATCAAATAATCCCAAGCATATATATCAATTACACATAAGTAAATATCTAGCATATAAAAAAGTAAACGATATAAGCATGCAAGATATAAACACAAGTGAGTTGAGAGAGATGTGCAATCGTAAATACGGGAGAATTGTTTCGAGGTTCAAGCCACTTGCTCTACGTCCCGCCTTCACCGCTATGAAGGATTTCCACTATAATCGATCCCGTAAGATCACTCGGTGCCGCAACACCTATAACGAGCTCCCTCAAGAACTCTTGGACCCGCAAGTTTCTCACTTATTCCCGCAAGAACAACACATGCGAACCGGTAAGCTCGCCGAGGCCGTAACCTCTACAATTCCTCAAAGTACAAGGTGGAACACTTGGTGATCTCTTCACTTGATCACCAACAAACACTCTCACAATAAGGATCCAAGAGGATGGATATAGTAATGAAAAGCTCAAACTTGTGAGAAAAAACAAGATAGATTTTGTGGTGGAAAACTCAAGGAATTTCTTTTGAAAAAGATTAAGATAAACACTCTTGATAAACTCTCCTTGTTATATGGAAGTTAAGTTCAAAAACTTATTGAGAAAACTTTGTGGAAGATAGGACAAACTAGCTCCAAAACTTGTGTAAAAATCTTAACAAAAACTGGTCTAAAAGACCCTTTTATAGAGGTTGTCCAAAAACTAGCCGTCGGGGCCCAGTCGACCTATTGTTCGACCGGCGGGTCGACCGGTGAACGGTCAGATTTATGACCGTTGGGGTTGCCGGTTGACCGCCCAATCACCGTCCCCAGGCCACAAAGAGAAATCCTCTCTGTCGGTCGACTGCACAGTCGACCGCCATCCAACAGAAAGTTGGGTGTGCCAGACGGTTGACCGCTCGGTCGACCGAGCCTAGCTACGGTCGACCGAGCCCAGGCAATGGGCTTATGCACATTTCTGTGCACGTCGGTCGACCGAGCCAAGTGTCGTTCGACCGGTCGATCGACCGACCGACAGAAGCCCAGAAACAAGATTTATAGGGTTTGAAAATTAACTTGTTAAATCCATAAAAAAATCATTTAAATCCCAATAAATTTCATAAAAGTAGGTTCATATAAATATATTGAAGTACAAATATGTGTGATCAAAAGTCAACATATATTACAAAGTTTTTGAGGTATGAAAATTAAAGCTTTAAAGCAAAAATCATATTTTTCAAAAATCAACTTTTAAATGAATCAAAAATAAGATATTAAAACACATTTGAAGTATAGTGTGTATGCTAGAATCCAATACACAATGATATATACTTGTTTTTGACAATAAGTTCAAAATAAGTTTTGATAAATATAAAACTTTAAACACATGATATAAACTCATCAAAATAAGTTCTTTAAACAATATGAAACAATAATACATATGGATAGAATCTAATACACATGAAAACCATGTAAACTTATTTTGATGAAATCTGTTCATGAAACAGAAATATGTATTCTTGAAATTCAAAACCAAAACTGTTAAACGGAAAGCTAAAACATTTTAACATGAAAGATATCATAAATATTTCGTATGTGTGTAAATGAGCTTGAGTAATCCACAACTAATCCATCCTTTACATTCTATCCTAAAACAAAAAATCTTAAACTTACAAACATGGATTCAAGCCTTCTCTTGAAAATCTTCTCTGAAAAATCTTCTTCTCCATCTTAACCTGATTGAAACTTGATCCATGAGTTAGACTTTTCTTTGAGTACATGATGCGATTTTTAAGCGCGAGCTCTTGAATTAACACGTGCTAGCTTCAAAACTTGACTTCGAATGTTTTGTTGAAGCTAAAGACCGACTAAGATCTTGATTGAATATCTGAAACTTAATGAACACAAGATCATTAGTACTATAACTACATAAGTTAATCATCATCAAAATTAGAGTGATGGGCCTTTGAGCCAACACCCCCATGCTTCCTTCCCGCTCCTCACCTTAAGAAAAGAGTCTCCAAAGACGAGAGCGACATGATCCAGCAAGGAATGAAGGCGGTCGGGCATGAAAGATGGTGATGAAATCAAGTCCACCTCCGCTACTATCTAGGACAACCTCCATTCCTACCTATCCGTCATCAGGAAAAGAAGATCTTATAGCACCAATCTAAGAGTTGATTTAGTCCAATCAGAGATCAGATGAGCAATCAAGTCAAACTATGAGCCTTCTCTACCTTCCCTGGCAGCAGGATCTTGTCGCGAAAACTGATATTTTGCAACAAGATCATCGCGAAGATTGATGTGTTGTGCCAACCGTCTCCACCATCTTCATCTTTCTTCTTCTCATTCCTCCATCGGACAAAGAAGAACAACAACATCGCTATCTATCAGAACAAGAAGCTTGGCGGCAAGGACTTCTTGAGAAGATGGTCAGACTTCTTTCAGGGATCCGCCTTATTTATAGATGAAGATACTAGATCGTCTCCTATTCAAATTCTCAACCTCTCCGGAGAAATCGGTTCGTATCTAGAAATTTATGGCATATCAAATCAGCCAGATATCAACCGCATCTACTACACGATCTCATTCATCATGACATCAGGATCTAATTCATTAAATTGCCACCTGTCCGCCAACCACAATGCGTCCAGTCTAATTCCCAAAGAAACCTCGACTGTTCCCCTGCAAAGTACAAGTAATGCCATGAATTCTCGGAGAAAGATCATTCCAGAGAATAGATTAGTCCGCTCCCCTCCTTCTCTAACCGAGTCTCAGAAAAGGAGGAGGCGGAGAGGCACCTCTAGTGGTCAGATCCTGGTTTTCACCATGATCGTGACACGTATCTCACTTCATCAGGATCGTCCCGAGCGAAACAGCAAGCCCGAACGCCTTCCCTGAGACCACTTCAGTCAGGATCGAGGAGAAAGCCCGAGTGCCTCTACGAGATCATATCAGCTCGAGTAATTTATCCAGATGTAAAACTTTGGCGACACTTTGCGAATCGGGAGTTTTGATCCCCACAATGTAGGCCCATTACGAAGTCTTCCACCTCCACTACTGGATATAACTCAGAAGCGGGATTTCACGATCTATAGAGTCAATCACACTACCAGATCACTCTCATGTTTTAAATGCTATAATGCCTTCAATCCAGGCATCATTACAAATGGATTTGATATTTCTGCATGTCAATCACAACAACCAATCATGGTGATCTGAGTAGTTATAGGAGAATCACAAAGTGCAAATCATGCGGTTATGGAGATCCGCACGACCCGCACTATCAGTTATGACTCTCGGGGTATTTAAATGCTGAGAACTAGAAGAAAAGATAAGAGAATCCAAGTCAATTTAGCCCAGAAAGATTGCAAATACAAGATAGCTTAACAAATTCACTATAACCTCTGCAAATTAGTAAATTTCCTCTCTCCTCCCCGTGATTTTTTTTTTCAGTTTGGGTTTTCACGTAAAATCTCTTTTCTTTTCTTACTTTCTATGCTGAAATCATTATTATCGTCCTATAAGGAGACAACCTTAATTCCTTGTGGTGTGAGATTGACCGTTTAATCGTATCGAAAAATCTTCACCACAATAAGAAAAATATAGGAATCCTGAAGGACTCGGGGCTCCATCCCAAAAGACTAGTCTATTGGGTGGAGTTGCCCAAATACTTATAAGCCCAAGACCATCCCCACGTCTAGCCGATGTGAGACTATTTGTTCGACCCAAATCCCAACAATCCCCCCTCGAACAAAGAGTCTCCCTGCAAGCTCTACTATCTTCACACCGGAAGATCAAATGCACCATCGAGATACCGACTGCTGTCGGTCACAGTGCCAAATTTTCTCGAGAGTCAATTATTATCTTTACAGGGGCTTATTGCGCTTTTATTTTTTTTATTTCATTTTTCGCAAGTGGGGTGGGTAGGCAGGCCTAATGCGTCTTTGCGTCATTGGGGTATCTATTATACCGTCGAACATCACCCACACACACGACTAATTTCGGGGCATGGCTCTGATACCAATTGTTGGACTCGGGGCTCCATCCCAAAAGACTAGTCTATTCGGTGGAGTTGCCCAAATACTTATAAGCCCAAGACCATCCCCACGTCTAGCCGATGTGGGACTATTTGTTCGACCCAAATCTCAACAAATCCAATGCAAAGATAGAGATAGGTGATGGTGTCAAGAGAGAAGGAATACTCTTGAAATCTTGAGGGATTTAAGGAGAAGGTGAATATTGTTGTGAGAATTAGGGGGAATGTTAGATCTCTTGTATCAAGTTTATTAATAAAACTCTCTCAAATTCTCTCTCTGTTGATATAGTTCGGATTTGGTCGAAGCACGTTAAATCCTCGTGTTATTTCTCTTTTGTCTTGGTATTGCTACTTTACTTTACAAGTATTCTTTTGCAAATATTATATATTGCCATGGTTTCACAACATTGATCACGGTCTTGGGCGCACAATAGTTGGTGTCATACTCCGATTGTAGGTGTGGTCTCAAACACAAATCTCTCTTTTCCCTATTTTTATGTGTAAACATAAACCCTCAAATTGTCATCGAAATTTTCATCATTGTAAAAGAAGAAATCTTCTAAAGCTACTGGATTCTGTTGTTACTCATAGAAGTTAGGTTTCTTCCAGGACTTGCTACTTCTATGAGTTTGGAACTGATGGTCAGCATATTGCTTTAGTTGCTTCTGTAAACAGTGGAAAGGTATTTACTTTTCCTTTCCTCACTATGCCAGAATTTATCTGTACATGTTAATTTCTTTTGCTGTCAATATCAAAATGAGAAGAAAAAAAAAATTAAGGCTTTAGTATTAAATGTCTTGGTGTTATATGAGGCTTTTATATACATAAGAGTGTTCATTTAAATGTTGAACTTTGTATTTTGCTTCTATGTCAGGCATACATTGATGGAGCAACTGCCCCACAATTTAAATGGAAAGATGAAGGTGTCAAATTGCGTTTCGCTGTCATATCCCTGGCAGTTTGATAAGTTTCTATTGACACTCAACTGTAGTGTGTTGCGAGGGTGCTTGTCTGAAAGAGACCATAGAAATGGGCAAATGCATCAAAGTTTTTTGACATAAAGAGAACGATTTTTTATAAATTATGCATCATTCAGAAGATGCTCGACCACTATCTAGTGCCGAAGGAGGAATTATGCAAAGAGCTATTTGTTTGATTGGTGGGAAGTGGAGACTAATATGCAACGTGATGCTTGGTTAATTGAAAAGATGTTTGTGCTCTATATTTTTCCCTCCAGTTTAAGATTTTCTTATGAAATCTTAGCCCTCAACATAAAGTTAGTACTAGAGAAAGCCTGACATGTTTTGGCTTTACAGGTGACAGAGAACTCAGTTGCAGTGAACGAGGATGATCGGCAAACAAGCCTCTGCCTGTGATTCAGTGTAAAAGGAATTTCTTCTTTTCTGAAAATTGTTGTCAGAAAGAACATATTCTTGTGGCTTCAGGTCAAAAAATCTCTGCCTGAGAGTTTTTAACATGCGCGTCTCTTTTGTGTAGGGAATCCCTTCATCCATGATTACATGCCAGTGCCCGCAGATCTCCGCCACTCTACGGAAACAGAGTATGTGATTCTTAAATCTTAATCATTATTATGTCGAAAAGAATATCTTTTCTGCATGCCTCTTCGATGCTTAGCTGCAAAATCTCACCAACTTTATATTAATTCAGTCAATAGTTGGTTCATTGAAGAGTATACTGATGCATCATCTTTGCATAAAGTTCTTTGATGTGAGAAGTGATAATCTAATGTTTTCATTTGATCTTAAATGAATCAGATACTGGTAAATTCAAGTGAGCTTCGCATCAGTTACTGGAAAATCTACGTACGTAATGTTGGGTATTCTGCTTAACAAGAATCAATCTGACAACTAATCAAGATCACTGAGATATCAACAATCTAATTGGCCAGGTCGGTAAATATCAGGTGGGAGGTTTTCCGTTCAAAAGAACGTTCCTTAATTTAAGAACCACCTTTCAATTTCCTTCCTTAGTTTAAGCACCAATTAGACTGAATCCAAGTCAGTCTCGATATACTGTAAAGTATATCCCCTGTATAAAGGACTTAATCCACTTATACAGTAACACTTAGACTGAATCTAAGTCAATCTCGATATACTGTAAAGTATATCCCCTGTATAAGGGACTTAGTCCACTTATACAGTATTTGAAGTGAGGTACGCTTACAGCGAATCTCCTTAAGACAATTACGTCCCCCGCACCGGTGCTAACGGGATAATGGACGCTGGTCTCCCAAGATACAACACTTCTTCACGGTATTTGGATAGCACTACCAAATTACCGTACGGTCGAACCGTAGTCAACCAGTACCTACACAGGATTAGCAAAACAGCGGTATAACGACAAATTTCAAATGAATATTTGTCTTACTCTTTTGGAGGAACACCCACTGTTGAGGACGTAGGAAGGTTGAAGAATTTTGGCAGAATCTCCTTTAGGAAGTCACTTCGGATTCCCACTTCACTTAGAAGTCGCGGATTCCCACTTCGTTGGAAGTCGCTCTGGAAGTCGTTCGCTGGAGCCCAGTTCAGAACCGAAGTCAGAACTTTAGAGAGAGAGAAAGATTTCAGATTTTTTGGTGTGTCTGAGAATGGACCCCTGTAGTGCTTTTTATAGCGCTCTGGAGGGGTATTCTCGTCCGCCAAATTCCAGCAGTTGTGACAGTTCGGACAGAACCGTCGCAACCGATCAACCGCCCAACCGCTCGGTCGGTTTTCCGACAGCGGTTGGCGAACGGTTGGATCTGTTCGCGCGGACACCCGTTGGCGGGTGATTCGAATCCTTCCGCGGGCGGACCAACGTACCCTGATTCAAAAAGAACCAGGTAGGGAACCCAGGCCACGGGCCACGAGCCACGGACCCGGACCCGAGCCCGGCCCGGCACCGGCACCGGCCGCCGCCAGCGGCGGCGCGTGCGCGTACGTACGTATGTACGTGCATAGTTCCCTCCTTTTCGCGCGCGAAAACTCCAAGTACCCAAAGGGCACGCCCTTTGTTCTCATTTTTCTCTATTTATACCCCATGAGCTTCCAACACATGGCCAATGTGGGACTAAATGCATGTAGCTAACTTTAGTCCCTTTTGGCTTTGAATTAGGCAATCTTTGGACTTGAATATCTCATTCATTCGAAGTCGGAATTGAACATGTGAATATACCACGTTCATCACAAATGGAAGGAGAACACACTCCAACCATCATCCAGTTGATTCGATCAACGGATCTCGCCATAATTCAACTCGAAGATTCACCTTTATATTCTTCAATTCCAACAATCCCCCACATTGAATGGAGATTCAAGGAAATGACACACAAAGAGACTGACTCTATTGTGTAAGGTACTTTAGAAAAGAAACTGCATAAGGATAGGTGAACTAGGTCTTGAACCTTCCATAGTGAAAGCTTTATCGGACTTACTGGCTAATCAGTGAACTAGGTCTTGAACTGTTAGCCGTTAGTGTAAGCCAAGTCAACAAGCTTCACACAGTGACTTTCCAAATCAACTTTGGTTCTCTGTTGTGTCCATTTTGGCCCTGGACATTCTTGGTTTCAGAGAGTATCTTTAGGGAATAACAGCCTCCATAGAAATTCCCAAAGAGCCGACCCAACTCTATACTCACATAGGTGATGGACCTATTAAGAGTAGTCTACTCTACTCCACTTGTTTATAAACAAGATATAGGCATCATTAAAAGCGTTAAGCTTATCCTTAACCCACTTGTAGAAAAGCACTTATGTGCACCATAGGAATGGATTGGAGTCAAGCTCCCAAGTGCTTACTTGCTGAGTCAATCATAACTAGTTTTTCCTCTTGAACTTAGTCTGTGGGATCTCCAGTCGCTAAGTGAGGTTTCCATTAAGCTGACTCGGTAAGGTTAGGCTTTTAGACCCATTCCCCTCGATGCGCAGTTTATACGCTCTCCACTTAAACCTTTAGTAAGCGGATCCGCTAAATTATCTGTAATACCCCGTTTCCAGAATACGTACTTAGTTACGTATTCAGCTTTTCGATCGTATTTTTCGATTTACTTCCTGTATTTGACCGATTTCACTTTCAAATATCATTTTCCAATATATTAGATTTTCTATGATTTTCTGGATTTTCCTGAATTAAAATAAATTTCTTCAAAACCGGTGTCGACCAGTATCGCTGATCGATTCCTGGATTTTTATTTTACAAACGGTTAAGAAATTCTAGAAGAGTCTTTAGACCTTATTTCTTAGAATGATATTTCCTACTTAAATACTTTTTCTGAGAATTTTATGAATTTATGAAAATTTCAACGGAGTCGGTAAATTACTGATTCCGGGATTTTTAGTTTTAAAACTATAAAGTATTTCTTAAAAAGGATTTCACTATTAGTCTTCATATATTATTATTGATTTTGGTAAAATTTACGAGTCGTTCCGAGATACTTGAATTTCGGACGATTTCGGTATTTTCCGAAATGTTTTCCGCATACTTGATTTAAACCTAGGAATCCATGTTTTCAATATTTTCAATTTCCAAGTTAGAGAAAATATCTTCCTTATGAATTTCTTTCCATTTTTTTCCTTTTCCTTTATTCCTCTTTCTCCACAACCACAAGTTTTTCCCATTTTTCCAAAATACAAATCTCTTCCAAAATTTCAACTCCACACAATTTTCTCACCTACTTCCTCATTAAATGCCCACCTTTTCTCTCTCTCCCATGGCCGGCCAAGTGGTGGCTAGGAGAGACACCTCACCTCCCCTTTTTGCACAAAACCCCCTCTCAATTTCTTTAATTGCATCTCCTTTACAAAAATCAAATCCTATATAAACCTTCCTTTACAATTCTTTTCTCTTTTTTTCCTTCACTTCACCAAGAGATTAGCCCTCACCTCTTCCCTCTCCATCTCAAACTCAACCCTAACTCCAAGAACACCACAAGATCTTCACCTCTAGCTCAAGCTACTGATTTGGAGCGCATCTCTCTTCGTCGGAAGTATCGCCAAGGATCGAGTGGGTGATACCGTCGACTACGATCTCTTCCGAACTCGCATAGAACTTCGATTAACCGTTCGAGGTGAGTATATTTACTCACCAAGACTTGTGAACTCTTTTGTGTACTTGTGTTGACAAATCATGCACACTTGTGACATAAAAATCCTATTTTTAGACCCTCAAACAAAACCCTAGAAATCTGTTCTGTTTGCTGTTTTCCCACGATTAGTCGACTAGACCTAGGGACTAGTCGACTAATCCACTTTAATTGAAACTTAAACTTTTCTGATTTCACAGTTTTAGTCGACTAGGCCAGATTTCCAGTCGACTAGAGACCCCTAGTCGACTACCCATTTCCCCCCAGTCGACTCCTGTTTTCCTGAAATAAAACATCAACTCTCTGTATCTCAGACTTAGTCGACTTAGGTATCCATTAGTCGACTAGTAGTTCCCTATTAGTCGACTACCCTTACAACCCTAGTCGACTAACTTTCCCTGAAACAGAACCCAACTCTCTGTTTCCCAGTTTTAGTCGACTCATCCAGACTAGTAGTCGACTTAAGACCCCTATTAGTCGACTAACCCTTCCACCTAGTCGACTAATTCTGACTGTTTGACTTAGTTGATTCTGTTCTGAATTTGGATCTTATTGTTGATACATGTATGGCATATTATTTTTGGTTCATGCTTCATAACTGGTACTACATGACATGTTACTTGATAGACATTATCTCATATTACTTCATGACTTGTTATTACATATCATCGCTCCATAACTTGTTAAAATGTGAATATCACCACTTATCATGCCATCACTTGAACCAAGCATGATACACTTGACTTTTCCATAAAATGGACCAACTTACACATGGGTCGGGGGAAAACATGCGGATATCGATATGTGTTCGTGTTTACAGTGGCTTTTAGGAATGTTGTGCAACTCATGTTCCGGTCTGACCTGTGGGCCTCCAGGGGACCGAGGGGAGTGCTTGCTCCCTCTATTACTGGTACCATCATGATAAGGGCATACATAAGTCCCTCCTGTTTAGCCTAGCGGCTGGCTTCCGTCACCAAGCAACGGAACAATCCTGGACCGTTATCCCGGGCATGTACGGGGTCCACTGTAAACATAGTTCGTCGATACAACCGCTGATTTCCAATAACAACCTTGCTTTACTAGGATATGGATCTATGTGCTCTGGGACGCTGGGTCACATAGCTAGATATCACAGTAAGACAAGTAGTAATAATAAGATGTTAACTGTAAATCTAATGTATTAGGACTTTATCTCTTCATGCTTTTCATACTTGTTAGCTGATATTCCTCATATGGTTTCATACTACTTATTCATGTCTCTTAGCCACTTGGCTGTAGTCCGTTTATTGTTTATATGTCTTGACTCCTTGGATTTGCACATTCAGATTCCGAAGCTTGGAACGAAGTGGAGCCATCCACAGAGGACCAAGCTTACTTTAGCGAGCAGGCGGACTAGTTCCAGTCCCTTCGTGCCAGACTTACCTTTTGACTCACGAGATCCTCTTTCTACTTGTGAGCTTTTTTGTATACATATTTGTATATATTTCTTTTGGACTTGGTTATGATGTAATACACATGTATTGTGTAATACTTTATAATATCCTGTGATAACTTTGTATGTGTACTTCTTGTGTTGGCATATGTATTGATACCACGCTTTGTCGTGTACTCTGTTTCTTGTTGTACTTTTTGCTTAGCGTATATACGTGTGGGGCAATTTCTGGCCTACGTATATACGTCGCAGTGACGTCCCCGTATCAGTGGAATCGGGGCATTACAGGTTGGTATCAGAGCCTAGGCTCTCACACCTGAAGTACAATCGAGCGGCAAATTTTAATAATTTGCTGATGCCAACTACAATATACAAAGTTATTAAGTCCTTCTTGATTCCTTCCTTGATTCATTCCCTTGTATCCTAAACTCCTTCCAATTGTTTTCAAATTCCAGTTTTCTATTCCTAACTCGGTATGGAGCGAAGGACGGGCCGTAACCACTCGGGGCAAGCTTCGAATGGACCCACGGGAGAGAATGTGGATATTCTAAGAGTCATTCAGGCAATGATGGAAAACCAGCAGCAGCAGACTGAACTCCTCAGGCAAGAATTGGCAGCACCGAAGGAACAGAGGCCGGGAAATGTATCGGACTTCAGACGGCTGCAACCAGCTATCTTCTCGGGAGGCGAGAAACCATTGGACGCTGAACAATGGTTGACGGATACCACAGATCTGCTGAATGCAGCCAGGGTACCAAAGGAGAACCAAGTTGAGGTCGCCAAGATTCAGTTGAAAGATGTTGCTAGAACTTGGTGGCTTGCTGAAGAGGCCAGACTGGAGAAGCCTGTCACCTGGGACACGTTCTCCAAGAGTTTCTACAACAGATTCTTCCCAGCTACTGCTCAGAAGGACATGGAAGAGCAGTTTATCAGGCTTCAGCAAGGGAGCAAGTCCGTGGACGAGTATGTTGCAGAGTTTCTTAGATTGAGCCGCTTTGCTCCGTACATGGTGACGGATGAGGAGAAGCGGGCAAGCAGGTTCCAGCAGGGTCTGCAGATGGACATACAAGTTTTCCTGATGCCCCAGCAGTTGAAGACTTATTCGGAGGTTCTCACCATAGCTCGAGAAGTTGAGCGTGGGCTTGAGAAGAAGAAAGTTGATCAGATGGGGAACCAGGCCATGAAGAGGCCATTTGTACCATTGGGAAGAGGAGGCCCATATAGAGCAGCGAAAGTTCAGAGGCAACCTTTCAGGCCAGCTCCTTACCAGACGGCCCAACCAGTTTCTTTCTGCAGTTATTGTCAGAAGCCAGGGCATATCCGACAGAATTGCCGGAGGGCAAATGGGTTGTGTTTGGTGTGTGGATCACGGGATCATTCTATAGAGACCTGTCCACACAGGAGATTGGGGATAGCCAACCAGACTTTGCCAGCACTTCCAGGACCCAATGGACAGAGAGTGCTACCAGGGCCACTTGGGCAGAGGAATCAGGGACCAGTGATGAGGAGAGCTCTTCCCCTTCCGCCACAGCATGTTGTTCGCCCAGTCCAGAGAGGAGCCAGGACTGCAGCAGGGCGTGGTAGAGGTCAGGCTTACACTCTTACAGCAGAGGAGGCTGAGACTTCAGAGGAAGTGATAACAGGTAACATCAGAGTTCATTCAAAACCTGTTCTCGTTCTCTTCGATTCAGGAGCATCCCACTGTTATATCTCAGACCATTTTGTGGCCTTGCATTCTATACCTGTTAAATCTTTAGACCACAAATGGGAGATTAGTACAGGGAATGGGGTAGTCATATCTTCTAGAGTCTGCACTGATTGTCCGGTAGAACTATGTGATAAGATCTTGGCCATAGATATGATCGTACTAGACACCAAAGGGTACGACGTAATCTTAGGCATGACCTGGCTCAGTCAGTACCATGCAGTTATTGATTGTAGGGAGAAGAAAATTAATTTCAGAATCCCTCATCAACCGGAGTTCCAATTCAGTGGAGAAGTGAAGTCTACCAAGGGAAAGACACGGATGGCTACTTCGGAGGTTCAGAAGCAGAAGGTACCGGTGTGGGATGAATTCCCAGGAGTGTTTGCTGAAATCTCAGGGCTGCCACCTGAAAGGATGATTGAGTTCTCCATTGACACAGTTCCAGGAGCAGCTCCTATATCCAAGGCTCCGTACAGGATGGCACCGACGGAGTTAGAGATTCTGAAGAAGCAACTGCAGGAATACTCAGACAAGGGATTGATTCGGCCAAGTACTTCACCATGGGGAGCTCCAGTACTGTTGGCCAATAAGAAGGATGGTGGTAAGAGACTTTGTATTGACTATAGGGAGTTGAACAAAGTTACCATCAAGAACAAGTATCCTTTATCCAGGATTGATGATCTGTTTGATCAGCTTCATGGAGCCCGTGTATTCTCTAAATTGGATTTACAGTCGGGTTACCATCAGCTGAGGGTGAAGAAGGAGGATATCCCAAAGACTGCATTCAGGACCCGTTATGGCCACTATGAGTTTCTAGTTATGCCTTTCGGAGTCACCAATGCCCCTTCAGTTTTCATGGATTTGATGAACCGAGTGTTCTCGCCCTATCTGGATCAGTTTGTTGTTATTTTCATAGATGACATCCTGATCTATTCAAAGAGCAACAGGGAGCATGCAGAGCACTTGAGGATTGTATTGCAGACTCTCCAGCAGGAGCAGCTTCATGCTAAGAGGAGCAAGTGTGATTTCTGGTTGGACAGCATAGCTTTCCTTGGGCACATAGTTTCAGCAGAAGGAATTTCAGTTGATCCCAGCAAAGTCCAGGCAGTGAAGGATTGGCCCATTCCAAGGACAGTGACTGAGATTAAGAGTTTTCTTGGACTAGCCGGATATTACAGACGCTTTGTCCAGGATTTCTCTAGGATTGCAGCTCCATTGACCAGGCTCACCAGGAAAGGGGAAAGGTACATATGGACAGAGGAGTGTACCGCAGCATTTGAGCAATTGAAGCAGAGGCTCATTTCAGCTCCAATCTTGAGGACTCCCTCAGGTAGAGGAGGGATGGTCATCTACAGTGATGCATCAGGTAAAGGCCTGGGATGTGTACTTATGCAACATGATCATGTTATAGCATATGCATCTAGGCAATTGAAGACTCATGAGCGGAATTACCCAACTCATGACTTGGAGTTAGCAGCTGTTATCTTTGCCTTGAAGATCTGGAGGCATTATCTTCTGGGAGATAAAGTGTTGATATACACGGATCACAAGAGCCTCAAGTATATTTTCTCACAGAAAGAGTTGAATATGAGGCAGAGGAGGTGGCTGGAACTGATGGCGGACTATGATATTGACTTGCAATATCATCCAGGCAAGGTCAATACAGTTCCAGATGCACTGAGCAGGATGCCAGAGAATAGAGTGCTTGTCCAGCTCACTCAGCAGAAGGAGTTGATTCGAGACTTCATCAGATTGGACTTGATGATAGCTCGAGGAACTGAAAAGGCAGGACAGTTCATGGCTTTGCAGATTCAGTCAACATTGATTGATGAGATCAGGGAAGCTCAGAAGGAAGATCCCAGGTTACAGACATTCCGAGCTCAGGTAGAGGCTGGATTGAGGACTGATATCAGCATTCATCCGGATGGTGCCTTATACTTTGGTAGCAGGATTTGTGTTCCCCAAGGAGAAGTTCGGCAGAAAATTTTGGCAGAAGCACACAGTTCAGCATATTCCATCCACCCAGGGGGAAACAAGATGTATCAGGACTTGAAGAAGTAGTTTTGGTGGAATGCTATGAAGAGGGAGATAGCTCAGTTTGTAGCCAAGTGCCTGGTGTGCCAGCAGATAAAGATAGAGCATCAGAGGTCAGCTGGACTTCTACATCCCTTGCCGATACCCGAATGGAAGTGGGAGCACATCACCATGGATTTTGTCACGGCATTACCTCGAAGTCCTAAAGGTAATAATGTTGTGTGGGTAATCATTGACCGTCTCACCAAGTCAGCTCACTTTATACCATTCAGGGTGGGACAGTCAACGGAGGTCTTGGCAGACAAGTACATGAAGGAGATAGTTCGTCTGCATGGAGTTCCAGTCAGTATTGTTTCAGATAGAGACACCAGATTCAGATCCCATTTTTGGGAGAGTCTCCAAGAAAGTTTGGGAACCCGTCTGAAATTCAGTACATCATATCATCCTCAGACAGACGGGCAATCTGAGAGGACTATCCAGATCCTTGAAGATATGCTAAGGGCCTGCATGATTGAATTCCAGGGATCATGGGAAGACCATCTTCATTTGGCTGAGTTTTCTTATAACAACAGCTATCAGGCAAGTATCAAGATGGCACCTTTTGAGGCACTGTATGGAAGGAAGTGTCGGTCACCGATTTGTTGGGATGAAGTCGGTGAGAGGAGACTTTTGGGGCCAGAGATTCTGATTCAGACAACAGAGAAAGTCAGAATCATCAGAGACCACCTCAGGGCAGCACAGAGCCGTCAGAAGAGTTGGGCTGACACACAGAGAAGGCCATTGGAGTTCCAGGCAGGTGACCATGTGTTTTTAAAGATATCACCTACCAAGGGAGTTATCCGGTTCGGTACTCGTGGAAAGCTTAGTCCGAGGTACATCGGCCCATTCGAGATCTTGGACCGTGTGGGAGATGTATCGTACAGATTGGCTTTACCTCCATCTTTGGAGGGAGTGCACAATGTTTTCCACGTATCACAGTTGAGGAAGTATGTAAAGGATGATAGTCATATTTTGGATCATTCCGAACTGGAACTGCAGCCAGATTTATCATATCAGGAGCAGCCGATGGCCATTCTGGATAAGAGTGTGAAGACACTGAAGAACAAGGCTATACCTTTAGTGTTGGTGTCTTGGAACAGACATGCGCCAGGAGAAGCCACATGGGAACGAGAGGATGTTATCCGAGAGCGTTACCCTCAACTCTTCACATCTTGATTCGGTAAAAACTCTTTCCTTCTATTCTTTTCTACTGTTATCTCTCATCTTTTCCTTATCTATCTGTTACCTTTCCTGTTACCTTTCACCTTATGAAATTTCGAGGACGAAATTTTTGTAAGGTGGGTGGATTGTAATACCCCGTTTCCAGAATACGTACTTAGTTACGTATTCAGCTTTTCGATCGTATTTTTCGATTTACTTCCTGTATTTGACCGATTTCACTTTCAAATATCATTTTCCAATATATTAGATTTTCTATGATTTTCTGGATTTTCCTGAATTAAAATAAATTTCTTCAAAACCGGTGTCGACCAGTATCGCTGATCGATTCCTAGATTTTTATTTTACAAACGGTTAAGAAATTCTAGAAGAGTCTTTAGACCTTATTTCTTAGAATGATATTTCCTACTTAAATACTTTTTCTGAGAATTTTATGAATTTATGAAAATTTCAACGGAGTCGGTAAATTACTGATTCCGGGATTTTTAGTTTTAAAACTATAAAGTATTTCTTAAAAAGGATTTCACTATTAGTCTTCATATATTATTATTGATTTTTGATAAAATTTACGAGTCGTTCCGAGATACTTGAATTTCGGACGATTTCGGTATTTTCCGAAATGTTTTCCGCATACTTGATTTAAACCTAGGAATCCATGTTTTCAATATTTTCAATTTCCAAGTTAGAGAAAATATCTTCCTTATGAATTTCTTTCCATTTTTTTCCTTTTCCTTTATTCCTCTTTCTCCACAACCACAAGTTTTTCCCATTTTTCCAAAATACAAATCTCTTCCAAAATTTCAACTCCACACAATTTTCTCACCTACTTCCTCATTAAATGCCCACCTTTTCTCTCTCTCCCATGGCCGGCCAAGTGGTGGCTAGGAGAGACACCTCACCTCCCCTTTTTGCACAAAACCCCCTCTCAATTTCTTTAATTGCATCTCCTTTACAAAAATCAAATCCTATATAAACCTTCCTTTACAATTCTTTTCTCTTTTTTTCCTTCACTTCACCAAGAGATTAGCCCTCACCTCTTCCCTCTCCATCTCAAACTCAACCCTAACTCCAAAAACACCACAAGATCTTCACCTCTAGCTCAAGCTACTGATTTGGAGCGCATCTCTCTTCGTCGGAAGTATCGCCAAGGATCGAGTGGGTGATACCGTCGACTACGATCTCTTCCGAACTCGCATAGAACTTCGATTAACCGTTCGAGGTGAGTATATTTACTCACCAAGACTTGTGAACTCTTTTGTGTACTTGTGTTGACAAATCATGCACACTTGTGACATAAAAATCCTATTTTTAGACCCTCAAACAAAACCCTAGAAATCTGTTCTGTTTGCTGTTTTCCCACGATTAGTCGACTAGACCTAGGGACTAGTCGACTAATCCACTTTAGTTGAAACTTAAACTTTTCTGATTTCACAGTTTTAGTCGACTAGGCCAGATTTCCAGTCGACTAGAGACCCCTAGTCGACTACCCATTTCCCCCCAGTCGACTCCTGTTTTCCTGAAATAAAACATTAACTCTCTGTATCTCAGACTTAGTCGACTTAGGTATCCATTAGTCGACTAGTAGTTCCCTGTTAGTCGACTACCCTTACAACCCTAGTCGACTAACTTTCCCTGAAACAGAACCCAACTCTCTGTTTCCCAGTTTTAGTCGACTCATCCAGACTAGTAGTCGACTTAAGACCCCTATTAGTCGACTAACCCTTCCACCTAGTCGACTAATTCTGACTGTTTGACTTAGTTGATTCTGTTCTGAATTTGGATCTTATTGTTGATACATGTATGGCATATTATTTTTGGTTCATGCTTCATAACTGGTACTACATGACATGTTACTTGATAGACATTATCTCATATTACTTCATGACTTGTTATTACATATCATCGCTCCATAACTTGTTAAAATGTGAATATCACCACTTATCATGCCATCACTTGAACCAAGCATGATACACTTGACTTTTCCATAAAATGGACCAACTTACACATGGGTCGGGGGAAAACATGCGGATATCGATATGTGTTCGTGTTTACAGTGGCTTTTAGGAATGTTGTGCAACTCATGTTCCGGTCTGACCTGTGGGCCTCCAGGGGACCGAGGGGAGTGCTTGCTCCCTCTATTACTGGTACCATCATGATAAGGGCATACATAAGTCCCTCCTGTTTAGCCTAGCGGCTGGCTTCCGTCACCAAGCAACGGAACAATCCTGGACCGTTATCCCGGGCATGTACGGGGTCCACTGTAAACATAGTTCGTCGATACAACCGCTGATTTCCAATAACAACCTTGCTTTACTAGGATATGGATCTATGTGCTCTGGGACGCTGGGTCACATAGCTAGATATCACAGTAAGACAAGTAGTAATAATAAGATGTTAACTGTAAATCTAATGTATTAGGACTTTATCTCTTCATGCTTTTCATACTTGTTAGCTGATATTCCTCATATGGTTTCATACTACTTATTCATGTCTCTTAGCCACTTGGCTGTAGTCCGTTTATTGTTTATATGTCTTGACTCCTTGGATTTGCACATTCAGATTCCGAAGCTTGGAACGAAGTGGAGCCATCCACAGAGGACCAAGCTTACTTTAGCGAGCAGGCGGACTAGTTCCAGTCCCTTCGTGCCAGACTTACCTTTTGACTCACGAGATCCTCTTTCTACTTGTGAGCTTTTTTTGTATACATATTTGTATATATTTCTTTTGGACTTGGTTATGATGTAATACACATGTATTGTGTAATACTTTATAATATCCTGTGATAACTTTGTATGTGTACTTCTTGTGTTGGCATATGTATTGATACCACGCTTTGTCGTGTACTCTGTTTCTTGTTGTACTTTTTGCTTAGCGTATATACGTGTGGGGCAATTTCTGGCCTACGTATATACGTCGCAGTGACGTCCCCGTATCAGTGGAATCGGGGCGTTACATTATCCTTTGACGATACAAAGTTAATAGAGATAATTCTATTTGAGAGCAACTGCTTCACGGTATTATGTCTACGACGAATATGTCTAGACTTACCGTTGTATATAACATTTTGTGCCCTAGATATAGCTGCTTGATTATCGCAGTGTATACATATAGCGGGCACTGGCTTTTGCCACAACGGTATATCTTCTAAGAATTGTCGAAGCCATTCTGCTTCTTCTCCAGCCTTATCTAAGGCTATGAATTCTGATTCCATAGTGGAACGGGCAATACATGTTTGCTTAGAAGATTTCCATGATACCGCTGCTCCTGCTAGAGTAAATACGTATCCGCTAGTTGATTTTGATTCCTCAGAATCTGCAATCCAATTAGCATCACTGTATCCTTCTAGTACAGGAGGATACTTTCCATATCTCAAGGCATATTCCTTGGTATGTGATACGTAACCCAATACTCGTAGTAGAGCGGTCCAATGTAGATCACTAGGATTACTAGTATATCTACTCAACTTGCTTACAGCGTAAGCAATATCAGGTCTAGTGCAATTCATTAAATACATTAGACTTCCGATAATCTGAGAATACTCTAACTGGCGTATCCCAGTTCCTGTATTCTTATGAAGGTGGACGCGTGGGAGAAAAGGATTTATATTCTCCTTTATCCCATGGTCCTTGAATCTTTCTATCATCTTATCCACGTAGTGAGATTGAGATAGACTGATTCCATCTGGTGTTCTAGTAATTTTAATTCCTAAAATTACATCAGCAACCCCTAGATCCTTCATATCAAAACTGTTGGATAACATTCGTTTAGTGGACTTAATAATCTCAATATTAGTCCCAAGTATCAACATGTCGTCTACATAAAGACAAACAATGATACATGCGTTTCCAACTGTTTTCGTGTAAACACACTTATCGCATTCATTGATAGTGAATCCATCTTTGATCATGACACTATCAAATTTCTCATGCCATTGTTTTGGAGCCTGCTTTAAACCATATAAGGATTTTACCAATTTACACACCTTGTGTTCTTGGCCCTTGACTTTAAATCCTTCTGGTTGCTCTATATATATTTCTTCATTTAATTCACCATTTAAGAATGCAGTCTTGACATCCATTTGATGGATATCTAAGTTGTGCAATACTGCAATCGCAATCAACATCCGAATGGACGTTATTCTTGTTACTGGTGAATAAGTATCGAAGTAGTCAAGTCCTTCTTTTTGTCGATATCCCTTGGCTACTAATCTAGCCTTGTACTTATCGATAGATCTATCGGGTTTTAATTTTCGTTTGAAAATCCACTTACACCCAATTGGTTTACTTCCAGGAGGCAAGTTTACCAATTCCCAAGTATGATTACTTAGTATGGATTCTATTTCGCTATTTATAGCTTCTTTCCACATTTGTGCTTCTGGGTTTGACATAGCCTCTTTAAATGTTTGAGGCTCGCTCTGAATAGCGTATGCTATGAAATCTGGACCAAAAGATTTTGAGATTCTAGATCTCTGACTTCTTCTTGGTTCAGTTTCCGCATTTACATTCGGTTTCTCGGAACTTTCGTCCCTGAACGCCATCTCGTGTGTTCTTTTCCCAGAAGTCTTATCTGCTTCCCGTTTGTACGGAAAGATATCTTCAAAGAACACAGCATCTCGAGATTCGATAATCATGTTTACATGAATATCTGGTATTTCTGATTTATGAACCAGAAACCTATAGGCACTACTATTCAAGGCATAGCCTATGAATACGCAGTCTATAGTTTTTGCTCCCAACTTAGTCTTTTTAGGTAATGGTGCTAGCACCTTTGCAAGGCACCCCCACATTTTGAGGTAATGGTAGGAAGGTGTCCTTCCATGCCATAACTCGAATGGTATTAGACCAAGTTTCTTGTGTGGTACTCTATTTAGAATATGATTTGCAGTTAATAAAGCTTCCCCCCACAAGTTCTGCGGAGCTCCAGAACTTACGAGCATGGAATTAACCATCTCCTTCAAAGTTCTGTTCTTCCGTTCAGCAATTCCATTCTGCTGAGGAGTGTATGGTGCTGTAGTTTGATGGATTATACCAAAACTAGCACATAACTCACTAAAATCATTTGATTCATATTCTCCGCCTCTATCGGATTTTAGAATCTTGATTTTCTTGTTGAGTTGATTCTCAACTTCGGCTTTATATGTTGTAAACATATTTATTGCCTCATCCTTACTGTTTAAAAGATACACATAACAGTATCTTGTACAGTCATCGATAAAAGTAATGAAATACTTTTTACCGCCTCTAGTTGGCATAAACTTCAAGTCACATAGATCGCTATGAATTAACCCTAAAGGTTCTGTATTTCGATCTATTGAGTGAAATGAATTTTTAGCCAACTTGGCCTCAACACAAACCTCACACTTGCGAATTTCTTCCAAGTTGAGTTTAGGAATATATCCCAGATTAGACAAGTTTTTCAAAGACTTGTAATTTACATGCCCTAATCTAGCATGCCACAAATTAGGAGACTCAAGCAAATAAACAGAAGATTTTCCTTTATTTATTAGCTTTGGGTACAAATACACAGACTTTTTATCAACCACTGCAACATTGGCTTTAAAAAGTCCATCAACAAGATAGCCCTTTCCCACATACATCCCTCCCTTAGTAAGTACAAATTTGTCAGATTCAAATACAATTCTAAATCCTTTCTTACTAAGTATTGATCCGGAGATCAAATTCTTGCGGATGTCTGGAACATGAAGGACATCGTTAAGAGTAAGCTCTTTCCCCGATGTCCACTTCAGGATGACCTTTCCCTTTCCTTCAACCTTTGAGGAAGTTGAATTACCCATGAATAGCTGTTCATCTTGCCCTAGCCTTTGATATTCTGAGAATAACAATTTCTCCGAGCAGATGTGCCGGGTAGCTCCAGTGTCTACCCACCAATCCTTGTTGTTGGTTGTCAGGTTCACTTCTGACACCACAGCAGAAAGGCTTGGAGATTCATGGTTGGTCATGTTCGCCTGTGGTTGACTCTTCTTGTTCTTCTTTAGACGGCTGCGGCATTCATTTGCTTTGTGACCTTCTTTGTTGCAAATGTAACAGGTCCCTTTGAAGCGCATGGTTCTGCCGTCTTGAGCCTTGCCTTTGTACCCCTGGGAAGGCTTCTTCCTCTTCAAGCTTTTGGAAGTATACGCTTTCCCCTTTGAGTCCTCGATCACATTTGCTTTTACTTCGTAGGAGTTCTTGCTGCTCCTTTTCTCGGACTTGCGGTTGTCCTCCTCTATACGAAGCCTCACAATGAGATCCTCCAACTTTAGCTCCTTTCTCTTGTGCTTCAGGTAGTTCTTGAAGTCTCTCCACGCAGGGGGGAGCTTCTCCACGATTGTTGCAACCTGAAAAGTTTCAGGAAGAATCATACCTTCGGCCTCTATTTCGTGCAAGATAAGTTGGAACTCTTGCACCTGACTGATGACAGTCTTGGTATCCACCATTTTGTACTCCAGAAATCGTCCAACGATGAACTTCTTGGTACCAGCATCTTCAGTCTTGTACTTCTTGTCAAGACTGGCCCATAACTTCTTTGCCGTAGTAATCGGACTGTAGACATTGTAAAGAGAGTCATCCAGTCCATTAAGAACATAATTTCGGCAAAGGAAGTCACCTTGTGTACAAGCATCGAATGCAAGGACTGAATCCCGATCAGTTCCGGGTTCTGGTGGATCCTCCTGCAGGAATTTGGCCAGATGTAGAGTGGTCAAGTAGAAGAGCATCTTCTGTTGTCACCTCTTGAACTCTGTGCCATCAAACTTTCCTGGCTTCTCCGGCTTCGGGTTAGAAAGTGGAGTTGGCATCAAACCTTGGAGCGGTATGTTTGTTGCCTTGCTAGAGGTATCTTGATTTGTCTCAGACATTTTTTCTGCAAGTTCAAGCAGAACAGAAGTGAGAAACATTAATTGTCTTAAGATTGTTGGGTATTCTGCTTAACAAGAATCAATCTGACAACTAATCAAGATCACTGAGATATCAACAATCTAATTGGCCAGGTCGGTAAATATCAGGTGGGAGGTTTTCCGTTCAAAAGAACGTTCCTTAATTTAAGAACCACCTTTCAATTTCCTTCCTTAGTTTAAGCATCAATTAGACTGAATCCAAGTCAGTCTCGATATACTGTAAAGTATATCCCCTGTATAAAGGACTTAATCCACTTATACAGTAACACTTAGACTGAATCTAAGTCAATCTCGATATACTGTAAAGTATATCCCCTGTATAAGGGACTTAGTCCACTTATACAGTATTTGAAGTGAGGTACGCTTACAGCGAATCTCCTTAAGACAATTACGTCCCCCGCACCGGTGCTAACGGGATAATGGACGCTGGTCTCCCAAGATACAACACTTCTTCACGGTATTTGGATAGCACTACCAAATTACCGTACGGTCGAACCGTAGTCAACCAGTACCTACACAGGATTAGCAAAACAGCGGTATAACGACAAATTTCAAATGAATATTTGTCTTACTCTTTTGGAGGAACACCCACTGGTTGAGGACGTAGGAAGGTTGAAGAATTTTGGCAGAATCTCCTTTAGGAAGTCACTTCGGATTCCCACTTCACTTGGAAGTCGCGGATTCCCACTTCGTTGGAAGTCGCTCTGGAAGTCGTTCGCTGGAGCCCAGTTCAGAACCGAAGTCAGAACTTTAGAGAGAGAGAGAAACCCAGGCCACGGACCACGAGCCCCGAGCCCGAGCCGGCGCCGGCGCCGCGTGCGTATGTATGTACGTGCATAGTTCCCTCCTTTTCGCGCGCGAAAACTCCAAGTACCCAAAGGGCACGCCCTTTGTTCTCATTATACCCCATGAGCTTCCAACACATGGCCAATGTGGGACTAAATGCATGTAGCTAACTTTAGTCCCTTTTGGCTTTGAATTAGGCAATCTTTGGACTTGAATATCTCATTCATTCGAAGTCGGAATTGAACATGTGAATATACCACGTTCATCACAAATGGAAGGAGAACACACTCCAACCATCATCCGGTTGATTCGATCAACGGATCTCGCCATAATTCAACTCGAAGATTCACCTTTATATTCTTCAATTCCAACACGTAATTTGCTTAGTGTTACAACAAAGTGCTAAATGAGCATGTATAAAGCAAAGGAGAGGAATATGATCCCAAATATATAAAATATGATACAAGATACTTTCCCACCATTGCTAGCCTTAACAAAGAATCAAAGCATTTCACTTTATCTCCTCACTAGCTCACCTCCACCATTAATAAAACCTCTCATTGTTCTCTCTCTTTTCCCCTGCAAGTCTCTCTCTCCCCCTCACATTCTCAATGGATCAGAAGCAGCAAGCTACAACTGCAGCCTCCAAACCCTTGGGCATGTGTGAGAAGCTCTTCAGTGCATTCCAGCCGGGCCTGCGCCCCCTTCGCCGCCTCACTTTCCGTCAGCAAGAAGAAACCACCGCCTCCCCGGCAGACTCTTCGCCGGCTCAGGCCCACCACGGCCCCATTCCTCAGTCCAAGCTCCCAGAGCCAGTTGCACCACCACCACAAGGGAAATCCAAGTTGCCAAAAGTCCAGCATAATCCAAAGCCCAAGCATCAGGAGAAGCCACTCCCGACACCTGCAAGGCCGGAGGCCGATGTGAGGCCGTTAGTCCCAGTGCCACAACCGCTGCCGCCGCCGCCGCCGCCGCCAAAGGCAGAAGCACATAAGCCAAGGAAGGGGTTCAATGATAAGGTGGATGAATATATCAGAAGTACCAAGGCCAAGATGAGGATTACTTCAATGAAAGCGGGTCAGCCTGCTGGTGACACTCCTCGCTCTTAAAAAGGAAGATTTCAAGTTCCACAATTATTCAACGGGGGTTGACTTGGATAATATGCATGTTACGACTTTAATGTTTGCGAGTTTGCTCTATCCTACTACTTATGGTGTTGGTCTTACTTTTTCTTAAATTTGTGTGTATTATGCGTCATTATGTCATGTAAACATAAATGTCTTTGCATATGCAGAGCTTCTGTTTTTTGTGTGTTTGATTGAAGAGAACTTGATTGTTTCATGCCGTTTGGTGTGTCCTAGTGTTGTATAATTTTATTGTTTTTAAGAAAATTTGCAGCCCCATCTTGAATTTGTCCAACTCATGCTTGGCTACTGCAACAAGTCTCCACGGCTTTGGAACATTAGTATTTTGTTAGGGGGGGGTTCCGTTTCAGGCACTTATGTGAAACGCAATTATGAAAAAAAAGCACACTCAAAAAATTTAATTGGCTTCGGCCATTTCCTTTTTAAAAGAGAGAGCACGCACTCACGTGCCAGGTACAGAAGCGTTACCGAGGGTCGCGCGTCAACGTGTCGAACACAGAAGCGCTGTTGAGCGCACTTTTGAGCAGTGAAAAAGACTTAAATGCCTCCTCAGTATTAAGATGAAGGTTGTGACCAATGATCACAGTCCTCACAAAAATGCCCTATTTCTAAGTCTTTATTAGGCCTACGACTTACAAAAATGTCTTGTTTTAATCTTTATTAGGAGTGCGATTATGATCACAGTCCTCACAAAAATGCTATGTTTCTGAGTTTTTATAGGACTACAACCATGATCACTATTCTTTTTATTAGGACTGATCGCAGTCCTCACAAAATACCATGTTTTTAAGCCTTTATAGGCACAAAAATGTCATGTTTCTGAGTCTGTATAAGATTGCGATCATGATCACAATATTTTTTATTAGGATTGCGATCAAGATCACAGTCCTCACAAAAATGTCATGTTGCTGAGTCTTTATAGGATTGCGACCATTATCACAGTCCTTTTTATTAAGACTTTGCAGTCCTCAAAAAATGTTTTGTTTTTGAGTCTTTAGAACTGCGATCATTATTGTAGTCCTCAAAAAAAAGTCATATTTTTGAATCTGACTCTCTCCCTGCTATGTGAGTGATTTGATTTGATTAGGTCTCATATACCATCTTGAGATCGAGCTCGAATAATCTATAGCGTTGAAGCTGCTCGCAGCGAGACTCATCTGCAATGAGAAGCACGCTTCCTTCAGGCCAAGCGATGAAGAACAACACATGAATTCGAGAAAAGAGAAAAAAGAGAGGAAAAAAAAATTATATGGGAAGAAGAATCCGATCTGTCTGACTTTTTACTGACGTGAATGAGACTGAAGCCAAATAAATTATGAAGTTAAGTTTTGTCTATTTATGTTAAGAAATAGATGGTTGTAGCCAAATTTCCTTTCGTTAACGTCATCCCTTGAATTTTTCACTTATTATTTGCAATAACCTTTCAAGAAATTTTAATTTTTTTCCCCTTTTATTCTTTTGAGCTATAATAAAACAAGCACTAACATTTTTGAGAGGGAGTAAAAATAAAATTAAAACTCGGACCCAAACACCGAAGCCCGGCGACATGGCTGGGCCCGGCCCAGTTAAGACCCCGGGGAAGGATCACGGGGACTCGAACAGACCCAATTCTGACCGTCCGATTAAAACTAAGACTCGGAGTGACGATCAATCGGACGGCTGCTTCAAATTAAGGACCATCTTTTTAACCCGCATTTAAATTCCCACAAAAAGATAAAAAAATTACTAAAAACAAGACAATAATAATCTTAAAAATTTCCCTTTCTTCTTCCTCTCGTTCGATCGATCGGACTTCTTTAGGTGAGTGCAATTCTCTTTCCATCACTTAATTAGATAATTATCCCCTTTTTTGGGTAAAATTATCAGAAATTGTTGTAATTTTCTTGTAGCTGATTTGTTGTAATTTTCTTGTCTAAAATTGGTTGATAGTTGTGAGTTTTTTGCTTTGTTTGGTGATTATAGCAGATTTTAGGTGGCTTTAGCTAATTTCTGGTTGGTGTTGATATGTGACAGTTAGGTCATGAAATTATGAGTTTTTTAAAAGAATATTTAGTGTTCGTAGCTCTATATTTACAATTACTACTATTGTTGTTGAGTAGAATTTGTTAATGTTTCTCGTAGAAATCCCAATTTCTAATTCTTTTTTTAGTAAAATCATCTGTGATGGGAATAATAACTTTTAAATGTATTTTGAGAAATTTCTAATTTTTCATCTTTTGTTGGAGCTGTTAGTTATAAAAATATCTTCTTCAGATGATGTGGGGTTTTTTTTTTTAATTTTTGATTTTTGTTTAGGGTTCACCTGTTCTAATAATTTGAAGAAACTTTATTCACTTTTAGTTAGATTGGATGATTCACATCAGCTCATTCACTCAACTCAATTTGTCTGTTTCCAGATCTGGGATTTGAAATTTTGCATTTTGATATCATAGCCACTATGAGGTTCAAGTTCACTAGAGGGAGTAAGGTTGAGGTATTGAACAAGGGAAAGTTCCCTTGGGTTCTTGGCGTTGTGCCGAGATCATCTCAGGTAATGGGCACAATTATAGTGTTAGATATAATCATTATTTGCCGGAAATGGGTTCGACTGTGGAAAGAGTGACGAGGAAGGACATTAGGCCCTGCCCTCCTCCGATGGTCGGCTCGAGGAGTTGGGTTCCTGGCGACATTGTTGAGGTATTAGAGGATGGTTGTTGGGTGCCTGCGCAAGTGTCAAAGGTTGTTGAAGAAGGGAATTACTTTCTTGTTAGGCTTCTTGGACCCTCCAGGGAGTTTGTAGCCCAGAGATCCAATCTCAGGTTGCGGCAATCTTGGAAAGACAATACATGGGCTGTGATTGAGAAGGTAATATTGTCTTATTCTTCTCTGCAATACCCATTTCCTTTTTCTTCACTGGATGGTTGTCTTTAAAGAATTGGCTACATTTTTGGATGGTTGTCTTTAAAGAATTTGCTACATTTCCTACTTACCCATTTCATTGGAACTAGATTGGCTATGCTCAGTGATTCTTATCATATACTTTGATCATCCTTTTACTGATTAGATATATCAAATCTGTCCTATTCTCTTTGAATTTCCCCTTTCATGGCAAACTTCCAAGCAAACTTCAGGTTTGTGTCTCTCTATGGTGTGTCTTATATGTTGATTATTTGCTTGCAGGAGTCTGGAGAAGATTGTGATGGGAAGGTGGGCATTCTATCAAAAGCAGAGAAGCTTAAATGTGGAAAATTTCAGCCATGCATAGAGACGAAGGGATGTACTGGCAATGATCATTTTCTTAATGAAAATGACCACTGTTTCGAGGAACCTTATCAGGTTTTCTCAAGAGAAAAGAAGAGAAGGAAGCAGTTGAGCTCGCACAATGTTGAGGCATATACTGGACCTTGCAGAAAGATGGAAACAGACATGGAAGTTGGAGCACGCCAAAGACTAATTGCTGGACATTCATTTCAATCACCAGAAAAGGTAGATGCTGTTGCTTCACCACAAGTTATGTTTGGTGAAAAACATATGCACAGTTCCTTAAAAAATGGTATAAGCCAGTTTCCTGAATTGGGCACTCACTGGGGAAGGCCAAATGATGATGTTGTTCACTTCACTGTAGGAAGTTTAGAATCTAGTGATTCTGGGAGTCTTTCATCCTCAGTCGGGAGTTCTAGCCCTAGCTGTAGTCCATATAGGTCAAGGATGCATCTAAAAACTGGTCCAACTCAAGATTTGAGCATTCATTCTGAGGATGCTGAAGTCCTTTGTGGGTTAGGACGAGAACCTTCTCCTACAGAAGGCAGATTAAGAAGTGAAATTCATCAATTGGAGTTAAATGCCTACCATTCTACCTTAGCGGCATTGTATGCAGCAGGGCCTTTGAATTGGGAGCAAGAAGCTGTGTTGACCAACCTCCGCCTTATGCTCCACATAACAAATGATGAACACTTACTAGAGCTAAAGCATCTAGCAAAATTTCAAATGTAATTCATCTCAGTTTAATCCATTTCTTGGTAAAAAAATCCATTACATTCTGTATCCTGTTTGTTCAACTTGTGCTGGTGTTGTAAAAGGGTGAATTTCTGAAGCTAAGAGTTAAAGACAGTGAATTACTGTGAAAAGAATTTTTGTATATGGCTATTTCAAGGCAGTGAAGTATTCTATACATAACTTTCATGATCGTTCATGTTGTTGTTTGTCTTATTTAATAGTTAGTTGACTATGTCTATTTCTTAAGTGCTGAGAATTCCTTAGGTAGATATTCTTAAGAATCACTTTTCTTAAAAATTGCTTACATTAGCGATGTTGAGATCATTCTGCTGTGGAGAACTGCTTGTGTTGCAATGTAAAGCATATGCCCAAAGAATATTAAAGGTAATGAGCCATTGAATTGTGTCAACTTTTATGTGCTTTATTTTCTCCACAGAAAGTTGACAATTGATTTGAGGTTTTCTGAGGTGAAACGTGTATGCGTGTATGAAAATCAACAATAAAACACTCAATCACACTTCACCAACATGAAATAATCGTTGCTAGGAAAGGATTAAAACTAATAATGTAGATATGAGTTAAACAAAATAACATACATAGACTACTCCAATTTCTATCCTAAATCAATTAAAGATAATAAATATGTAGACAAAAAAAATTCTACGATCAGTATTAAGGCTAGCGAATTCAAAGATAAGTAGATATGCGCAATCTCACGATTGTGAACTATAGTTAAATCGATAAAAACTCACAGATTAAAATATCAGACTTGAAATAACTGTTTTGGATAAGAAATGTACCTACTGAGGGTCAGGTGTGACCTCAATGTTCTTGTGATTATTGTAGATGTGTAGAGCTCGTTTTTACAAATCAACGCTTCGAACCGTGCGTGATTTGGAACTCCAAACGGATGAGATATGGCATGAAAATTAACTTATTTGCTTATTGGGTCTGTTTTGCTTAACAAGTTTACTGTTCATTACGGATCTTGTTACTACAACATCTCGGTTTACTGTAGCAACAGTACTGTAGTGATATATTTTTTCTAGGGTTTTAAATTAGTAATTGGAGAAATAGAACTAGGTTTAGAATAGGATTTAAAGATTGGAGATAAGAACTAGGATTTGGAAGAGGAGATAGGAGATAAAAAAGATGATAGGCTAGTTAGTATTTTACACCACTAATCTAATGTTTCTCTAAGGCTTCACATACAAAGAGAGCTATTTGAGAGAGAACTCATAACTCACAAATTTTGTGAAAAATTTCATAAACTTCTTCATTGCCTTTCATATTGTTTGATACAAGAGGTTTTTTATAGGCTTGTACAAAATTGAATACAACTCAAACTAAAACTCTTAATCAGAATAAAATTACAATTTTAAATTTTAGAAACTAAACTTTTACTAAAAAAACAACTCTAAAATAAAGAAATTCAAAATAAAGAAACTAAAATACATAGAGTTCTGCTACTACTAAGAAATTGAACGAGGTGTCTTTTCCACCGGTGGTACACGTACCATACACGTGGCTTGATGTCCGCATCATTCTCCCTGTGTTGAAGAGAACTCGACTTAGTCGAGTTAGAAGTGAAAGTGTTTTCATACTGCTTCAAAATTTCATGATTAATCTTTGACAGTTCACTTCGGTCTAGCCATGTATCATCAATTAATACTTTATCTATCCAACAAATCAGATATTTTCGAATACCGCCATCTTGGGTGGTGATAATTTTATCATTTAAAAATTTATCAATTTGACATGCTGCATAGGGAAAAACACTGGTAGTGGTGAAAAGAAGGGGCTCTCGAAAAGGCTCAGGAGAAAGCTCATCAACAAATGAGATAACATCAAGACCTTTATAATCCACTAAACAATCAATATTGAAAGTAGAATTGATGCTAAAATCTGTAGAAAGATCTATAATATAAATATTATTGTTCAATTTCATCAAGATTTCAAATGGATCAGAACTACAAGCATGCAATTTTTGAACATCGCCAACATTAAACATATTTAATTTATTCCTATCATCAGTTCTATTTCATGATTGGCGTTATTTTGTGCAATTTTATCACTGATTTCATCGCGTGGTGTGTGTACGTGTGATGCAAAAGATGATGTAACTGGTGATGCAGACTCAATGACTTTACACTAATCGGCTATGGGGATAAGGTCTGTGGAGAATTTTGATTTAGTACCTAAATAAGTCATAAGAGAAAAGGAGATAGTGTCGGCAGTAGAGGAGGAAGGGGTTGGTGATCAAAATAGATAACAATAGTAGGAGTTGGTAGTAACAGAGGCGGAGAAAGTGGTGTAGGCAATAGAGCCAAGGAAGGGAGAGGGTGGATGACAGTAAACTTCTTAATCACATGAGTGACTTTCGTAGAAATAATATTATAAGGCTTAGGTGCTTCAATGAGAACTCCGTCATTGATGACAATCTTAAATGTGCTTGGACAGTTGGCGGCAACATGCCCATAACATTGACATTTGTAGCACTTAGTTGGGACTAATCTTGGAAAAGTCCTTTTCAGTGTTATTGCTCTTATTGTTATCAGACTTTTCTTTGAATTTTCTAACTGTGGGGATCACACAAGGAACATTACTTTTTGAGTTTTGGTTGAATGAATTCATGATTTGGAAGCCATGATATCAAGTGTTGGTTGAGACTCCATGGTTTGGTTCGAGGGAGTGAGTTTGGTCGGTGGGGATGAAAATGTATTAGATCAACGGGGTTGAACATATGGTGGCACGTTCTTGGTTTCTAGCTCTTTTTTCATTCTATCGCATGTTTTAATCGATTGTTAACCACAGAATACTCGCCTATTTACGAAATCGGTCCAGTATTGATTAACTTGTCTAGTCAGTTTTATAGTAGCGAACCTGACTTTTTCAGCTTTAGAAAGTTGGTACCGAATGAAGTATATGTCCATGCTTTGTAGTTAGTCTAGAAGAATTTGAGGTTCCCTCAAATAACCATAGTAATGTAGACGACCACCAAAAGTTGGTATATCCATAATGGTGGTTTGAGGATTCTTATATGCAGTTTTAGACTAGATGTTTTTTTTTGGGGTTTTGGATTTTGATTTTTTATGTTTGATTTTTAAAAAAATCTTTTTTCTTAAATATCGGGTCAGTCAAACCCCAATTTTACCTGTCCATTTGGCCAGGTCGACGTAACTCAGATGGGAGGTTTTTTCGCATTTGGTATTTTTTAATTATAGAACCATGTTGAGTACCCTTCCTTAGTTATACACCAATCGTACAGAATTTTAGAGAAAAGCTTATCTTTTAATGTTTCCTAATTTTTATTTTATTTTTTTGACAAAAATTTAAACTAAATGTGATAAAGCAATTAAACGTGAACTAATTATGCAAATCCTACCTAACCGTGCTCTGATACCAAATTGATGTGAAACGTGTATCCGTGTATAGAAATCAACAATAGAACACTCAATCACCCTTCACCAACATGAAATGATCGTTGGTAGGAAAGAATTAAAACTAATAATGCAGATATGAGTTAAACAAAATAACATGCATAGACTATTCTAATTTTAATCGTAAATCAATTAAAGATAATAAATATGCAGACAAAAAAAATTCTACGATCAGTATTAAAGCTAGTGAATTCAAAGGTAAGCAGATATGCACAATCTCACATTTTTTGGACATTAGTTAAATCGATAAAAACTCAGAAATTAAAATATCAGACTCGAAATAACCAATTTGGATAAGAAACGTACCTGCTGAGGCTCAGGTGTGACCTTAATGTCCTTATGATGATTGTAGATGTGTAGTGCTCGCTTTCACGAATTCAACGTTTCGAAACGTGCTTGATTTGTTTGGACTCCAAACGGATGAGAGATATGGCAAGAAAACCAACTTACTTGCTTATGGGGTTTGTTTTGCTTAACAAGTTTACTGTTTATTGCGGATCTTGTTACTGTAGCATCTCGGTTTACTTAGCAGCGGTTAGTAATATAATTTTTCTAATTTTTTCTAGGGTTTTGAATTGGGAATTGGAGAAATAAAACGAATGTTTAGAATAAAATTTAAAGATCAAAGATAAGAACTAGGGTTTGAAAGAGGAGAGAAGAGATAGAGAAGATGATAGGCAAGTTAGGCTTTCACACCACTAATCTAGAGTTTCTCTAAAAGGCTTCACACACAAAGAGAGATATTTGAGAGAGAACTCATCACTCATAAATTTTGTGAAAAATTTCATAAACTTCTTCATTGTCTTCCATATTGTTTGATACAAGAGGCATTTTATAGGCTTGTTCAAAGTTGAAACTCAAATTAAACTCCTAATCAAAATAGAATTACAATTTCAAATTTTAGAAACTAAACTTCTAATAAAAATATAATTCTAAAATAAAGAAACTCAAAAATACATAGAGTTCTACTACTGAAAAATTAGAACGAGACGTCTTCTCCACCAGTGATACACGTGGCATACACGTGGCTTGATGTTCGCATCATTTTCCCGCTCGGAATCATGTCTCTTATCAAGTCCAAAGCTAGAGGCTTGTAAGGTTTGCTTCTGCAGGCCTGAGATGTTGGTGAGCCCTGTCACCTAAAGAAGAAACCTCCCTGTAATCTTGTTTCTGCTGCACCATTTGTTAACTTCTTCTACAGAACCTCTTCAGTTTCTGCTTTTGATGTTGATGTTATGAACAAAAAGGTTTGAGAACAAGCAGTACTAGCATTGAGCATAAAGGTATGTGAATGATACCCTGTGGGTACTGCAGCATAAAGGCATTTGTCTGATATCTTGTGGCTATTGCATTGTATTTTCCTAGACTTTGTCCTTTGTTTATGTAAGCAAACCCGACCCGTGACCTGCATCCAAACCCACAACCCACTAACCCATATATAATGATAAAATTTCATATCTACCCTCTTTAATTCAATTATATTGTATTTGTAGTCCTGAATAATTGCGTTTAACCCCTTGGATTACTTTAAGATATTATAAAAGTGACCCAGAATCGTGTTTCAGACAATAACTTGATCATTTGATTTTTGAATCGCGCGATCTTTGTACCGTTGTGATCCTTACAGCGAGAGCGTCACTACTAAGGCAAGTGTTTATCTTTATTTTCATTATATCACCATATCAATCATTAAGACTAGTAGTGTTATCTAACTAGCCTATTTGATACTCGGTATTGTGAAGATTCCTGATAATTGTCTAGAGCATGAGCATGTCCTGTTGGGTTATCAATACTGGTTATGACATGTGGTGCATGTTAGTATGTATATAGCTGGGATAAATTCTTGTATTCTGTAGTTATTCTTGTTACATAGATATTCATGTTATTTATTCCCGTTATCTGCACGATACATGTGCGCGCGCGCGCGCGCACACACTACTGTAGTGCATACCACTTGGAGAATATTTCCTGTATACCTGTTACATCATGTTCCTGTTATACGAGGAGTCGTGTGTACTTATCAGACCATGTCCACACACGCCCTGCTGTAGTATCACTAGGGGATAGGGAGACTTAATGATTGACTAGATCTTATTGGGTGGGTGTCCTAGATCCATTATAGTCCCACTGCAGGGGACGTGGTAGTGCTGGCTATCGTCTGTTATAGCTCGTTGAGCTCCTGTTTTTCGTTACTTGTTTCGCATTAGCGGGTTGGCCCTGGTCTCAGCCGTTCGCCCGCCGCCGATCTTTCTCACCCTCTCCCTCCCTCTCTCACCTGATCTCTCCTCTCTCTCATCCGATGTCACCGCCTCCAGCACGTCGGTTCCCTCGTTGTCGCCTCTGAGTCTGAGCGGAGAGAGGGAGGGTGAGAGAGGGAGGGTGAGAGAGGGAGAGGGAGGGTGAGAGAGGGAGAGATCGGAGGGAGGGAGGGAGGGGGGAGAGAGATAGGAGAGAGAGTCTCTTTCCCCTTCCCTTTTTCTACCCCTCCCTCTGATCTGTACCTCTCTCCCCCTCTCACCCGATCTCTCCCCCTTATCTTTATTTTTTTAGTTTTTGAGTTTTTCTCATATTTACCTCTCAAATCTTTCATAATTCTAAATTTACCCCCAAATTATCATATTTTCTCAATTACCCCCTCAAAATAAATTTATTTTGGACATGTGATACATGAATTTTGATGTCTATATTTTTAACGATTTGTCGTGATTTTTCAAAAAAATTTGAGCTTTCTATGTAGCGTTTTGCGCGTATCACCCGAGACCGATCCGAGTCATCGCAACCGATCAATCTCAGTGCCCGCCGAGTCGGCGACCAAGACTACGACTTTGAACCATGATGCCAACATGAGCACGATAAGACATGACACACCGACACACCACGAATTCTAAAAAGTACATAGAAAACAAAAATATCATGTCCAATGTGTGTGTCTGACATGTGTGTCTGACACGACACAGCTCCATGTTTGAAGTGTACATGTAATGTTCCTAGTTTACAATACTAAATTATTATATTTTTGTCAAACTTTAATCTAAATTTATTTATTATTATTGATAGTTGTTGTTACTTATTATTATATGTTAAGATTTCTAGTTATTTTATTATTATTATTATTGCATGTATATTGAGGTTAAACCCAATCTTCTTATTTTTCCTCTTCTTTTCCTCATTTCTTTTATTTTATTCTCTTTTCACTTCAACCCCAAGCCCGGCCCATAAACAAGCCCAGCCTATCACTATCTTCCCTTACCTATTAGCTCTCATTGTCCGTTTATTATTTTATTTTTTGGCCCAAGATCTAAGCCCATCAAACCCAATGGCCCGTTAACCCACCAACCCATTCAAATCTTATCTAAATCCTAATCATAACTACTCAAATCCTAATCCTAACAACCCAATATAAATCTTTATCAAAACCTAACACTAATCTCCCACCTAATCTTCTTCCCCATCATGCTACCGACCTCCTCCATCACATTGCACCACTGTGAGTTCTCCCCTTCTCGCTCGTCAACACCCCAAACATCGAGCACCTCCTCGACCTCCGCCAGCCTTCGTCGAGTCAGCAAACTATGATATCATCGTTCAATTGCAGTGTTTGACACTTGAGCAAGTACAAAATTTGACATTATCCTGCCAAGTATAAAGATCGTAGGTAAATGCTTTGTGTGAATTGTTTATATCACTTGACTGATATATCAATGTGTAATGACATACCCTGGTAGCAGACTTGTTCTCATTTCTCTTGGTAGCGTATTTTATTTAATTTATTGTCTCACATATTGCCCCATAGCCACATTTCCTTTATGGTCTCCCTAGTCAACCCTATTATTGATGAATGAATATGCTCTTCTGAGTTTCAAGCTTCTAAAAGATTTTTGTGTTGAATTCTTCCAGTCTTAGTGGACATTTCCATGCATACAAAACTTGTGCAGATCAGATTGATTGATATCAACATAAACAATATATAAATACCCTATTATTTATTGACATTGCACTTAATGTAATAATTCTTGATTGAATATATATTCACCCAGTTTATATGCTTCCCATATAGTCCAATGCCATCCTTCCCTTTTGGCTTGGGGGTTGAGGAATAATGCATTGATTTGGTTGACCTGACCTGATAGATCTTAGATATATATCTGATATGTTACCGACCTTTGGGATCTTATAAGTGAGTGTGTGATGATTTTGATCGGACTCGAGTGTGGAGATCTAATTAGATGTATCAGAACATTGTTATTTCAGTTATTGAGATACAGATATATTGGTGATGGTTTACCGTATCAGATACCTTGACATGGATTGATACTTGACGATCAGGATGACTATTAAGGCTAGGTTCATGATGACTATTGAGATCGGCTATTGTTATATGCAGTACATGTATATGTGATATTGATCAGTCCTAGTGAGGCTCTCTATTGAGCAGCATCCGGGCTTGTTATTATATTCATGTTATTGAAAGTTACTGGGAAAATATTGTCGGACCGTAACACATTCATTGTTCTATTGTTCTGCCGTTTACACAGTAATATTGTTCATATCGTTATTTTTACATTATTGATATTGTTACTGTAACCATATCGTCCCAGTAATCGAAATAACATGGATATTGATTGATTTAAATAATAATGTGAATTGACAACTTATACTGGGATTGGGAAAATTAATAGAAGAGACATTGTCCATGCTTTAGGTGGGTTCCATACATACCCGGAACCACAGCCCAATCACCTGGCGCTAACAGTACACACTTTCTAGACCCATTCTAAATGATTAGGCCAAATGAACTCGAGCATTATTGTTGTCGTATATCATGCCAATCACAATAGTGTAAGAGCTATCCATGTTCATGTGCCTTAGGAATGTTGGTAATCATCATTTTCTTTGATAAAAAGCATTAGCTATGGGCCTTATATCCCATTGGTTCATGCTTTTTTTGGTTGCTTCGGTTGTACTATGACAGAATCTGTGTGCATGTGCATGTGTGCTTGTGTGTGCTTCTGTTTTTGCCTGTCTGCATGCACGTGTGCTTTTGATTCAATTTCACGAGCACATAAATTTTAGAACGTAAACCAGAGAAATTCTGAGATAAGGAAAATAAGAAAAGTAATTGACAGATAATTCACTACTAGAATATAGAATTACAAAAGTCGTGATGAAACTATGTATATTTTAATGATTTTTAGATTGATAGAAGGACAAAGAATGTCAGATCATGCCAATAAATTAGCTACATTCATTGTTATTTATGCTATACATACATACAATTTTTACTGCTGCAGGCTGCTACTTTTCATTAATTGTAGACACATTAACCTGATGTTGCTCAATCCTTCAGCTGAATCTCATTCCAGTAGAAGAAGGTTCTTGTTTTAAGGCTGCCTGTCCTGAGAGGGGATGCTCCTTAACTTGTATCATTCTTGAATCACAGAACCCTTGGATGAGACTACTTCAGAAACGTGCATGTGATGGCAAGAACTGGAACGGCTCTTATAGATGGTGGAGTACTGGATTTGGATGAGTCATGCTGTAATTAATTGGTTGTAAGGCTGACCTGCAAGGCTATTGGTTTCAGCCTGGCACTTGAAATTTGTTGAACAATGAGCTAAATTACAGTAATAGAAACTGATTGTGAAACATGCAAGAAATCACATGCCATAAGAAGGCAAGAAAGCAATTGTCAGTATCATTAGTTCTTTTAGTGCCAACAGCATTTCAAAGCAACCAAGCGAAAGATGGCCCTCACTAAAAATCTCCATCCCAATCACCATTCTTCCCATCCCTTAGATTTCCCCCCACTAAACAATGGAGAAACCTGCAATATATACCACAACCGAGTTCAGTCAGCAGCCATGTCTACAATCAGTACCAAGTCCATCATCCCTCTGCTCTCACCACTCTTTGGCGCCTTCAACACCTCCACTGTCGCCTCCGTCACCGTCTGTCAGCCTCGTCTGCCTCTGAATTATGTTAGGCCACCTTCTTGATGAGAACATATGGACTAATTTATCCTTCATTTCTCTACTACTGGTATGTGTTTGTTAATTGACTTTTCTGGTGCTTCGTTTGGTGACTGATGGGATTCTTGTTTATTTGTTAGGGTGTCTGTGCTGGTCTGGTGACATTAGTGGTCAGCAAATGGAAGAGCTTGAGGTTTCTTGGCTTCAATGAGGAGCTCTTTTTTATATATTTACTGCCCCCTATTATTTTCATTGCTGGGTGAGTGCTATGATTTGTGAACTTTGAAATGTAAGTGCCTAGAAGTAAAGTTTTCAGTTTGAGTTAATTTTTGTAGGTTTTTTGACCCTTCAATCAAATCTAGTCACGAAGATCTTCAACTTATGTCTTTTACATCCTATGAATTTCTCAAGACGGTACTTTCATCATAATCATAACTCTAAAAATGAAAGTCACAAAAATCTATCAGGTTCTTTAGTGCTAGCCAAGATTTCTTTGTTTATTTGTTCAATCACATAGGTGGCAATGGACTCCTATAACCTGCTAACCTGATTTTCGGCTTTGGATATGAACTCTAACCGGCTTCTTGACCGGTATGATTTTAAGTTTTAAACCTGAACTTTGTCGGGCCTGGGTGTATGTATGGCTATTCCCATACCTGACTCCCCGGTGGCAGACCTGCTTGGAAGGAAAGCAATAAAAAGGAACATTTTCCTGAAAATTTGCAGCTGAATCAGTAGAGAGAAAGGAACCTTCATCTCATGCAAACACTATTTGTGGATAATTTATGAACTTATAGAAAGAAGTATGGTCATGATGGATGCTAGATATCTGTTGTCAGATCTCTCCTAGAACAAAACGGTTGTGAGAACGACAAATGCTCCTGATTTTTATTGGCTTGCTCTTGGTAGCCCTTAAAGCTCAAAGTGCTTTCTCAATTACTAGAGAGTCGAAATTCCATTTCAGGAGTTCATAAAATATATGACACAGTAAGTAGTTGGCACTTGAAATATACTTTGCTTAGATCTATATGAAGTGCTGAATCATTATTATATTATATTATATTTATTTGATTTTCTTCTGATGAACTGCTAAGAATTAAAGAACACACCCTATACATACAAATCTGAACATCATAAACAGTTTTTTTCGGAACTTCTCAGCAGTTCTACACTTGTACTTTTCAGCGTGTAGGCACACTGATATCGTTTTCTCAATTAATAGAGAGAAAAATTCCGTTTCAGGAGTTTATAAAATATATAACACGGTAAGTAGTTGGCACTTGAAAGAGACTTTGTTTAGATGTATATGAAGTGCTGAATCATTAATATATTTTATAGTATTTTTATCTGATTTTATTCCGATGAACTGCTAAGAATTAAAGGACACACTCCTATACATACAAATCTGAACATCCGAAAAATATAAATAGTTTCCAGGTTAAGAAAAAACAGTTTTTGGGGAACTTCTCAACAATTCTACTTTTTGGCGTGGTAGGCACACTGATATCATTTTGCATTATATCGCCAGGTAAGATTTTTTTCTCTGAGGATGATGCCTGTTCTATATATTTATGTAGAGAGTCCTCAAATGTCGCAAGTCAACAGCCACTATACGATATAGTATGGCAATGTTTTTGATATGTGTGGCGGACCTCAAAATTTCTGCTCATCTAGTTGTTCTTCGTAGTATTCAATTGCCTTATTTCTTATGATAATTATCAGTTTTGTGCTTTTTACTGATTAATTTTATTTCCCGCTAATTGCTGGGAGCATATTTTTTTATTCAAAGAAATTGGTGTAACATCCTTCAGCTTCGAAGATTATCTAGGTAACAGGAGACTCTGTAACTTTTAGACTTCTTTCAATGTGTTCCATTTTGATGGTAACAATTGGATCCAAAATATATGCAACCAATGTTAGACTTATTTGGATTAGAGTCTAAATTAATTTGGACCTACACAAGTCTAATTGGATTTATACACCCGTCTCTATAAGCCTATGTTGTTTGACCCAATAAAGAATTGATCAAGCCTAATGGTTTGGGTTTAGACTCGTTTCAATTACACTTAGCCATTGGTGTATATAAATTAATAATGTGGATCTCATCTACACGTGTGGAACGCGTGATATTAATCAAGGGCCTAGATCTATGATGCGTTGAACTAGAATTGCCTTGAGCCTATAAATATCATGAATTAGATTCCCTCTCACTATGACTTAATCTCTCTTGGAGGCCTCTCATCTCCTCTAAGAATCAAGAAGAGAACTTGGTGGTTGGAGAGAAGAATCCTCTCCCTCAGGGCCTCAGCTCCGGCGTCCTTGAGATCATGCATCCTTTAGCATCTCTTTCGTGATGTAATCATGTATGCCTAAACACTTCTTTCCTTTGATCTTGATAAAGAGGCTTTTAATTTATACGTGGATCTTATATGGAATAATTATTAGATCAACAGCCAATGGTGCTATATTTTTAGCCACAGATTATGTATGCACATTGCATGTAATCTTTTAAAATAGACACAAATAATCTTTTAAAATAGACACAAACCATTACATTTTCAAATTTATCGTGTTGTTGGTACTCACTTTGCTCATTTATCATGTAAGATAGGTCCTCAATCAAGAGGAGACACCCTTACTTACAGTCTCGTATTTGGCGAGGGAGTGGTCAAACACATCTATCATACTTTTTATTGCCACCCAGAAGATGAACTTTAAGAATATAGAAGCTTTGGATGCCTTGAAATTATTTTGGAACTTCCTTTACCTCTTCACCACAAGTACCGCACTGGTATGGCTGAAAGTTTTTAGCTTATTTGGTTTAGATAAGAAATCTTTAAGGTTATATACGTTACCTGTACATCTATTTGATCCTTTTGAGATCTTCTTTGTGAAATCTTTACCTTATGTAACATGCCATTTGCCATACATTTATAGGATCAATTGCCTAACAAATCCTTTCTGGAATAAGATACAATCTTCTAAAGTTTGATTAGACCAAATCAGAATCAGTTGAGCCTTAATCTTTACTCTAAAAGTCAAAAGATTATTAACTAGTTCTTTCTCTAGTTCTTTCTCAAGGCAATGTTGCACAAGAAAGAGCTTGTGCTGGAACGTAAAGTCCTGGTGGCAACACCATAGTTTGTTGACAGTAATCTCTTGCTTAAACTTCCAATTTATGATCTTACTTGTCTCTAGCAAATAATTCCAACAACAAGCTTATCATTTTATCTTTTCAAAATGCTTTGTATGACCTAGTTCTGTTTCTTCTTTTATTTTAACATTTTAAAGACTTATGATATCCTGTATAATTCAATATTACCTTTTCTTTCTACATAACCACCAATCTGTTGTGTAACTTGTGTTACCTGTGTAAGTTGAACATTTACATTTTATTTTATTTATTCTATTCTATGCTTCGTTGTAGTAAGGAAACCAGGAGAAATAGAAGAGAAATTTGCATTGTTGACGAATAAAATTATTTGTGATGGGAGAGGAACAAGAAGTTCTATTTCCAGTCCTGTTCCTCTTATTTATCAATATTGGGAGCTTACCCCTATGAACGAAAGTAGGCTGTAGAACATGTGCAAGTAATATTTAATAATGTTTTACTGAAATTTGTTTATCATTTTATTTTCATTGTTAAGCTACATAATCTGTTTCTTATAACCCAACTTCATCAGTATATTGCAATTAGCTAGTTAACATGTCAAGGCACATGACATGTATTCTTGCTATGGTTTTAGTCAATATTAGAAAGTCTTATTTATATCTATCCTTTCCTTTTTTCCCCCCTTTATTCTAACATTTCAGTTGGGACTTGTAATTGCTTATGTCATAAAGAAATTATATTTTGGAAGGTATATGCCTCTTTTTATCTCATGTGAATTATTTTCCATTTATAGTCTATTATATAAGTTTTAGGAATATCATAAAAAATTGCTCAACATTGTCATCATTTAAGCCTTACCATCAAATTGGTTTGTCTCTATGGAGCATGATTTGAGGCAGAGAAAGCTCATAAGAGAATGACCAAGGTTTTAGACTAGCTACCACCCATCAACTCTTCTATGAGTTGGTTCTAGATTCCTGATGAATGTAACTAGGGACAAGGGAGGTCCCGGGCGAAAAACCTTGAAGGCCAGTTGGCAACAGATAAAACTATACTTTCTACTTTTTAGGACATATAGCTCAATCCCATTCAACTTGGTACCTAACCTCTAAATTTTGATAGACTTATGTAGAGTTTAGACAGAGGTAAGACATTATGGTTTGCCATAAGAAATTGGATTCATCTTGGAGGTACAAAATAACCTAAGCCAAATGGAAGCACTATAAAAATTATCATGGTTTCAAATATTGGTTGATTCCGATATATCTCGATAATATTGTATCGTGTTTTGAGATACCCGATACAAGTTCAACCCAATAATAGCTGCCGATATTGCTGATATGGACAATGTGGGTGATATTGATGCTGGTATTGATGATATTGATACTAAAAACTATTGGCGGATACCGATACTGATACTGATATTTTAAACCATGAAAGTAATGCACTAAATTAAAAAATTTCAATCTTTATATGCATAAATATTTCAACTATTAGGCATTATTAAGTCTCTACTACGAAGATTTACATTTACTATAGTACTTCATTTTTCTAGCAACTTATAACTATTCCGTATATAACCTGCCTTTGATTGTGTATTGATGAATTATTACTATTATATTACTCTCACAAAAAAAATTAATACTATTATATTGTTTAAAGTTTATTTTTCATCCCTTAATAACAGGTGAAGTGAGTGCAACTGCTTAAGAGGCCCACAAAATCACTATACTTAGCTTCTTTTTAGGGACGAGGGTATCTCAGCACATAACACCATAGTACCATACCTGTTACTGGCGAACTTCTATTGCAGAGTATAATTTGATGTGGGTCCACAATCCTTGGTGCTTTTGAATATACTCACACAGTGTTAAAACTGTACTATCTTTATGCAGGCATTCTACAACTTGAGAAGTTGCAATTGTGTTGCTCATGGCGCATCCGTTTTACATGGTTGCAGAGGTACGCATGCAGAACAATTTTCATTTTGCAACCGACCTTTGAAGGTTTCCTTAAATAATTACATATATTTCATGGCAGAGAAAATTTCTTAATGTTAACATATTTGGACTGGTCATTTAGTTACTGCTGTAATTTTCTTTGAAATCATTTACATGCAGCAAGATGTATCGAAGTGTTTATGGAAGTCCACTTTTATACTTCGATTTTGGCTTCCTTTCTGATGCATTGTCTAATTACTTTTTATTTTGATGTGTGATTCTACAATCTATATAAGTGATGTCCACACTTGTTGATGTGAAACGTGTCCCTATGAGGAGAATCAATGATAAGACTACGCTTCACCAATAAGCTATGATCGTCAGGTAAGAAAGATTAAACTAATAATGCTAGTGAATAGAATTAACAAGAAAAAGCATGTGCATGCTAAGCAATTTCAATTGGGAACAAATTAACAATAATAGCTACGTTATACATGCAAGCTTCTGCAATTAATATCAATATTAATGAACCACAAGTTGCAGATGCATACAATCACACCAATATGTTGACAACAATTATCAAGACCCTACAAAAAAAATGATCGTGATCAGAGGGTCACGTTTGACTTTAGTGTCCTACTCATATATGCTGGGATGCGTAGGGTTGTCTATCATGACCCCAACACTTCGAAAATGGCTCGAATCGAACTCCGAACGACTGAGAAACAGTCGAGAAACTAGTGTGAACTACTAACAGTCCTATTTTTGCAAACTGGTCTGTAGCGGGTTGGGTCAGATCTGGACTCGGGCGAAGCGGGTCGGGGGTGGCTACGAATCAGGGTCTAGGTTGTTGTGATCAAACCGAACCTGATTATCAATGGTTCGCAATTGTGTGATTTGAGAGTTAAAGTCAAAAGATGATGAAGTCGACATCGGAAGGGTGACGACATCAAATGTTCTTGGCGGAGATGGAGGTGGCCGGCGATGTTCACGGTGATGACGTTGATCGGTGTCATAGTCGAGGTCGACGAGGATTGATGAGGTCGAAGTCGGAGGAGAGGTGGCAGGGCCGAAGGCAGCAAGCGAGAGCGGGGAAAGGGCGGCGACGGGTTGACGTGATGGCAGGAGGGTGGTGGCGGGTAGGTTGGTGGGGGAGGAGAGGGGAGAAAGGCAGCATGAGGGGAGGAGGATGGTGACAAGTCGACGTGAGGCCAGGAGGGCGACAACGGCTATAGGCGAAGGGAGGATAATGAGCAGGGGCGGCGCGCGAGAGGGTGGCAGCGGTCTGTAGGCGCGGCGAGGAGAGGGGATGAGGGCAATGAGGGCGGGCAGCAGGAGAGGGAGGGTGAAGGGCAGTGGGCCCGAGTTGCTAGGGATAGAGAGGGGCGGCGAGGGGAGGGGGTTGGCAGCAGCTAGGGTGTCGGGTTAGGTTTTGAATTAGGGTTTTGATTTGTTTTTTGAAGATAGGGGAAAAGGGAGGGGGGAGAGGTGGCAGATGATGATGAGATATGGCTTGTTAGGGGGTTCACCCGTTTAAACTAAGGTTCCTTGGGGTTTCACATATCTTAAGGGAGTTTTGAGATAATAAAATCACTCAATTGTTTAGTAAAATAATTTTGCATTCATTAACTTTATTAGTTAGAGAAGGGGCTTTTAAATAGGCTTTACAAAAATTTAAAAAATTCCCACAACCAATATGGGACTAAAACTACTAAATAAAAGAAAGAAAAATCAACTCAAATAAAATAAAAGAAAAGTACATCCAGACTTAATCCTAAATAGCTAATCGAACAACATGGATACAATGCGTCTCCTCCTACGCTAATATACGAGCCAGGGACGCGACTGGATGTCCGCATCACTTGTTCATTATTTTCATAATCTAGGCTAGTTTCATGTATAATTTCACTTTCTTGATACTCACTATTGACATCTTATTTGTCTACAACTCTTTTCTCCCGGCAGCATAATTACTATTTTCTCTTGTGGCATAATCATGTCACACTATACATGGCACAATGTCACTGGACGCTCATGGGTAACAGCTAGGTGAGCATCCACTTCTTTTCATGAGTTCCATTTGCTTATCATAACAATAAATGTTTTTGTCACAAGCAAAGGATGTTGTAGCCCCTCTTTTTTTATCCCCGAGAAAGGCATTTATTTACATCTGATTTAATACCTTTAACAGTATTAGTCCTAAAGTCAAAAGATACCAAGAAGGACATTAAGTTATTTGCTATCAAGATCGTCCAAAATATGTAGTTGTCACCAAATGGCTGGAGGGAAGTTGGTAAGGTGCTTGACTATCAAAAGTGGTCAGCAGGTTCAAGGCTTGAATGAGTACTAATAAAATCTGGAAACCCCCAACCCCACCCTAAAACCCAAAACCCAACCAAAAAAAAAAAAAAAAAAACGGTAAGGGGTGGGAGTTCCCCACCTCTGCCCCAAAAATATATAACAGTAGTAGATAAATAAATACAAGTAGTTGTTTTCTCACAATGGATGACCAATCACTTTGCAGTGTTGTTGCAAACTCTCTGTTTGAATATTAGTTTAATTTTCCTTTTTCTTGTGATCTACCTTTTTTTTTTTCCTTTCAAAGGGTAGTTTATAGAGAAGCCCCCTGAGATTTTAAAGTCTTACACGGGACTCCTTGAGGTTTAAAAACAAAGGCATCAACCTCTTAAAGTTTAAAAACAAACATATTAACCCCCTGAAGTTTAAACATGAACACATTATCCCCTTGATATCTCACTTGGCCTGCAAAGAACTTAACAATATTAAAATTTTGAGGTTAACCATGAAATATCCCCCCCCCCACGGCCCACATAGAATCTAACAGCTTTAAAAATTTTGAGGTGACCTTGACATTTTTGCTTGTGTTGTTAAGTGAGGATGTGGGTTAGACATTGGATGGGGTACTCAATTCCAAGCAACACCGAACCATAAAAGGCGGATGCTTAGAGCTTTTGGAACTCGCATGAAACCCGACGGGCCATTTTTTTATCTTTCCCAAAACCTGCGCAACCAGAACCTATCGAAACCCAAGCTTACACCCATATTCTGACCCCCTCAAAACCCATTATAAATATAGATATTCAATGAGTAGTTATCTTAATATATTTGACTTGACATTAATTAGTTATCTAAACACATATATACTCATCCTCAATCATTTTCTTTACTTCATATCTATAATTATAGTGGGAAATGCTAGGCAAGTGCCTCTGTAAAAACATTGTTAAGTCCCAGGTGAGGTATTGGGGGTAAACCTCGGGGGGTTAATGTGTTCGTTTTTACACCTCAAGGGGTTACTATGTTTGTTTTTAAACCCCAGCGGATTCTGTGTAAGATCTTAAAATTTCAAGGAGTTTCCCTGTAAATTACCCTTTTTCAAATGATGATGAAATCATGTTTTGAGTTAATCGTACAATAAGTTATATTCTATGTTCCCTGGTTTATGCTATAAATTCCAGGCATGCATTTGCAACAATGTCATTCATTGCAGAGACTTTTATATTCCTTTATGTTGGTATGGATGCTCTGGGCATTGACAAGTGGAGACCATGTCATTCAAGGTAAGAAATTTTTTGACATGCCATTTGACTAATCCCGCACACAATGACTCTCACTAATTTTTTTTTCTTTTTTTAAACATTGAAAATCATACCATTTTAACATTGCATTGTTTTGCCCCCCCTTCAATTATATGATATGACATATTCTTTTTATGTGTAACTTTGTCCATAAGTTTGATATTTTGTCATGGGCTTGTACTCAGTAAAGAACAATTTTGTCCATGTTCACATTTATGCATATATTTCTTAGCTTCATCTTTTTTTTGATTCGGTGTTTGAAGAACAATTGCAGTTAGTGGAACAATATTTACTCTTGTTATGATTGGAAATGCTACATTTATACTCTCTCTTGCAAATATTGCAAATTGTTTCCAAACTGGAACTAGTAGAAAGATTGATTCAAATGTTAAATCACATGAAGAAGACATGGTTTAAATGATTTTTTTTCCTTTGTAACCTCTTGTTATGTCACTTCAGTTTGTAATTTGGTGGGCTGGCCTTATGAGAGGTGCAGCAACTATTTGCTTTATCATATGAGGAGGTACATCTTAACTCGAGCACTTCTTCTTCTTCTTCTTCTTCTTTTTTCATGATTACTTTTCGAATGAATAAAATATGCAAGTTTGTCCGCAGATGTTTGTTGTCTGCATGACCTCTCCCATTACTAAAAAGAACCCGGCCAGCAGCTCAAGCTGCTCATCTTATCTCCTTTTTCCCGTGGTTATTCTCGATGAATGCAAATTGAACCATTCTGCCATTTTCTTTGTGCTTGCAGTTTACAAGTGGTTCTTCTTTATCAGAAGATGGTGCGTTTATGATCACCAGTTCAATCATTGTGGTACTCTTCAGCACAGTGGTACGTCAGCTTATGTCCAAAGTTACATCACGAATGTCGGAAAACGATTGAATGCACTCGACTCTACTGAATTCTGTGTCTACTGACAGGTACTTGGTTCAGTGACGAAGCCTCTGATACAGGCAATGCTCTCACAGCACCTGACGTCACACGACACTCAATGAGGCCGCTGCCGCCAGCCTAGAAGACATCCGCCACTCCTTGCTTGAACACGGCAACAGCAGGGGTGAGGATGAGTGGGAGAATCGTCATGGAAGTCGGGAAGTGAGCCTGCCGTTGCTCATGATGCATCCGATCTCAACCATCCACCACATTTGGCGAAAGTTTGACGACCGGTTCATGAGGCCTGCGTTCGGTGGGGCGTGGTTTTGCGCCGTGCCTTCCTGGTTCGCCAAAATCTGACAATTCAAGTCACCACCAGCATGACAATGAAAAGCTTTAATCTTATATGTTGTCATCTGATATTGAATGCTGTATCATTCTGAGAGTGTTTGATGGATTGTTTTTAGACCAAAGGGATGTAATTAAAAATGATTATGTATGTGTACAGTGTATTGTGTAGTGTGCACCAAGGATTTAGTATAATATTACAGTCTTCATTTTCTACAGTTTTAGATTGTCTGAATCCCAAAATTACTCATCAATTGATTGTTCATGCATAATGTTTACTGCATTTTATAGACCTTTTAAATGCTAAAGATATGCACCGCAAATCCCTACTATTTTAATTCAAGACTTTTTTTGACACTAACCTTTCATGTACTGTTTATGTACCCGTATTTGCAAATTAAATACTAAAATACCGGTGTTGGTATTTTAAAAATTTTCTTGAGACATAAACGTTTATGTAAAATTGAAAAAATTATGCAACATGTTCATCAGGTTAAACTTGAAGTTTGGTATCTTTTTTACCCCACACATAACTACTACAAGTACAAAATACGGTGTAGTTTTCATTTTCTACTGTTTTTGATTGTCTGGATCCCAAGTTACTCATCAATTGATTGTTTACAAACGTCTTTTAAATGCAGGAAGGAAAAATTGCACCCCAAATCTCTACTATTTTAATGCAAACTGCTTTGATTCTAACAGTTGCTAAGCGTCTGCTCTCATCTACTATTTATGTATGAGTATCCCGTATTGCAAATTAAAATACTAAAATATGTACTAAAGGGGGCCTTTATAAATTTTCACGGAACTCGAAATTTTACGTAGAATTTAAAAAAAAAAAAAAAAAACATTGCAGCATGTTCATCAGGCAAAACTTGAAGGTTGGTATTTTTGCACCCCAAGCATAACAGTTACGAGTGCAAAAATACGGTGTAAATACAAATACTATTCATCTATAGGGTTTGTTAGCGGGAACGGATATTTCCACCCAAAGAATGATGGAGGCACCCAAAAAATTATTACAAGTGTGTCATTAGAATTTTTTTTTAACAATTTCACTCTTGATAAAAAGTCGACAATGTCATTCCCCCCCCCCCCCAAAAAAAAAAACCCATCCCTCCTCCCCCCCTCCCCTTGCCCTCCCTGCTGGCCTCTCTCCCTCCGCCCCAACCCCACCCCCCCGCCCCGCCCCACAACAAAAAAAAGATCACTAGCTAGAGCTGTTCGGCCGGATCTGTCCACACCAAAGTCTGTTCGCCCAGATCCGACGGAACAATTATCACACAGAGTTTGTTAAGTCAGATCTGACAGAAAAATTGAACATACCTGTGAGTCTGTTCACCCAGATCCGACGGAACAGCTGGGTGGGAGGTGGAGGAGGCGCGGGGTGCCTTCATCAACTGGGGGAGGGCATTTTTTTAAAGAAAGGGGTGGCTCCGTCAATTTGGCGGGTGCCTTCATCAATTTTTTTGAGTGGAAATATCCGCTCCCTTTGTTAAATCGTCTCGACAGCGCAATTTATAATCACAGCCGTCCGTCCACGGTTAGAAACTAAGCCCTCCCTTTTTTATTTCCTTAAAATTCTCCGTGACTTGGTTTTATCCATTAAAAAAAGGGCAACAAAATCAACGCATTTCTTCTCTTTTTCTTCGTCTGTATCGAGATTCGGTGATCGGCTGAGAGAGAGAGAGAGAGCGAGAGAGAGATTGGATCGATCGAGAGAGGGAGAGATGTACGGATTCACTAGGATCGATCATGGCGGGAAGGGCGAGCTCGACTTGGAGGCCGGTGGCGGGTCGACGCTGTACCCGGGGCTGAGCGCCGGCGAGAACGAGCTCCGGTGGGGGTTCGTGAGGAAGGTGTACGGGATCCTGTGCGCTCAGGTGGTGCTCACCACCTCCGTGGCGGCGGCGACGGTGCTATACACACCGATGAACGATCTTTTGAGGGACAGCTCCGGCCTCGCCCTCGGCCTCGCCATCCTCCCCCTCATCAGTACGGTCGCCTCCTCTCCTCTACTTTTTTTTTAGCGATGTGATTGAAAGATCTGACCTTTTTTGTTGTTTTAGAGATGCATATCTTGAATTTGTTTGATTTGGAAGTTACCAGATTTCATGAAGCGTGAATTCATGAAAAATTCCCAATGGTGTACGATAATTGTACGCCTTTTATCTTTCTTTCTGGATCGGCGAGAATTGTGTTATTGGGGAATGAAACAATGTTTGCCATTAGAAGTTATAGAGATTGAATTTGGGGATACATCTAATTAGAAGAAGAAGAAAAAATAACGTAGAATAGTGATGTAGCTGAAGCAGCAAATTCAAGAGAGTAAGGAATTTTGCGAGAATTACGTCATCTTACGCCCATTGTTCAATTGGGTGGTTCTTATGTTTACTTATTTATCTACATTCCTAAAGGTAGAGCTGCATTCCATGACTTTATTTTATTTGAAAGTGATAGGATATTCAGGTTAAGTGATGTTTGTTACTAGAAATTTAAGACTGTACAAGGTATTGGTATTATACTATGAAGAATAAAACATGAAATTTGAAATGTCAAATCGTTATAGAATTATCCAGATGTATGTGATAGGATCTCTCTCCTGATCCTTTTAGTGCCATCCAAATGGCCTCTCCTGTAAACTCTTGTAGCTTTCCTTTATTAGAAAACCGCCAAATTCCAAGGTGTGCGACTTGGGTAGGCAATAACCAATCCAACTTGGTTAGGGATTCATAAAGTTTGTGCGGATCTGGATTTTAAAACTTGCGGATCTGGATTTTAAAACTTGACCCATTCTGTAAATTGGGCAAGTATCAAGTTTTGCTCCGAAAAACTGAGCCCCAGCCAAATGTATACCCAGCTAGAAACACAGCTAATTCCATGAGGCTTTCATAAATCCATATCTATAGATATATGTATGCATGAGCTCATTTGTGTGTACATATCCATATACATGCATACATACATGATTATGGTCACTTTTACACGTGCTAGCTCATGGATCATAGAGTGCATGTTTCTACAGCAGGTATGTGACAAAAGGAAGACTATTTCCCAGGCAGCTAGGTGGTCTCATGCGGTCAGAACCCGCTAGATGCCTAGGAAGCAACTAGGCACCTACGGAGAGCTTCTAGGCATTGGCAATCAATGAATCTTTTTTTTATATTAATCAATTGATACCTAGATAATTCCTACATTATTAATATATGAAACCTCTTTATATTTCAAATTTGAAAAAAAAAAAATTTGACAAATTTCATGCGTAAACAAAAGCCACAAGCTTGCTTGTGGCTTATGGGAACAACACAGGCCCTTTGGCTGATATTTTGTGCCATGGGTGCGATTGAAGTTCCGTATATGAACTTGCCTTCTTCCTTCTTCGTCTAGACTTGTTTCTAGTCGAGAGGAATCAAAGATCGCATATATTTAAAAAGGAAAAAAGAAAAAAGAAAAAAGAAAAGTAAGCTTGTGGCTCTGGATAGCCAGGTCTGCTAGCATCTAGAGAGGTCCTCCTCCTGGAACCTTTAGATGACGGCATTGAAGGGAATTCTTTTGAAGAAGAAAGGAGAGAAGAGAAGAAGAATAAGAATGCGAAGAAGGGAATCAAGATTAGAAGAACAATTGAAGAAGAAAGGAAGGAAGAATAAGATAAGTATTGGCAAATTCAAAATGAAGAGGAAAGAAGAAATTGAAATTGTGGGTGAAGAGAGAAAAATATAAACTTACGGGCACCTGTTACCTGCTAATCGCTACGATGGTGAGAAGATCTGGCACCAATGATGACTTCTTCTCCTCTTCTTTTCTCTTCTCTTTCCCATCTTCAATTGTTTCTTTCTCGCATTGGATTTATGGGTTAAAAGATATCGGGTTTGGAAATTGGGATTTTAGTTGGCCCACAGTTCTTAAAAGCTTATTTACTCTAATAGATAGACATCAGTTAAGATGGAGTTTCAAGATACTTCTGCCATTTGTAAGAAATTGTGACCCTCACGTGCTCATAATAGAAGTATAAGAGGTAAAATGGGGGGACCCCGCTCTTGTGGCTTGGGGCATTCTAGCATCAACTAAGGAAAAGAAAACATTGATGAAACATTAGGTAGTGTAGAGACGATGATGAGGAAAACTATGTTAATGTATATTGCATCAACTGGGGAAGAAAACATTGATGAAACATTAGGTAGCGTATAGACGAGGACACGGAAAACTATGTTAATGTATATTGCATACTATTAGCCATTTATATTTGTGATAATTTTGATTAGTAAATGTGGAAATTGAAACTGATGAAAGTAGTGGAACCCAATTGTAAACCTCGCCTGTATGCGACCTGTGAATAAACCAGTTAAATGCAAGAATCTTGTGATGATTGGATATGTTGTTCAGCATCTCCTTTCTGGAATATTATACAGCACCTTGTGGTGTTGAAAGTCCTTGGCAATATTTGGCATGATTGATACACTAGATGCAAGATATACTGCATTTCTTGTGGGAGAGAATACACATTTTCTTGTTTACTGAGACTTATCCGGAATCTGAGCAGGAAGCTTGATAACTTTTCCTTTTCTTCTCTAAATAAGATTAGTGAGAGGAATGGACATTCTGAATGCAACAGAAGAGAGGGTGGAGCATTGGGAGGGAATGGGCTTCTCCTTTTCCACTTAAGGATGAAAATGAAAGGAGCACATAGGCATATATATACATCGTTACCTTTGGTCTTGTGATAGACTTTCCACTCATCTGTACAGTAAAGAATACCTTCAGGTTAGAAATCTGCAAAAAGAAATAAACAAGTTCAGCAATATTTGTTTGTACAGATTATAAGTGCCCTTATTGCTTGTGTATTGCTTGGTGCTTACCAATATGCTATATAACTTATGGACACTGATGAGTTTCCAACTCCAACACAAGCATAGGTGCTCTCCAAACTCCAGACACAATGACACATTTATATTTGTGATTGACATGTATGATTATACACTAAGCTTATGTTTGTATATAGAAGAATCATAAGCGCTAAATTAATGAAGTAACTAAGATATTATAGTTTTTGCTGAAAAAACATCAAAGCCTTTTGATATATGCATGCTCCATACAAATAGAAGCAAACTCTTTTCTCTGTGTAAATGGTCTATAAGCATCTAAGCAAGTCTTACCACAAATGGACACACCTAAGACTAGACAGATTTTAGTACAAGGAACTGACCTATATGTATCATTACCAATAAGGGTCTTCCATATAATATCAATGAGGATGCTCATAAATTCATATTATTGCACATTCTGCGCACTTTGTCTTCTAATCTTTTCAGATATATTCTTTCTGCTTTCAAACAGCAAGACTAATGGTGTGTTTGGTGTTGCTTTCGGGAAGGGCTATCAAGTTTTTAAAGCAAATAAATGCTTTTGTAAAAAAAAATAAAATAAAAAACAGATGTTTGATAACCGATTCAAAAAAAGACTTTTAGAAAAAACATAGACCAAAAAGCTGCCTTCTGTAGAAGCCAGAAAATGTGCCTTCTCCTAACAGCAGGAGCATAAGCTAATCCACAATGATCTTCTATTTTCTCCTATATTTTCTCTAGTGTGATCTCGCATGCAAATCTAGTTTCTAACTGAAATTTTTGATTATTTCGCTGTATTTTTCTATAAATCTTATCTAAACTTCTTTATCTTAAATTAATACTTATCCAAATTATTCCTAACAAATTATTTCATTTTTATTAATAAGCACTTAAAATTACCAATCATCATAAATCTTGTGTAAAAGTTATTTTCTAAAAGACACTTTGGGTAAGTCCTTTTCTAAAAGGACTTATTTATAAGCAAAAGCAACGCGTCAAACACACCCTAAATACTCACTAGTCTCCAAAAACTCTGAGACTGATTGGACCGTTGGAGCAAGCTACTCTGCTTAATTTGTCAGAGTTTTGTAAAGTACATTCCAACAATATCTTTTTTATAGTATTCCTGGTGAAAATAGTCAAAATAGATTTATTTCAATGAACTTATTTTTGTTATGCTGAAAAGTAGATAATGGGAACTGCAGTTTACTGACTCAACTCTCTATTTTGCAGTATTGTTCCCGTTGTATCATTATCAACAAAAGCATCCCTTGAATTTTGTCTTTCTTGGTCTTTTCACTGTGTGCCTAAGCCTTAGCGTTGGTGTGGCTTGTGCAAACACTCAAGGTTACATTTCATCTTTGAACTGCATTGACTTCCAAGGATTGTAGTATATTACTATGGCTTCCATGTTGCTTCTGCATAATTGTAACCTTAATTATATTGCAGGAAAGATTGTGCTTGAGGCTCTGATTTTAACTTCTGCTGTTGTTGCGTCCTTAACTGGGTATACTTTCTGGGCTTCAAAGAAAGGAAAGGACTTTAGTTATCTGGGACCAATTCTATTTGCTGGTCTTGTTATTCTCCTCGTGACAAGTTTTATCCAGGTAATCAAGAGAACCTTTTCTTGCTGCCAGTCCAGCATGCAGTCTTGTATAGAATTAGTTTGCAGTCTCATGTTATATGTTTATTTGATTATTCAGATTTTTTTTTCCTTTTGACAAATTCGTATAAGCTATCCATGTTAACATTAGTTTTTCTGCTTATGGTATTCACAAGCAAACCTCCTGTTGCATGGCAAAAAGTAACCCGTGATGCAAACACCTAAACAATCCAACCATTAAGAGTCATAATTATTAACTGAATAAAAAACCTCAGATTAAAAAATATTTAATAAAAACAATTGTTATCAACTTATTATCAGAAGTTTCTCACTAGGGAAATTTGTTTGCCTGAGTGATGGACAATATTGGAGGCTGAGAGACTCCTGTAATATTCTCAAGGGGAGCCACCAAAATCTCAGATGTATCTAAACTTCTATTGTTATCTTTCATGTGTTTTGTTTTATTCATCTGCCTGTAGTAAACCTAATAGAAGGTCATGCCTATGAATCATGATGTGCTGTTAGAATCGTGTTTATGAATCTTTGTTCTGCAGATGTTCTTCCCCTTGGGTCCTACTTCAGTTGCAGTCTTCGGCGGACTGGGAGCTCTCTTGTTCTCCGCTTTCCTCGTCTATGACACCGACAATTTGATCAAGCGCTACACCTACGATGAATACATATGGGCCTCCGTGGTTCTCTACCTCGACATCCTCAACCTCTTCCTGTCCATTCTAAACATGCTGAGGGGCATGCAGTCAGATGGGTAGACAAAGGAGCAGCTCGAAACTAGGCTTGCAGAGCAGCCATTGGTAAGAATGGGTTTCGAATTTATGTTGTGATTACTGTGTTACTTTCTGTAAAGTAAACTTGTGTGATTGTTTCGTATGTACTCTTTATTGGATAAAAACATAGGTTTATGGTATAAACATCTCAATCCATTTTCCCCTTATTTTATCCACGATAAGAGTCGCTAACCTCTAATTCTGGGCTCGGTTGATTGGGCACGGTGCATTGATTTACAGGGCCTAACAAAGGCCTGGCTTTTTTGTTACAAAATCCATTAGAAGAACATCTTAGAAGTCTAGCCTACCACGTTGTCGGGTCCAAAAGTGAGCAAATATAACTTCCTGCTGATCACTTCAATATCTCATACTGTAATTGACCAGGAGATTCACACCATAAAACCATTTATTGTTACAAGATGTTTAACAATCAACACCAGCATTAACTTTGAACATTAATAACATTAGTTTTGGACAACAAACAAAAGATATGTCCAGTATACAGACAATGCTTAACAAATAAAAGAAAGGGGAGCAACGATCAATCGCCCAAATAATGAAAATGGTCACTGCAAGATACCCTTGTTACTTCTCATGTTTTTACCCCCCTGCAAGTTACATTCCATGTATTCTTCTTCTGCCAGGCTGACTCTAAATCCTTTAGATTTTACAAAAGAGGGTAAAAACATTATAATTAAATTCCAGGACAACATTACCTTGACCCACAACGAATTAATACCAGTAGAGACAATAGATAACTGGAACACAATGCAACTCAGATAGCAAAGCAAACAATCTGGTACATGCTACATTGCAGGGAAAGACGAACTAGTTCCATTTTCTCACTTCCTACATAAACAAATCAGAAACTTCTCCTGTAAGAGATGGCCTGCAATATCCTAGAAATTTCACGATTAGATCAACACATCAAGAAACCCACCTCTAGAATAATGTGACCTCCCAAGAAGCGACTGCTTTTCTAAGCTAACAAAATTGGCAAGATGCAAGGGTGCAATGAGTAAAAGCATATAATGAATTTGGAAAGAAAAGGCATGACAAAGATGTGAGAATAAACACAAGTCCATGGTTCAAAAATGCTACCTCTCGTCTGTAATATCCATTTAATCATTAATGTTGCTGTTTGGCTTTGGCACCGTTGAAGATTACACGTAATATAAAAATGTTGAGAGAAATACCTTGTGAAGTTAAAGTTTGCTAAGCAACCAACCAAGGGAAGCTAAATGATATAAACAGGCAAAATAATTCTCAAGTCTAAACAATTCCATTGTTTTTGTGTCAGCACAAGAACTATATTAAGTGAGGAAATAGTAGTAATAGTTTCCTTTAGAATTTGGGAATTAGTTAGTGAGTTTTCTATTGTTTGAATGTTATTAGGAAGTATAGTTTGAAAAATGTTATATCTTTTCTGATGTTTAGATAGTAATGTGAAAATGAAAGTGGCCACAAAGTTGATCGCAAAATAATATTAAAATAAAAATTAATTAAGAAAAATAAAAATTAGATTATAATTAAATACAATTGAGATTTACATAATCATAAAATTAACTGTTTTGATTTATAACTTATTACAAATGAGATTTACATACCACAAAATTATCTTAAAATGAGGAAGTGAATGTGAAAAAGAAAAGAGAAAAGAAAAAAGAATTTTCTCCATTTTTTTTTTCAATATTTAGATGGATAAAAAAGTGAGCAATTATATTTCCTTATTTTTGCATCCGTTCCCTTCCCAAACACATGCCGGACAATTGAAAAGGATGATTGGACAAAAAAATATCACATCCAACCATTGAACTACTTCAACTATAATATATCGAGGCATACAATTAATATTCACATGAAAATAACAAGCACAAATAAAACATTAGTTATCGACGCACTCACAGGAGAAATCCAAATCGATAAAAGGAATGCAACGAATTGGATAAAGCCCGCATCTTTATACCCTCAAATCTCACGGCTTCGCGGGCTCATCATCATCTTCTTCGATATCCCAACTCAGATCCTCGTCATCTTCAGCTACGCTCAACCTCTTCCGCAAGTCCAATTTTTTAGGACTCCCACCAGATCCGCCCACTTTCTTATCATCGTCTTCCCCGAGATCACCAATCTCATCCCAACCAAGATCTTCCTCCTCCGGCATTAATGGCTGGCTCGAAACCACGGTAAAATCGCTGCCCTTGCCCGATTCTCCGGGCTGAGATTTTGGTTCCGAAGGTATCTTATCCGCTGTTTTCAAGGCCGACTCATCACCCCCACCTACATTCTCAACTTGAGATGTCCCTACAGGTTTCTTCGACTGCGAGGTCTCAACAACTCCCTTCTTTACTGTTTCTTCCTCGGGTTTCTCTGAGGTCTCCACAATTTCTTCCTTTGTTGCTGCTTCTTCTACTGGCTTCTTCCCCTCATTAGACTCTGCTGAGGTCCCTACAGTTTCTTTCTCAGTCTTAGTTTCTTCATTACCATCGTCGTCATCAACCTCCCAGCTCAGCTCCTCCTCCTCCTCGCCAGAAATTACTCTTTTAACCAGCTTCGCCCTCGCCTCTTCAGCCAGCTTCAATTTATAAACCCTATAAAAGTACCGACTCCAAAACATCCCTTGATCCACAGCATCAGGCACAAATTTCTCAAAAAACCCCTCCAATGTCCCATTCTCATACAACAGTCCCTCAATCTCCTCCTCCTTCTCCTCCAACTTAAACTCAGACCTCCACTTCTCGAAATCCTCACCGTCCTCCGGCGCCTCGACGAACGTAGTCGCATCGTTCTGGATCGCGAGAACCTGAGCCTTGAACCTACCGTGCCTCTTCGAAGAGGTATTAAAACCCTGCGGATTCGCCTCCGATGAGTGCGGATCCGGCAAATTCGAGTCGGAATCCATGGACAGGAGAGCTTCTTTCCCTTGCGAGATGATGACCTCCGTGCCTCTCCCCACCGATCCGCCGAACTCGTCGATCGCCTGGCCGACGGACTCGAGCGATTCCTGCGCGACGGAAGCGCCGACCTCGAGAGATCCGGGTAGGCCGCGGACGGCGCGGGTGGCGACCTCCTTGAACACGGACGTCTCCTTCTTCAACCCGTGCTGAACTCCTCGAGATCACGGCGGTAAGTCTGAATCACCGACTCTGATCTGGACGTTATCGTCTTCAGCAACCCGCCAAGGTTGCTCCACCCTCCGCCTCCCCCGCCGCCGCCGCCGCCCTGCGATGGAGAACTAGGGTTAGGGCTAGAGTTCTCCGTGGCTTCTTCCTCCTCCTGATCATCCTCTTCGTTCTGCGGATCGCGGGGCGGATCCGTGGGCTCCGGATCGGTGGAGAAGACGGATTTGAAAAAATCCATGGCGAAGTTAAGGTTAGTGTTTGAGAGATCGAGAGGACGATGAAGATCGAAGTAGACTCGCGTCAGCGGAGAAGAAGAGCAAGTACTGTCGTCCTCCGTCCTCTCTTTTGCGAACGGTAAGGGGACTCAGAGTTTGGACCATGGATTGAGACCTCAACTATATATAACTCCGTCTTTTGGTCCTGTTTTCGGGTCTTTAAGGTATTGAGGTATTCGGTGTGGATATACGAGCGTTTATGAGTTGAGTATAGGAAACGTGGGTCGGGGGCAACCGTTGATCTTGAGATGCACGCACGGAATGTCTTGCAATAAAAAATAAAACATGAGAAAATTGTGGAGTGCAAGCAATTCTCTAACAAAATTGATGCTTTTATAAGCCAAAGTTAAATTGTTGATTAGTCTCTAACAAATCATGGATTAGCTTCTAACAAAAAAAAAAGTCACTTGGAATGTTACAAGGATAAAAAAGTATTAATCCTTTTCCCTCGTATTTGTTTTCCTTTCAACTTGGTTAATAACTTAATATACACTTCAGTGGTCTTTCTACGCTATAAATTCAAGTCGTGGTATATACAAGCATCTCATGGTTCACGATGAATCTACACTGTCAATAGTCTCATAGTCTATGTGCATCCTGAAATTTTCAGTTATTTCATGAGTCTCTAATAAATTGCGAGTTTTTACAAAACCATTAATGATTTTTTTACACACTATAAATTTGAGTCATTGCGTGATAGCTTTATAGTGATAAGTTTTATAGATATTGTATTTAAATCTCTTATTGATTTTTTATTGCACATAAATCTCTTAGCACTTTGATACACTCTATTAGCGGGAACGGATATTGCCACCCCAATAAATGAGAAAGACCCCCCAAATTATTTACATCTGTGTCATTATTTTTTTCTACAATTTTATCCTAAGTGAAATATCCAAAATGTCTTTCTCCTTCTTCCTTCCACCGATCTCCCTCTTCATTCTTGTGACCCCCCTAAGTGAAATATCCTAAGTGAAATATCCTAGTGTCTGTGCTTTGATTGGGGGCAATCCCATCAGTAAAATATTAGATGGGGGCTCTGAGAGGAGAAAATCGCTACAGTAGAGTGGGGAACTCTGAATGGGAGTTACCCCACAACGGAGGGTTTCGGCTTCCATAGGACGACCGAGAAAAGCCTGTAGGCAAGTCTAAATTGACACTTCCGAGTGGAGAAAATCTCATCAACGGAGTATATAGAGACGATCCTCTGAGTGAGAGGAATCTCACAACAGAGGGATCGCCTAAAGGGCTTAATCCAGTGTCATCTGTTGAATCAATATAGCTGTTTTGGAACAATTATAGCACTATCCAACCAAAATACAACATTCTTCATGAGAAGTATGGCATTTTTCCAACACACACACAATGGGGAGTACAGTGACATTTCATGTAAATTGCTTTCACCTAACATACCGAGAGAAAAAAAGGAGAACATAGCTTAAAACACACACACACAAGCATATTCGAATGACAAACTGATCAGTTCTTAATCTCTTCTGGCTCATACTGGATCCTGCATGTCTTGCGAACCAAGAACCGCGCTCCAATAGTATTGCTACACTTGTTCTTGATAGAATCAGCGGCGACCTCAAGGCAGGAAGAGCATTCTTCCCTGGACACGCTGCGATCACATTGCGCTATGCCAAACACATCAGGATTCCTCAACCTGTCCCTTACAGGTTTACCAATGGCTGCTGCCTTGGCCTTGGACTGCAGCCGAGACAGAATGTCCTGCGTGTTCCGAGCACCAGAAGATCCCCTTTTGAAATTTAGCTTGTTGCAGAAAAACTGCACATCTGGGACGTCTTCGGACGACTTGGCCTGCACAGAACTCAGCACGGCTGCCATCACTGTCGCGATCACTGTGAGAACGATCATAGCCTTGGTCGAAGAAGCCATCTCTCTTGCTTGCATTGCTTGCTTTGCTACGGTATCAGAGAATAAATAGGCAGAAGCGCGCGATTCTGATTGGCCCGTTCGAGTAGTGTGGAATATTGCTATTGACATCTCACGGGCAAAATGATATGTTTGTTGCCAATATGAATGTCAAGTACTTGCTTGGCTTCATCATTGTGTGTGACATGGCCGGCCGGCCCACTAAAAATGGTTATCAGAGCAAGAGTTTTCCATTACCCTTTTCTTTTTCTTCTCTTTTGTTTTTTTTTTTTTAAGTTTTTTGAATATTCCAACTAAAAATGGTTATCATATTGTTTAAAGAACTTATTTTGATGAGTTTATATCATATGTTTAAAGTTTTGTATTTATCAAAACTTATTTTGAGCTTATTGTCAAAATAAGTATATATCATTATATATTGGATTCTAGCATACACACTATGCTTTAAATGCGTTTCAATATCTTTTTTTGTATTTGTACAAGTTTTAGAAAAAATCGGTTTTTCATTTAAAAGTTGGTTTTTGAAAAATACAGTTTTTGGTTTAAAGCTTTAATTTTCATACCTCAAAAATAGTTCAAATTGTTTGTAATAATATCTGTTGATTTTTTATTACACATATTTGTACTTCAATATATTTATATGAACCTATTTTTATGGAATTTATTGGGATTTAAATGAATTTTTTATGGATTTAACAATTTCATTTTCAAACCCTATAAATCCTGTTTATGGGCTTCTGTCGACCGAACGACCGGTCGACCGACACATTGCTCGGTCGACCTACGTGCACAGAAACGTGCAAAAGGCCATTGCCTTGGCTCGGCCGACTCACCGGTAGCTAGGCTCGGTCGACTAAGCGATCGACCGTCTGGCACACCCAACTTTCTGTTGGGTGGCGGCCATGCGATCGACTGATAGAGACGATTCCTCTCTGTGGCCTAGGGGCGGTCGACCGACAACCCCAACGGTCAGAAATATGACCGTTGGCCGGTCGACTGGCCGGTCGACCGACAGGTCGACCTGACCCCAACGGCTAGTTTTTTGACAGCCTCTATAAAAGGGTCTTTTAAGCCAGTTTTTGTTAAGAATTTTATACAAGTTTTGGAGCTAGTTTTTCCTATTTTCCACAAAGTTTTCTCAATAAGTTTTTGAGCTTAACTTTCATATCAAAAGGAGAGTTTATCAAGAGTTTTTATCTTGATCATTTTCAAAAGAATTTTCTTGAGTTTTCCACCACAAAATTTATCTTGTTTTCTCACACAAGCTTGAGCTTTTCATTACTATATCCATCCTCTAGGATTCTTGTTGTGAGAGTATTTATTGGTGATCAAGTGAAGAGATCACCAAGTATTCCACCTCGTACTTTGAAGAATTGTAGAGGTTGCGGCCTCGGCGAGCTTACCAGTTCGCGTGTGTTGTTCTTTGCGGGAACAAGTGAGGGACTTACAGGTCCAAGAGTTCTTGAGGGAGCTCGTTGTAGGTATTGTGGCACCGAGTGATCTTGCGGGATCGATTATAGTGGAAATCTTTCATTGCGGTGAAGGCGGGACGAAGAGCAAGTGGCTCGAACATCGAAATAATTCTCTCGTATTTGCGATTGCTCATCTCTCTCTCAACTCACTTGTGTTTATATCTTGCATGTTTATATCGTTTATATCTTTATATGCTAGATATTTACTTGTGCGTAATTGATATATATGCTTGGGATTGTTTGATATCTTGCGTGCTCTCTTATTGTTCACATCTTTACATGCTGATTTATTTGTATTTATGCTCACACTAGTATTCAACCAAGAGCGGTATAGTAAAACCTTAACTCATTTAGAGGAATCTTGAGGAGAAGTCTAAAGCCCTTCATCGAGAATTCGTCTTCACTCTTTGGCTATACGTTGTGTGTTAGTATAATAGTTTTAGTTTGCTTAATAGTTTTTAATTCTGTATTATTTGACATTAGATTAGCATATCCTCTATTCACCCCCTCTAGGTGATTTACAGAGAGGGTGCCTTGAGATGCCACCGATGAAGCATTCTTCCTTCTAGAGTTCTGACCTCTTCCCCAAGATGAAGGACCAGCGGTGTGATAACATCACTGTTTTGTATGTCTTGGGGGTCCATCAGGCTTCCTTGGAGGCTTGTTCTGATCGGAGAGGAGAAAGTTCTACATCTTAAGGATCTTTTATTTTGTGCAGTTCCCTCCCCGAGTTCCTTTCGAGTTCTGTAGAAGGTGGCGTGAACATTAGGGTTGCGTCCATGTGAAGCATTTTCCTACAAGCAGATCTTTATTTGTTTCAGCATCGAGAACTTACTTGGAGGTCTGGACAAGCAGGAGCGAATTTAGTTTTATTTCTTTTAAAACAAGCAAACACAAACGGGAGATAGATCTTGTATTACTCTTATTAGATGTAACTAAATGTATATCCGAACGGATGTAATTGAAAATTTATAATAAAAACATTAATAGAAATATTGTTTGGATCTTGCCTGATTTGTTTTACCTTATTTTCATCTGGATTGGATGTCTCCTCAGAGTGTTTACTTTGATTCTGAGATGTTTGGTACAGACATATAGATGTTCTGGAATGTCAAGTGTTGGTTTGGCGAATGGTTCCCGAATGGGTACTTAGTCTCACAATGGTACTTGTAAATTTGTGTCCTCCGAGTGGGAAAAATCCTAACTAGGAGTTGAGCCTTTTAGAGAGGGTAATTTCTACAATGGAGTCGGGTTCGTATTGGCTTCCGAGTGGGGGAAATTCCCATCAACGGAGCTGTAAGCCAGTGTTCTAAGAGAGAAAATCCTTGCATCAAAGTCCGGTGTCCGAGTGGGAAAAATCCCATAGCGGAGTGTCTTGAATGGCCGTAGAGGAGCCTGTGTTGCCGCCTGAGGCTTTTTGTTATCGGAAGAGAAATTGGACTTATAACCATGCAAGACCGATACGTTGAGGGGGTAATCCAAATAAGAAAACTCTCATAAATATATCTTGTGTCATGCGTAGTCATAGTCTTGTTGGAGATGCAAAAAGTTGGTCTGAATTGGGGGTATCACCCAATGACAGATTGGATGCATCTGTTCCGGATAGGGCCCCTATCTGGTGTGTCGATCCGGTACCTCCAACGTGAGACTAAACCCATCAACAAAGTTGTCCTCTCGTGTGGGGGATATCCCATCAACGGAGCTATCTACTGAGTGGGAAAAATCTCATCATCGGAATATGAAAAGAACCCAGGAGTGAAAAACTACCGGGGTTCATCCGCCCGGGGGTTTAGATGAGGGGAGCCCGTAGACTAGTATCTGTGCTTTGACTGGGGGCAATCCCATCAATAAAATATTAGATGGGGGCTCTGAGAGGGGAAAATCGCTACAATAGAGTGGGAAACTCCGAATGGGAGCAACCCCACAACGGAGGGTTTCGGCTCCCATAGGACGACCGAGAAAATCCTGTAGGCAAGTCTGCATTGACACTTCCGAGTGGAGGAAATCCCATCAACGGAGTGTACAGAGACGATCCTCTGAGTGAGAGAAATCTCAGAACGGAGGGATCGCCTAAAGGGCTTAATCGAGTGTTATCTGTTGAATCAATATATCAGCTTTGGAACAATTATAGCACTATCCAACCAAAATACAGCATTCTTCATGACAAGTATGGCATTTTTCCAACATAAATAGAATAGGGAGTACAGTGACATTTCATGTAAATTGCTTTCACCCAACACACCGAGAGAAAAAAAAGGAGAACATAGCTTAAAACACACACACACACACACACACACACACACACAGAGAGACACAGCATATTCGAATGACTAACTGATCAGTTCTTAATCTCTTCTGGCTCATACTGGATCCTGCAAGTGTTGCGAACCAAGAACCGCGCTCCAATAGTATTGCTACACTTGTTCTTGATAGAATCAGCGGCGACCTCAAGGCAGGAAGAGCATTCTTCCCTGGACACGCTGCGATCACATTGTGCTATGCCAAACACATCAGGATTCCTCAACCTGTCCCTTACAGGTTTACCAATGGCTGCTGCCTTGGCCTTGGACTGCAGGCGAGACAGAATGTCCTGCGTGTTCCGAGCACCAGAAGATCCCCTTTTGAAATTTAGCTTGTTGCAGAAAAACTGCACATCTGGGACGTCTTCGGACGACTTGGCCTGCACAGAACTCAGCATGGCTGCCATCACTGTCGCGATCACTGTGAGAACGATCATCGCCTTGGTTAAAGAAGCCATCTCTCTTGCTTGCATTGCTTGCTTTGCTACGGTATCAGAGAATAAATAGGCAGAAGCGAGCGATTCTGATTGGCCCGTCCGAGTACTGTGGAATATTGCTATTGACATCTCACGGGCAAAATGATATGTTTGTTGCCAACATTAATGTCAAGTACTTGCTTGGCTTCATCATTGTGTGTGACATATAGCCGGCCCTTTGCCGGCCAAATGGTTATCAGAACAAGAGTTTTCCATTTCCTTTTTCTTTTTCTTCTCTTTTGTTTTATTTTCTTCAAGTTTTTTGAATATTCCAACTATGTCTTCTAACTTCTTATTTTAATTCTTTTATTTATTTATTTTTTTTTGAGAATGCGTTCTAAGCTAGAAAAAAAAAAAACTATAGCGCATTTATGTGCCGCAAAAAGAACAATAAGGTATTTAAATACAGTACCTATGAAATTTTAGAGTATTAAAGTACAATTTAGCCCATGAACATATGGACTGAGTCTTTACAAACTATTAATAATTTTTTCTCTTGAATAATAAATATTATATCACATTTAAGTTTCCATGAACCTGCTATAGTTTCCGTAAACTATAAATTTGAATAGTTGTGTAATATAGGCCTGTCAATGGGTCGGGTCCCGACCCGATTAAGCGGGTATGGAAAGGGTTGCTCTGGACCCATACTCGTTTACCCATATACCCGTATATCCGAGTATTAAATGGGATGGGTTTGATTTTGCATGAACCAGACCCGATTACCCATTTACCCATTTCAAAACATAAATATAAATAATACTAATAGAATTAAAACCCTCTCAAGACTCTATCAGTAAATGATCCCTTTGTGCTTTAAATGTTGAAGACTGTTGGTTGATTAGTGGGTGATTCTATTGTTGTGTTCTATTGTTGTGTTTTCCCAAATAAATTTGACGGCCTTGCTTTAATTTTTTTTCTTTATTAGAATCTTTCATCGAAAATTTTCCCTCCACCTCTTGCAACTGGTTGCATTTCATCTTTTATTGATATTAAAACATGCTTTCTTTCTCTTTACAAAATTTTTTTTCCCTCTCTTCATGTGTTTTTGTTACTGTATTTGTTTATGTTTTTTTTGTTATGAGTCTGGGTAAACGGGTCTGGACCCGCGGGTACAGCGGGTCCGGGTATGGAAACCCACCTTCTAGACCCGCGGGTAAATGGAACGGGTATGGTACCCTCTTGCGTAAACAGGTCCGGGTATGGTACCACCTGTACCGCCCCGAACCCGACCCCTTGACAGGCCTAGTGTAATAAACCTTTAATAATTTATCAAAAGTAGGCCGGCATAGATCAAAAACGTAAAAGAAAAAGAAAAATATATACTTGGGCTTATCTCCGGTCAAAGCTCAGTGGGCCGTAGCCCACAGCCCACACGAAGATGAGAAGCAATGGGCCAATTATCAACTTCTGGGGAAAAGTTTGCCATAAATAAAGTATTTTAATGGTGTAACTGAAAAATACAAAAAAAAAAAAAAAGCCTGATAAAATGAAAAAAAAGAAAAATAAATAAAAAGGCCTTCCGTCTGGTTCGCTCTCCGAAAGCTTAAACCTCTTGCTTCTCTTTCTTTTTTTTCTCCCTAGGGTTTTAGGGCTCATTCGTTTTCTCAATCTCTACCAAGATCTGAAATAATGGCGTTAGCTCGGTTCCAATTGATCCGTCACCTCCATCGATCGTGGCAATCTCCACAGCTCCCCTCCATGTACATCTCAATCCTTTACCTCTCGTCATTTCTCAGCTCGAGTGCTCAATTCTCATACTTTTTCTTCGTTTCTCTTCAGCTCTCGAAGTTATCAAATTTATCCGACCGCAGAGAATGGAAGTTGGTTCTCAATCTTATGCTTCCTTATCTCTAGAATTGCAAATTTGTTGATAAAAAGAAAAACTTTTCAGGATTCAGCCATCGCAGTATCATGACTTGTTCTTGCACGATCAGCAGCATTCTTGATCAGAATGCCATGGATTCGGTATCACACTATTTGGTGGGGAATCAAATGCTCCATCTTTTTGCAATTCGTATTCTGAATCTTGTTACTTTTATGATTATTATTATTTTTTTAAATTCAGGTCTCCGAGGTTGCAACCAATTCTACAAGCGTTAGGTTGATGTCTACATCCACAGCAAAGTTGCCTCGTGGGGCACGGCAGGTGTTGCTTTGATACTCTTTCCGTTTGTTATACTTTTTTCATCCATTGATATTTAGAAAGATGAAATATTGCTTCCTACTACTCAATACAAGGGATAAAGGAAGAAAATGGATTATGAATCTTATCTATGCTAGTCATCTTGAACGGACCGGACCAATGCCTCCACATCAGTTAGAAAGGCAGCATTAGAACCATCGGCAGAACAATGATGAGCTACTTTTTTACGCACACACCCATACATCCACTCATTCAAACACACAACTGTCTTTTAGATATATATATATATATATATATATATATATATATATATATATATATATATATATATATGTGTATGTATATATATGTGTATGTATATATATATGTGTGTATATATATATATATATCTATATATATATATATATATATATATATATATATATATATATATATATATATATATATATATATAGCTTAGGAATGACATCTAGGTAAGCATTTTTCTTCAAATACGTGGACAAATCTACCTGTTATTTCTTTTTTTTAAGACTCCTATACCTGTTGATGTTGAAATTAGTGATATATCAAACTTTTTATTCCAAATCTTTCTTGTTGTTGCTTAGTACAACTTAAGCTGCACCGAGCCTGCTTAAATAAAATATCAACAAGATGTCTTATTTTTCAGTTTTTTGCTGTCATTGAGTCCCATTAAGCCTGAGTCTTATTTCTCATGTTTCCATCATAATCATCCACTCGTCTATGGTGACCTTCAAATCTGTCCCTTGACAAGTATTTCTGGTCATCAAGCTCTTTTTTTCTTTCTTTCTTTTGTGCAATGGCTAATGAATATAGTACAATTATCATTTGTGTTCTATTCTCCACACAACTATATTCAATTAACAGTTTCATCCTTACCTACCTATTGAATTACAAATTAAAATATACATCTCCTTCATCAAACTTAAATGTAACAACGCGATTACAATTAGGATTGATGTCATGTTTAAATTCTATGCATATCCTCATGAATGCTATGGATATTATACTGATCCTCTGTCATTGCGTGCTGCAATTAACCATGCTCTAGTTTTGTAGGGACATGGTATATTTATTCTTTGTCTGATTCCATTCAACCTTTGGATGTAACAAAAGTTTACTATTCTGGGTTGCACCTCATCTTAAAACAGAAGCGGAGGTCATGTCTAGAAGTGTAATACCATGGTTTAAAATCTCGGGATCAATTTTTCTATTAGGTTAGCTGGTGCATATAATAAACACATTCTAGATGTAAAGCGCGAGTATATATTGCATTGTAGTTAGGAAAAATCTCTCTTTCATGCTCTCTTTACTTATTATTTTTTTTTAAGTCTTAGAATTGTGACATCCTTGTAGCTTACCAGTATGAATAAATTTACTCAGAATGGATAGTGTTGGATATGATTCCCACTTGTACAGGTTGCCTTGAAAGTGGCCATGCTGAGCCCTGGGTTCGTCTTTGATCCATATAAGGCTCGTGAACCTATTTCATTTTGGCAAAGGTAGTTCTCATGAGTCTCATCTATTATTTCCTTTGTAATGTTAACAGGTTAACAGATTTTATATAAGTTTTTTACCTAGTTTGGATATGGAGTTGGATATAATTCTGACAAGCCATTCCATACTTTGAGTTTCACTTTAACTACCCTATGAATGTATTACTTATGAAGTGATATTAATTAATTAAAGGTAGAACATCATTTGGTGCTAGAGAGGCTGGTTTCTGGTGGTGCTTTGTAAAATACATTTTGCATGTACTGGGTGGTATGCCTTGCTGTTCAAGTCTTTGCAGCAATGTTTTCTTTGTTCGATATTAACTCTATGGCCTGATCAGTATCATGCAGCTTTTTATCTTCCTTTTCTTATGACACTGATGCAAATAGTGAGTACTTGGAACTCTATTTGCCCCTTTATGGATTGTTCTCTTCCTTTAAGAGGGATCTCTTTCTACAAGGTTAGCAGTACAAAGTTTTGTCATCATCGTCCTGCATTAAGCTGACCATTCATTTTTGCATTGACATGTATTCGTATATCTCCTTGCAATATCCTGGAGTTTAGTTTTGACAAACAACACATGTAAGGTAGGACATTCTTTACCAGCCAAAGTATTGCTCCATAATCATCAAGTATGTAGATGCTGGTTATGGTTATGCTTTCCCCGCTGGTCATGCCAATCTAAAGATTGATTTAAGGTCTTCTGAATGAATACTTTCCCTATCATCGTGTGCACAGATTTGGTAAACTTTCTTGCAAAAGTGTGATTTAGGAGATTGGAGTGATTAGCGATACAACTAATTTGTGATACCCTAATAACATTTTCAAATTTTGTAAGGTATGATTGAATTGAGCTATATGAGAATTTGAGCATATTTGATGTATAAGACATTTGCTTTTCTCACGTTTGGGATTCTAGTAGTGTTACTTGTAAAACAATTTAACTTGTAGATTTCTCTTTTCACAATACTATTCAATTTATATTCTTTAGTTTATTCTTTATATAGTATATTCAGATGGTTATTTTTCACGGTGCTATTCGATACATATTCTTTAGTTTATTCTTTATATAGTATATTCTGATGGTTAGAAGGTATATATACTCAACTATGAACTGTGAGTTGGCTCCTCTAGGCCTGTCACCTTTTTCGTAAAATTGTTAGATTAAACATAAAATAGACTTCTTATATGTAACGTTGCATGTAGTGGGCTTTACATTCAAGCATCGTAACAAATTAGAAGATGAGTGTTTGCGAGCTTATTTGCATAAGACTACACAAAAACTCATGATGCAAAATTGTAATATAAAGTGCCTCGTGAATATAACAAAAATAAGATAGTTAAAAATTACATACATTTCTCACTCTTCTTGGCTGAATATGGCACCTACCATGTTGGTACTGAATCAAACTTCGCCTGCTAGTCACAAATTAGGGATCATGATGATTCTTTACTAGCATGTCATTTTGTCTCTTTCTATTTTCTGGTTGTGTGTGTGACAAATAATCTCTATGCTATTCCGATCCAGATGGTTTACTCCCAGTGGCTGGAGAAGAACAAAGGAGGATATGATACTGGAGGTATTCTTATTTGCATGCTGATTCAAGATTACTTCTTCCAGATTTCAGGTTTTATATGTGATCTTTCTTGACAAAAAGAGTTTATCTTATTTAACTCATTCTTTTCTTTTTCCTAACCGTTAACGATGCAGTGGATTGCAGAGTATTCGTGTTTGGAGCCATTCATTCTTTGTTTATTATAAATTATGTCTGGTGTTTAATTATCAAGATCTCTACTTGACATTATGATTATATTTCTAATCTAAGTTTTTATTTAAGGCGGGATGATAGCTATTAGTTTCCAGCGAGTCCTATACATAGAGAATATGATGTGCTCTTGTACCTTTGTATGCCTGTTTTCTACACATGCATGCATGTATGGATGGTTATTTACAATCTCCAAAAAAAAGTCTCACCCCTAACCCAACACCTCAACCCCCACCCCCAACCCCCACCCCAACCCAACCCCACCCCACAACCACACACACACACGCACACCCACCCACCACCACCGCTACCAAAAAGGGGAAAAAGAGAGAGAGGAAGAAACATTTCAAAGCAAGTGATGTTTACATGTTCGGTTTCTGTCCTACAGATGAAGAGTGCATATGCCATTACAAGGCTAAGGAAAGCAACTGGATACTCAAAAAAGCTGTTCTATCAACATGCAATACAGCTATACAAGGAGGTATGCTGGATTGTTATTGCTGAGGAGCTTTTATTAATTTGAAATATTGATTCCATAACATTTTTTTTTATCTCCAGGATGTATTTAATCCCCATCGGTTTGTTTTGGGATGGGATTCCATTTAATTATTTGGCTTATTTTGTGCCAGAGATTAACATGATTATCTATAGAAAATTGTCACCTTTATACCCGTTTGTCTAGTCTCTTTCATGGTCTTGGGAATTTGGGATCCTGCTTCCTGGCTACATGACAATGAACTGCTTTATTACCACAAAAAGGAAGATTTACCAACATGCACCTATCCATTAAGGTTACGTAGCATGGCCCTCTATTTCTTATAGTTACCATGGCTCTGAATTTGGCAACAATTAACACTGTGCTGATGAAAGTTGACAGCGAGTTGTAAAACCTGCTCAATTCTTATGGGCTTGTCATTCTTCATAACCAGTCCCATTTTGCTGAAAAGCTTGGATAATGTATGGATGATGATTCTTGTTCAGTATTCTTAAGCAAGATGCATTTGACTATATTTTTACTCAGATAACAACCTTGAAGATTTTCATTTTCTATATACTAGTAGTAATTATAGTTTTTGGCCTGGGATTACTTTATTAATGGCCAAGAAAAATAGTAATTCACAAGTTTATCACTTAGCGCATTCAACTTATAAAGTAGCACTGTGTGATATTGACATCAGCAAAAGTTTGCAACTTCTGCATGTTGTTTGTCAATTCTACTAGAGCTCATAGAGTTTTCTCAATGCCACTGAAAAATTAGTCAACACCTGCTTACACTAATGGTACAATGCAAAATTTTCTAGGATTGTAATCATAACCTCACTACTATGAGTATCGTATAATTTTAACATCTTTTTGTTGCTTGTTGAGATGCTGATATATGCCTCTGAGGTGAAATTTCTTCATTTTGGTTTCTGCCTAGCAAAAATTCAGAATTACCATATCCAACTCCATCTAAAGTAAAATGCTTGAAAAGAAAAACCTGGCTTCCCCTTCATATTAGAGGCTTCACAGCTAAGAATTTAATTCCTCGTATCAAGCATGGTGTTGGCCTTGAACTCTTGAAGGAAAATGTTTATGGTAATATATCAAGCAATATATTGGGCTGATATATTATGTAGTGAATTTCAATTGAACCATAATAATTGTAAAATATTTGACATATAAATTCAAAGAAATCATTGTAAATCTGAAATTTTAGAAACTATATAGCCTTTTTGTGGATAAAGTGTATAATATTATACACTTTCTCTTGATTACAAGTGCATTATTTTTTGTACATTGTACATGCATGCTGTGAGCAATATGATATGAAATTATAGTTGAATTATTGATGTTCTACTGAAAGGAAATTCTAATTTCATAGAGGAGTAAAGTTGTTATGAAAATGCTCCTATTCATTCTAGAATCTCTCCTTCTCTTCACATACCAGATTTTTGTGGAGTTGCTTATAAACTGACAACCAATCTGATGTAATATATGGGGATCGCAATAACCTTTCAATTCAAATAGAAAAGGAAAAACTAAGGTGTAAGAAGATAAAGAAATATGAAAGACAATCAAGAACTTGATAAGATTTTAGGCTTCACACTCTTTTTGCACAAAATTGGGCTTCACACCCCTTACACCAATCTCAAGATCATATCTCAAGAATTTAACTGAAATTTTTGAATTTAATCATTCATTCATTCTTAAAGAGGTTTTGAGATCTATTTGTAGGTTTTACAAAATTCAGTTTTTAGAATATAACCGATGTGGTACTAAAAACAAAGAAAAAATAACTAAAATAAAATCATAATAAAATAAAGGAAAACAATAAACTAAAATCAAAGAAATGCAGCACGCCTTCTTCTAGTGTAGACTCAGATCAGATGACATGATGTTTTCATCATTTTCCCCCGGGTAGGAAAAACTCGACCTTGTCGAGTGTAGAACCCCCACACGAAGCATTTCAACGGGCCATGGTGATGGTCGGGAATGTCGGTCGTGCATCAAGTTCAAACCAAGGTAGGTGAGATGGGACTGGCCTCCGTGACGGATCAACTGCAGTCGATAATAGATCTGAAAATGCATATGCATCGAATCTGTCTCACTGAAAACCGAGCTGATACCATGATCCCATGAGATAGCCAACTCAGCAGTAATTGAAGTAATTCTCCTTAGGACTCTAGAAGGACATACATCATGTGTGTGCAACTGACTCATAGTTTTGAAAGCGTACCTCTCAAAGTGAATCATAATCATCATCACATTTTTAGCTGCAAATTCCTGTAAATACTATGTGAATAGGCAGTAAATTGTATTCATCATTGCAAATTGTTATCTGTTACGGGTCTCATCATGCATTTCAGGCAAATGTAATGCAACAAACTCACTAGGTAAAATTCTTACAAATACAAAAATGAGATGTATGAATTTCCTAAGAGGACGTATATTAAACACCTCTAATGGTATAACATTCATAGAGCCGACAGACGTTTGAAGAAACTTGAGAAAGAATTTCAATCACTAAAAGAAGAAACACTAGGAGTAAACTGACAAACAATAGGAAATTAAAGACTCACTAGCATCAACACTGGTAGTGACTGTCTCGTGCTCAATCTCTTCCTCTATCGTAGGTGTAGAAAGTGAACAATGAATGTCATGTGAGGATGGACTAGACTCAACTAATGTATCCTGAACGTTAAAAATACTTTCCTCATCAACATGGATATCATCAAGTGCGGGTGTACTAGATTAATTAATGCATCCTGAACGTCACTAATACTCTCCTCATGAACATGAATCTCATCAAATGTGGGTGCATTAAACTTTAATAACTCATCAACAATATCACTAGTAACCCCAGAAGGGGAATATGAACATCCTCAACAATTCTTGAATTATTAATGTCATCAGTATGCACAATATCAGTATGGTGACTCTCGAGGGAAACTGATAATCATAACATTTAAATTCTCCACTTAGAACACTTGGTCGGGGGTACTCGTAAGCATGGTGGCCATATCCCTCAGACGTAGAATACTGTTTTCTGTGTGTTGAAAGTAGATTTTTTATTTAAAGATGCTTTAAGAGATAATTCTAGCTTTACAGTCATAAGAAACGTCTCTTTGATAGACTTCATAATATGTAAGATCAACTCTATTTTGAAATCAAGCCTCAAATCATTACAAAACATATACATAGCATGAAGATGATTTATCTGATAGCCACATTCAAATAAAGCTCCTCAAATTTAAGTTATACTCGGTAACGGACAAGTATCCCTGACATATAATAAAAAAATAACTCTTTCCGAGATTTAGCGAAATAAATTTTTCTTTAAGCTTTTCATTCATTTCATCCCATGTCTCTATAAGTCGGATTATGTTCTCGCTAGTTGTCTTTCTATGGTAGTCTCATAATTCAGAACTGAAGATTTTAGTTTTCACTTAGCAAACTGGATTCTACGCTCATCAGAAAGTTCATACAAGTCAATATAGTAGTCCAGGTATGCTCTCTAATTACAAAATTTGTGAAGGTCATACTTTAAATATCGAGAGGCGTTGCACTGCTTTTTCGTTGGACTTCTCTCTCTTAACAACACGTCAATCATAATAATTATTCTCTAGTGGATTTTGTGAATTTGTGTTTCGTGACACACGTCAATCATAATAATTACACTCTCTAGTGTGATGTTGTGAATCTGTGTTTCAGACTTACGTTAATCATAATAATTACACTCTCTAGTGCGATGTTGTATATCTATGTTTTGTGACTCACACCAAATCACAATAATTACTTTCTAGTGTGATGTGAATCTATGTTTCATGACTCTAGGAAATGTCAAAAATCTCGTGTTAAACTCAGACATATTTATAAGTTAACGTAAGACATAATGCAAAACAATACAAACAAGCAGATTATTATGCAAAGTTCTTAAACTCAGACAAAACTAAATGCATGTACTAAATGATAAAAAATACAATCCTAAAAGGCTTAGCTTTATATGCAAGGAAATGTAATCCTAAATGATGATGTTAAGCAACCGACAAATGATATCAATAAACATCAACAATTATGCATGATAAACTACAAATAAGTTAAGTGTAAACCCTTAAAGTTTGCAAGAAATGAACAATTAAAATTGCATCAAATTACAATATCACTTGAGGAGATGAGTAGTTCACGCTCAAGCATAAGTTCTGTAAGAATCTTTAGATGATTTTTCACAACTAATGACTGAAAATCAAAGAAGCTCTATAATAGCTGCAACACGGGTTGAACGTGACCAGAAAAGACTGCTTCAAAAATGGCTTGAACCGGGCTTGAAACGAGCTCAGAACGGCTTTTAAATGAACCCTGGTGAGTTGGGTCCGAGTCGGGACTGAGTTAGCTCTGCTCTGTTGATCAGCTCAGGTCTGAGCCGTTGGGTTAGCTCAGGTACGAGTCGTTGTCTTGGCTTGGCTCTGAGCTATCGGCTCGGGACGGCTTGCTATCAGGTCGGATTTGGCTGATGACAAATTCGCGGGTCAGAGCTGAACTGGATCGGGTTCGGGTTGTGAACTTAAACCTACTTCTCTGTTAGTGCATTCGGGTCGTAACGAGTCTGAACTTGAGTGGATTCGGGTCGGAAGGCTTAACTCGACCTGGATTTGGCTCTGCTTCGCACTGTATGAAGGTCGAGACTTCAACGATGATCGGCGATAGCAGGGGATAAGGAGGCGACATCGGTGATGAAGACGACAATGAGGACGGCTGCGAAAATTAGGATCTGGTCATCGAATAGGTCTCAATTCATGATTGGATCTGTGACGACGAGGTTAATGGCGGCTCTTTTGAGGTCAGCAAGCTCTGTCGAATCGGCAAGAGCTTGTTGACATCGGAGGGGACGACGATAAGGTGGTAAGGTTGGCGAGTGTGGCAGAGAAGAGGCCGAGAGGAAGCGATCAGCAGTGTTATCGGCAGTCGACGGGCGAAGGCAGAGGGGGGAGGTTGGCGGGAGCTGCGGCGGCGCGAGGAGGAGAAGACGAAGAGAGTGTGGTCGAGATCTGGATCTCGAGATGAAGGCGGTGAGGAAGCTGCAGTGATGACGGATTTGTATCTCGAGATATGATGGATCTGGTGGGTTAGGGTCTATTTTGGAGGGAAGAGAAGGAGGAGGTGGAAGTTGTGGTGGTTGCGCGACGGGAAAGGTAGGGAGGGTGGCGGCGGCATGAAGTTGGGTCAGGGTTAGGGTTTGGTTGTCGATGTGAGAAAAAAGAGGAGGAAGAAGAAAAGAGGAACAAGCACTTTTGATTTTTTTGGACTTTTGGCTGAATTTTGGCCAAATTCGAACAATAGTTTTTTTTTAAGCAAGCTAGGGTTGGAAAAAACTGAATAGAGATTGGGAAAAAGAGATAGGTTTTTTGGAGTTTTTTTTCAAAAAAGAAATGAGAAAACAAACTAGGGTTTTGGAGAAGGGAGATGAAAATTTTAAAGGAGATTGAAAATCTAGAGCTCTGATATCAAAATGATGTAATATATGGGGATCACAATCACCTTCAATTCAAATAAAAAAGAAAATTAGGGTTTAAGAACATGAAAAAAGAAATATGAAAGATAATTAAGAATCTGATAAGATTTTGGGCTTCACACTCTCGCACAAGATTGAGATTCACACTTCTTACACCAATCTCAAGATTAGATGTCAAGAATTTTAACTAATTTTGAATTTAATCATTCATTCATTCCTAAAGAGGTATTGAGGCCTATTTATAGGTGTTACAAAATACAATTCTTAAAATATAATCGATGCGATACTAAAAAGAAAGGGAAAAAACAGCGAAAATAAAATCAAAATAAAATAAAATAAAACAATAAACTAGAATCAAAGAAATGCAACACGCCTTCTTCTAATGTAGACTCAGATCAAACGGCGTGATATCCTTATCACAATCTGCAAGTGAGTTAATGCATCTTTCAGAACAACAAAAGAAAAACTTTGTCAGAGACTCCATGATTCTTTGAATCCCAAAGCTACAAGTGAGACACGAGGTAACTTTAAAATTAGAGATAGAAGACTTAAAAATGGAGACTTCATTATTCTTTCAAGGGAGACAGAAACATATTTGAGTATTTTAAATTGAGACATTTAATCTTTGAAATGCAGGGCTGGTAGGGTAGTACTACTTTTGTAAGATTGAGTCAACTATAAGTTAAGTGAACTTGATTATGTGAATTTTATTACCACTTCATGCATAGGAATGGAACATCCAGAATATAAGATTTTGATCTGTGAAGTATGGTTCAAAGTCACAATCTCGGTGCCGATTCGACGGGCATGGAGACGCATCGGTCTTGAGCGATGTGCGCAAAATGCTACAAAGAAAGCTCAAAAAATTCTAGAAAATCACGACAAATCTTAAAAAAATATATAAACATCAATATTTATGTATCACATCGGTCGCATAGAGCCTAGCTCATTAATATCATAATAGAGATTAATTTAAATTAAATTAAATATCTAATTAATATTATATTATAATATTAAATTAAAATAAATATCTAATATAAAGAGGGGAAGTAAGAGGGGGAGAGAGATTAGGAGAGAGGGGGAGACAGACAGAGGGGAGGGGGAACGAGGGAGGGGGAAAAACAGAGAAAAAGAGGGAGTGAGAGATTGAAAGGACAGGGGGGGAGATCGGGTGAGAGAGGCAAAGAGAGATTGGAGGGAGGGGGAGAGAGGAGAGCGGAGGGAGGAGGCCGAGAGAGGGGGAGAGAGAGATCTGGACTTGGAGGCGGGGCGGGCGGGTGAATGAATGGCGACGGCTGGCCGGCGTAAGAGGTAAAGCCCTAATCTTCCCGCTTCTTTCTTTTTTCCCCTTTTTATGCATGACTGATTCGGAATCGACTCGGCCTCGACTCGGTCGAGTCAACTCAAGTCGTATCGGGACTCAGCCGAGTCGATCGAGTCAATAAAAAAAATGAAGCGAAGGTTGACTCGCATCTCGGACTCGTATCGGCGCCCGCCGAGACGCAGCCGAGATGCTTCGAACCTTGCTGTGGAGAGCCAATAGAGTAAGGTCAACGAATGTGTATGGTTTAAGTGTAAGTTTTCCAGCTCAATGATGAGAAAGGTTATGTATGGTTCAACCTACAATCATATAATCAAACTTTGAAAGGATAAACAATATGTATGGTTCAGTTCATGGTTTGAAATTTCAGCCAATACTGATATGTATCACCCGTATCATTCAGATTTTAAGCATTCTGTTCTGATCTAGCTGAAGCCGACTGATACTGTTGATATTTGTAGATAATGACTGATACATGAGGAGATTTAAGGCTTGAGTACCAAAGGTTGAAACTTTGACTTAATCCATATAACAGTCGAAGAATCATCAGGTCATAGTAAAACAGTTTTACAGATGACATCCCAGCTTTCAAAAATGAAAATCTTTATGTTTTGATCTATGATAGAAGTCTAGTAGATTAGAAAATTATTAATAAGTGTTGGTGGTTGGTTGATCAATCTTTTTTATTATATTTTGTATTGAATTCAATATATTAAACTTATTGGATTTAAGCTTACAACCCCAGCTTTCAAAACTGAAAATAATTTTTTTTGCCACAACAGAAATCTATTCAATTAGAGGACTTATAATAGTGTTGGGTGGTTGGTCGGATTAATCTCTTATCATATTGTTGAATTTAGTATATTAAACCATATCAATTGGATTTTTAGCCCTTTATTCTAGTAAACCTTTTCTATATTGTGTTTGAGTTTTGACCTATAAAGGGTTTCAACTAAATAATGAAATTGGATCAAATCTCTTGCAGATTTTAACTGCATGTTTTCTAAAAAGATCCATTTTTTCTCAAATCAATTATTTATTTAAGGTAGATTAATAATACAGAAATCATACTTATTTAGAAATATTGCTGCATCAACGATTGGATTATTGAAGTTCTTATTCAGAGTCGATCTAATCTTCATCAAGTGCTCCACACACACACAAAAAAAAGAGACAAACAAACTCTGCCAATTGTCGTTACTACTTTCTGTAATTTTAAAATATTTTAAAATTTTGTTAAAGTCACCGTTTACCAACGGTCTGATAATTCTGATATGTAACCATGCCAATACCAATACGAGAAAAAGGCGAACCATAACCATAACGAATACTGACTTTTCAAACCTTGGTTTAACTATACATTTATTTATAATGGATCTATTCAGTAACCACTTCACGCATGGGTAATGGACTCCAAAATATGAGATTCTCAGTGTAAGTATGGCCAGTATAGTAGGTTCCACAAGAATGTATGGCTTTGAATAATCCGTCATATAATTTGTTTCTAGAGGGTTTGGGCTGAAATCCTTGTAGCAGAATCTAGTATGAATTGGTATGCATATGCGTACAAATGTAGAATCACCCACACGTACAAACACGTGTGTGCATTTAAGTTTTATATCTTACTGCATTTTGATATGTTTGTTACTGATTGATGTGAGCTGCTGACATGGTTCCATGGCTACAGACTATTCATGCACCTATAACACTTCACAATATAAGTGCAAGGAAAACTTTCTCAAAAACCAGTACTTACATGTTAAATTTTGGCTTCCAAATTCCTCTCACATTTAAGTTGTCATGTTCCTATTAAGACATATCTGTGCTTCATATATGGCTTATAGATGTGAAAAGGTCAAAGCGTGATGTTGGCTCACTCTTTATTTACCTTGTTTCAGATTAACACCCTAATGGCAGATGGGGATATAACATCTTTAAGGAAAGCAGTTACAGAGAAGATGTATTCTGTAAGATATCTTTGCTTCCATATTCTGTTCTTTATTCTTTCCATGCAAGCAAGTGGCCTATGCCAAGGCTGTACGATTCTTCATATTATATAGTTAACATTTTGATGCTGCTATTTTGTTGAAGACCCTGAAGAATGAACTAAAACGAAGAGAATCTATTTGGGCTCGTGTTTACTGGGAATTGGTTGAGCCTGTTGTCAGTGTTCGGACATTGCGGGCTCGAATGGTAAGATACTTTTCTTCTGATTATGCTGGTACTTTTTTCTGATTAGGTGATGATTGGTAGCGTAGCTACAGTCAGGCATAATTTGTTGTTCACCCTACAGCAATATCCAGTAAATTGACCTTGTTACTTGTATTGTTTTTAATGAGCTTGTTTACTATAGTCATTGGTTTAATAGTGATGAGTAAGGTTACCAAGTCGTTCATGTTGTAAAGATACTGTGTAAAGGTAATGTTATCACCATCTTTGTCTGAGAGGCAGGGAACCTTGATCTGCATCCAGCATCACAGATTAATAAGTACTGCATTCCTCAAGTTATCAGACAAAGCAACAGAAAGGCTTTTGTTCCAGTTGCATGTGCATAACCAGACAACCTGGGATTTGCTGGATCTAAAATTGATTTAATTTCTGTTTCATTGCTTTGGAATGACATTGAAATAAGCACCTGTTCGGTACAAAGAGCCCTGGGATTCCTTTTGGATTAAAAAATCTTTTCCATGGAGTATGGAGAACTCGAGGTAAAAAAGTGTTTGTGATCAAGTCAAGTTCCTTGGGTTAAAGAAAGTTATGTCCCTACATAAAAAAAGTCTTCATACCTCTAATTCACTTTTATTATGTGACATATTTACATGTATCTAGGGGATATGATCCTACAGTTTTGAAGCGGGGTCAAAACCAGTAGTAGCCAAACTACATCTCTTTGAGAATTCTTACCAAACTATATCTCTGTGAGAGATTCCTTAAGTGTTCCAATCAGGCTGTAAAAGCTTTTGTTTATACATATTTGTGATGTGTACTCACTCGCCTTTCAGTCATGAGTATACACAGCTTGCTTTAGCACTTTGTCTCATTCCATTGACATGTTTCTCCTGCAGATTGCCATAGATAAAGATAATCTGGACAAAGCTTTCATACAGCTTACAATTGAATTTATGACCAAGCAGGTTAATTTGTGCTTCTTTCATCTCTCTGCGTTTTTGTTGTTCTAATTTGACAATGCATGCCATTTCTGTGGGAACTTTCATTGCACTGTTTACTTCCTACTGTGTTGCAAGAAGTGCCTTCATAATTCCGATTGAAGCTCAAAACATTCTAGAATCGGCAGTAGATAATATTTATTTTAAGTGAGGTAGTGTAACTGCTGAGTTATTTGTCAAATGATATCATTGACACAATACAGTAGATCTGTTTATCTATTAACAATGCTACATTATTGTGGTGACTTCGTGTGTTGCAAGTTTTGATGGTCATCTATTAACAATGCTACATTATTGTGGTGACTTCGTGTGTTGCAAGTTTTGATGGTTATGCCTTGGTAACACCTATAAGTTAGACAAAATTGCAATGATTTAAAGCAAGCAACATCACATGTATATTTCTGCAGTCATACTTGAATTAGTTGGCTGTGGAAACCAATCAATACTTGCTATTCTTAGAATTTGTCCTGAGACACTACTCTTATATCTTATATATTGGCAGGTTGAACCCGGTCTAACTTTTGATTGAATGGGTTCAAATGAGGCAAGTTCACTTCAACTAGACCTGTGTGAAACCAGTCAACTTGGCTTGGGTCTGGTCTGATTTTCGGTGCTGGTTCATTGTTAACCTGCATGGGAAGTTGGGACTCTTGAGTCTGAGCTTGTTAGGTGGGTCCAAAGTCCAAACAATATACTTGGGTAATTTGGTTAGTTAGGTTTATTGTTATTTGGTTTAGATTTTGGAATGTTTTGACCTTTGTACTTTAATCTGAACTCCTACCTTTTGTAGTTGGGCCGACGAACTGACATTATTTGTTCCCAAAGGAATATGCAGTCTGTAAACATCTTTTCGTGTAAGAAATTTATACCTCTTTGCATAGCTTCAGCTGTTATACAGGTCCCAAAGGTTTGGTTAGGAGCAAATCCTTTGCCATATATTGCTTACACACTTAAAGACAGAAGTGTGAGGATGTAGTTAGGTATCGAGGTATAGGCCTATACCCAGGCCAAGATATAGGCATTGGCAGGATTTTGACCCGGTTAGGCCTTATACTGTTTTTATGCAGCATCTATATAATTCTTTGCTCCTGAAAAAGTTGAAATTTAACTCTCATCCATGGGAATAAATAGTAAATTTTATCTTCTAATATCAAAATTTTATCTTGAATGATCGTGTTAGCTTAATATTACATACTCCATAATATAGCATGTTGGCTACTTCCCCTAGGCATTCTGCAGTTTCACATTGTATATCCCCCACCCCCAACCCCAGGGGTAAAAAACCCACTACGAATCTCTTGACGAGGATGTTATTCACCTTCATTAAAAGCTTTATTTTGTTCAGTTGATGCTACTCATTTTATTTCTTTGATGCTGTTATGTTTTTAGCTACTCCCTCTAGTTTCTACATGCACCCACCATTTTCATCACTTAATTGATTTTAATATAGGTTTTAAACCTTTCAGAACTTTTTTTTCATGCAGAAATTTGAAGCTTATGACTCAAAAGGTGTTGTCGTATCTGGAGACAAAACCAAAGAGGTATCAGATTTAGCTTAGGAACACTTTCAGATTCTTGCTAATGATATAGAGTTGCTTTCTTGTTAATGTTTTGGGCAATCTAATAATGAGCTGACCAATTTATTTTCTCAAGAAAACCAGCCGGGCACACATTATGATTTCTGAATTGTTTCCATTATTTATAAATGAAATTACATTCATATAGATTTACCATTAACCAACCTGCTTAACTTATTTAATAGTATCATATTGGGATTGTTTCATTACCATGTTGTGCTGCCCTCATCACAATTGAGTGCCTCCAAGGAGAATTTTCGTTAAGAATTAAACCAACATTGTGATGCATAAGTGTATGCATCTGGAATAGCAAAACATATTTACGATCCTCAATAATACTTAGTAGCTATACATTCAAACAAGGCTTCATACTTGATATATCATGACATATTGCTCTTTCCTTGTTAAAATTTCCATAATTTTTAATGACTATTGAACTTGTCACTTGTATATTCTCTGCAGGTACTGGTACGAGATATTTGGGTATTTGAAAGATCACTCTTTCATCCTGGAGCATACTGGCGCCTTTGTGCAAGATTAACTCCGTAGGTTCTTCAATTTTGGAATTCCGTTCTAAAAAAAACTATCGGACTGGTGTTTTATCTCGCATCTCTCCTGTTTTATTCTCAAAGTAGATTCTGAGAGAGCACCTTTTGTTGTTCCATTCAGTCAGATACGCCAGTAATAAAGTATACGAACTTTCCTGGCCCTCATCATTTGTCTAAGCATAATTTCTTTTGTAAAGATATTATGCAGTCTTTTTCTCACTTCAGTTAGTTCGTGAATATAGAGCAGATGATGTATGGTGATGAATTTAATTTCTTTTCGAGGGTATCCTTTTGATCTTCATTTTGGATGCAACAGAAACTCCTGAATAGGATATTTTGTTTATTTTGTCATGGGAGACAAACCAGAAGCTTATGAGAAATTTGTGTTGTACTCTCTTTTTCGCAGAAATTAGCGTAATATAACAATATAACTGCATTTTAAGCAGGTAAATCACCATAATTTTGCGAGAAAAATCTGTGTTGCTCGGTACTGATGCTAGCTAGCATTTTTCACTGGTTTCATATTAGGATTCCAAAAATGAAGCATAAACTTTTAAAGTCTTCAAAGCCAATTTCTCAGCATTAGCTAGTACCTGACTTCGAATTTTGTTTTCGTGTGTTCTAGTGAATATTCCCAAAACTTTCAATAGCCAAATATTCGGTTTGTTGGCCATATTTGCTACTGAACCATGTTGAAAAAAACGAACATAGTATACTGATAGCTCGTGGTAGTATGCTTGTTGTATCACCTGCCGACAAGCAAAAATATTTGAGAAATTGATCATTGAGCAGCATTGTTTCTCAATGCTTGCAAAGGATCTTGTGTATATTGCATTTGCACAAGAGGAAATGAGGGAGAGAAACATCACTCTTCCTTGAAAATTCATTACAAGATGGTGAATAACATTCGCCTAATTCATAGCATTACAAATACAATACAAGCACACGCCCAAAACAAAGCCTTGGAGAATTTACATCACAACTCAATGTAGACAACTTTCTTTAAACTTTATAAAGGTATCCAATATGTTATTCAAACATAATTATACAAACAAATTTAACATACACCAGCACCTCTATCCACAAATGAGTTTATCTAATATTGGAGACATTATATAGATGTTTTCAATTAACTATGGAAACAATATTTAAATACTATCATTTTGCCAATCAGAAACACTCGACACTCGATATATATAAGCCACGGTAAGAAGAAGATTGAAGACTTAGTGACGCGTTAAGAGACGGCATCTGCTAGATGGGACACATTTTCGATCTCCTTGATTATTAGATCTTTCTCCTCTTCGAGTTGCTCATCTTCACCACCTAAAGAAAATAAAATCCCAATGAATAAGCAAAAATGAGTTGAGAAAATGTAAGAATATTTCTAAATAATGTACAACAAGGAAACTACTTGTCTCGCTGTTCCAACTAATTTGATCATCTTACTCCCAGTCTGGACACTGGTAGACAGTATTTTTCATCATATATCCATGCTCATATTAGTGTATGTATGGATATATCTGACTTATATATCTGCTCATGTGTGTGCGTTTGAAGAAATATGCAAATTAAGACAAGTGGAGGTAAATGCAAAAAAGCTATACCTTTGCTCATAGGAAGATTGTTTAGTAGCATCAACAATTCCCGGTGATTTATCGCTAAGGCCTCAATAATCTCACGAGGCTTGTGTGGATTAGCAACAAACACCTGATTTGACCAAAGAAGCATTTAAGAAACAAATGCAAGAAAGAAAAAAATTTGTAGGCAGTATGAAAACATTTCATAAACAAGTAAAACCACTGTTCCTCTTTAGAATTGTATTAGTTGCTACACATTTCAATGTTCCCACTTCCCGCTCTTGGTATCATAGAATTTCATCGACCAATATCTACACGCCGAACTCTTAGCATCAATGTTCTAATATTTTCTTAGAAAGAACAATCATCTTCCGAAAGATGAAGGTCCCCGAGTTCATATAAATAGGGTATTATAGTATGTAAGGATATTCTTGTATTTTTCTATTTATTCTTCATCTATTCTCTCAATCTAGGGTTAAGTTGTCAATCCTCTAAAACATAACATGCTATCAGAGCAATCCTGCTTTCATCTTCTTCTTCTTCTCCAAAACCCTAGCCACCACATTCAACCTCCTTCAAAACTCTAATAACCCTTAATTTTCCCTGTTTTCCCCTGGTGTCCCCCCTGTTTTTCCTTGTTTTTGCTACAACACACCCCACTTTCCCCTGCAGCACATCCAAATCCGCACTTGTTTTCTGATCTGTTTTTTTCTACTGTCGTCGGCACTGTCAACCTCTATTTCTGCCAAAAACCCAAATCCGCCCGTTTTCTCCTCTATTTTCTGTAGTCGCCAGCTCTGTCAGTCTCTATCTTTTTTCCCTACAAACTTAGATCCACCCTATTTTCTGCCTTGTACTGCTTACAAATTAGTCTGGCACCCTGTTGTCTTGTCAAGCCCTGTTCTACCCTGTTTTGTGCTCTGTTTTGCCCTGTTGAGCTCTGTTCTGCCCTGTTTTATTCCCTATTTTGCCTTGTTTGCATTCTTGTTTTGCATTCTTGTTCTGCTGTCGGCCATCTCTATTGATGTTGTTGTCGTTGTTAAGGAGTTTTGGATCTTCTTTGCCTTCATCGACTGTTATCGTTGCTTCCTGCTGCATCTACTACCTCTTGATGAATTGTTTATGGTCATATGGTGCTTCTATTGTGTGAAAGTTCATGCATGTGTTCCTTGGTGTTTACTCTACTGAGTTTAAGGATCTCTCAAAATTTCTTGTTGAGTTTGAAGATCACTCAAAACCTCATTTCTTACTGGGTTTGAGCATATCTCAAAACCTATCTTTTACTGAGTTCTGAGTTTGAGAATATCTTAAAACCCCCACTTTTATTGAGTTCGATGATCTCTAAAACCTCTATTTTTACTGAGTTGGGAAAACTTTAAAATCCTAACTGTATCCAAAGCGGGGATGAATATTTAACTTTTTTGCACGGTCTTAGCACAAGTATTCGATTGGACTCAAATCGCTTTGGTTTGATTGGTAACTTCAACATCAACATCTATCATTCAACAATTTTGCATTAGATTAGTAATTCAGTATTTGTTTCTTAGTTTTTATTTTTTGTTCACAAAACCTTGTTTAAGAAATAAGTTTTCTAGTCCTTGTAACAAGCTGAGCATGTTGGTTATCTATGCTCCAACTTGAGGAGTATTAAAGTGTGCAATGGTATTCTTATATTTTTCTATTTATTCCACATTTATATAAAGAGAGACAATCACAATCTAGGGTTAAGCCATCTATTCTCTAAAACCTAAGGGAAAATTTTAAGATTCAAATGATTTTATTTTTAAACTAGACTCGAGGGTTTCCGGTAGAATAATTTCCTTCCTCTTTAGAAAGATGTGCACGTCCACAGTGTTGATCATGTATAGTTGCAGTGAGTAATTCCTAGGGAATCAATCTACGCACCAAAATTGGGAAGTTAATATAATCAAATCACAGAAAAAGCCAATCGCAAACACAGTGAATTACGTGAAAAACCCGAAGAGGGAAAAACCACGAAGAGGGAGAGAGAAGTTTCACTATGTCAATGACGATTACAATATGGTTCTCTGGATTCAAGTGAACGTGAGATCCCTTTCCCATTAAAAGGGATCCTCTATTTATACAAATTATGTTAAATAGATACGGCTAAAAAATCTTGCTGAGTTTGAACACTTAAGTTCCTCATCCCAACAGTTGTTTAGATTGAACATCCTAATTTGAATTGATATATGAGAGAGTCCATCTCTATCTGGTGGGCTGTGCTTGATTGCAGATAAGGATGAATTGTTTTCGAGAGGTAGCTGCCTCATTTGAACGAGGATTAGGTTTAAAAATAGAGATCTCTATATCGGCTCTCACTCTTCTACTAATTACCCGACCTGTCCGAAATTCGAATTGGACGAAGGAACTGGATTAGACGTTCTGGGAGTTGCCGCGCGTCGCACATCCGTCTAAGACTAGACAGACATGTGTCACGATCTTGGGTGGATCAGAAAGTGACCACTATAGATGCCCCCTCTGCTCCCTTCTTCAGGAAGAGGTCGAAAACGCTCACTCGGGAGATTTCAGGTTCCCGGAGTCTCCGATGTAGATAGGGGAGCAAATGAAATGAGAACTTTCTGGACCTGAATTCAAAGTGTTCATTGTTGCTTCGGAGTTTGTTGTGTAGTGACGTGCGCAGCGATACAGTCTGACAAGGTTTTAAATGAGCATCACATCCGATGTGCTGATCTAGTTACCGCTTCTTATGTGATGTAGCGTTCGAGGTGGGTTCTGCATATCTAAAGCGACAGTGCTGATTGTATTTACCCTAACACGCGTAGGGTACTGATCGAGTAACAGTTCATACCCCTAGGGCTAAGAGGGTTGCACTCTGAGGTTTTGGGCATTTTCGAAATCTCTGCTCCATCTTCTTCCTTCTTGCCTTCCTGTGATCTTTTGATCTCAAAATTTCTGCCATTATCTTATTTCCGCTAAAAATGAAGAAAGAAGAGAAATCTGGTCCTTCTGATAGATTGGACAAAGGAAAGTCCATAGCGGAGAAGGGGAAGAGGACTTCCCATTGCACCAGGATCGGATGGATTTCGATCCGAAAACTTCTAATCTTCGCGACCAGGAAGCAGTGGATAAATACCTGGCTGGCTATGGCTTTCGTTAGAGCCCTGAGATAAAGGGCGTGTTTGTTTCGCTGCAAAAACGCCGCAAAACGCAAGTCGTAAAACTTGTTTTGCATTTTCCGTTGTTTGTTTCGCTGAAAAATAAGTTGCAAATTCAACTCTTCTTTTTCCACTTGCAGTTGCTACAGTTAATTTGTGGTCATGTAAATCTCACTTTTGCACTCATATTTTCCCACTTGCAGTTGCTACAGTTAATTTTGTGGTCATGTAACTCTCACTTGTAGTACACTTACAGTTCAAATAGTTACTAGATAATCATATATAATTTAATATATTAAATATTTAACATTTTAAATAGTGTTCAATTTCTTATTTATTTTTTTATTTTAATCTTTAATTTTTTTATGTTTTTAATATTGTTTTAATATTTAATATTTACTATTTTAATTTAATATTTTTTAATATTTTATTTAATACTTTATTATTTTATTAATACTTATTCCATTTTTTATTATTTTTATTCGAGTTAATATTTTATTATATAGCAATATTATACTTTACTATATATTTAATTATTTATTTTTTAATATAAAAAATTACTTTATTAATATCGTAATATATTTTATTATTATATTAATATTTTTATGTTATATTGTAATAATAATTCAGTATAATAATACTATAATGATAATTTATTATTAAATTATAATTTATATTTTACTTTGTTAATTTTATATTTCTATAATATTACAATAATATTATAGTAAATTTATATTATAATAATTTTCAAGTATTTTTAATATTATAATATTATAACTATATTTTATTATTTTTTGTAATTTTAATATTTATATTTTATTAGTATTCTTAAAATTTTGATTTCTTAAAATTTATATTATTTTTTTTAGTTAATATTTTAGTAATATTTTACTATTTATACTAATATTTTATTAATATTATTGTTATAAATAAATATTAAGATTATTATTTTTTATCTCAAATTTATTAATACAATTTAATTTGCAATAGTAGATTAAATTTATAGTATTTATAATATTTAAATCACTGCTACAGTTAATTTTGTGGTCAACTTTTCCACTTACACTTTTACATTACCAACCAAACCCGTAAAACACAATATATTTTACCATTTACACTTTCACTTTATCAACCAAACACCATAACACAATATACTTTTCCATTTACACTTCACTTTATCAGCCAAACACACGTAAAACACAATTATTTTCTCTGCTACAGTTCACTTTTTCCATTCTCATTTTAACGACTTACGACTTGCGACGTTTTGCATCGAAACAAACAGGCCCAAATTGAGTTTTATCCTAACGATGATGTTTCTTTGGCTCTGCATGGTAAGGAGGGTGTATATATGCATCCCTGGTGCTGGCACTGGGATTGAGGGCTGCCAATGATGAAATTCATCCGCAGTGTCCTGATTTTTGATGAGGTCGTCCCTCTCAGCTGACGGCGGTGGCCTGGCGTATAGTACTGGAGTTTGAAGCCCTCTGTAATTTGTACGCTCCCGAAGCCTGTCAGTGCGAATCTTCAGCGCTGCATACTTGCTAAGGAAGACTTCTCATGGCACACACTACTTTACCCCCCTGAGCGTGTAGAGAAACTTATCATTAATATGGTCGATAGCGACCATGGCATGTGAGATTCTGTGATCCGAGTCTCTGGTCCCTAGGATGTCGAGTCAGAAGACGAGCGTGGGCTATCCCGGTTGCTTGAAACCCGGATGCTGGTTCTCACAGGGGGGACCTTACCCTCTGCCCATGTTGAGGCGAAGTTGAAGAAGCTAACAGCCATCGACTTCAACTGCCGTAATTGGAGTTGGTTATTGAACCCAAACAAACCTCCTGTACTGTCAAGTGTTCAGAGGGTGCCTGAGTCAGATAGGAGCCAACTTGCTCATGAACCCGAGTAAACTATTCGAGAAGAGAATAGTTCCGCCTCCGAGACAGGGGAGCCTACCCAAGGAGTGGGCCAACCGATGTGATTCTAAGGAAGCAAGGGTCCCAGGGGGAGGCTTCCAGCAAGAAGAAGAGGGGTCTAGCTCAGCCTTCGCGCCCCCCCGGCAAGAGATATATTTCTAATTTCTTTAATTTTCTGTTTAGAGAAAATGACACTCAATGCCTAACTTTCTTTTGTAGAAAAAGTGTCGGCTTCTGTTCGATGAATCTGATGAGAAGGGAATGATGAGCTTGCTTGAAGCTATGACCACTTCCCCGTGTTCACTCGTGGTGTAGCCCTCCGTTGAGGTTGATCGGGTTGAATCCCCCAACCGTGGAGCAGGTGCTAGGGGACTTCGCCTGCCCTTGAGGCTGTAGAAGATGTTGCGGGTACGGACGTGGCAACGCCTGCAGGGCTTTCTACTGCTGCGTTGCTCCCTGATGATAAGACTGGGACAGTGACGCCCCCTACTTTGAAAGCCGCTGGGTTTAAGTCTTCTCATAGGGTTGAGAGCGTGGATGCTGCTAGACACCCCCCGGTTGCGGAAGGTGCAAAAATCTTTGGTGGTTTTGACTCCTCAGGGGCTGCCACACAATCCCTTGCGGTATCCTTGGGGCAGACTGACGCTCATCCTGAATTGGGATTGTTCCTCTGAAAGGGGGCTGTAAGAGGTGGCCCTCAGATATGGTGACTTCCTCAGAGGAATTGAGGAACTCAGGCTCTTCCCTTGAAGGAGGAGGCGACACATGAAGAACGAAGCCTTCAGAGTAAACCGTGCGGTGACTTTATTGTTTATTTGCCTATGCACGATATGACTTTGATTTCCTTTTCAGAAGTCAGTACTTATCTTGGAGTTGCTGGATGATCACCGAGACGCCCTGAAGGTGAAGGAGGGCGAGGTTGCCGACTTGCGCCGAGAGATGGAGGGGCTTCATGCCGTGACGATCGAGATTAGTAGGCTGAGAGTGAATTTGTGCTATGAGGTGACGGCTCGCTCGAGTTGGGAAGAAAAGTTGACGCGGCTTAGGGAGGAGCTAGGGAAGATGGGTTCGAAGTTGTTAGAGGACTCTGAGCTGCAGCAAAGAGAATCTGCACTGCTGGCTGCTCAGCAGGCCCTTGAAGAGATGCGTCAGCGTGCAGAAGAGCGGAAGCTACCCTGAGGTCCAAACGAGACGTATTTGAAGAGACGATGGAGCATCTCAAAGATGACTTGAGTCGAGCGCAGATTGCCCACGATAAAACAGAAGCACGTGAGCAAGAGGCTATAGCTGATTGCCAACGCACACTGAAGGTGTTTAAATTCAAAAAATATAACAAGAAATATAAAGAGGGTACAAAGATGAAAAACGTGGGGCGCCTCCGAAGTATTCGCTCGACATCGGGTCCTCTCTAAAGGGGGGAAGTCAGGCTTCTCTTGGGGGCGGAGCTACCCACGCTGCCGAATTAGAGGCCCCACAAGATACTCCCTCTAGGGATGCAACGTCCCTGACGTCGGCTCCTGTGTCGATCGCGTCTGACACGGAGCGGGCGGTCAATGTTAGCTTTGCTATGGTCGTGGAGAGCTCTCCGAATGCTCCGTCCGTCGATGTTGCGCTTCCAGCGGCGATCCTCCGACCGGCGGCCCCTGAAGCTAGGTACGTGAACCAGGATGTCGTCAATAAGGTGGCTATTCCGGCTACTACTTCCGAGGCCTCTCAAGAAGGCAAAAGCCAAGTGAGTGATTGAGAGCTTGTCCCTTTTTCTCTTTTTTGGTTGATTGTAATGATCTGGTGTAATCATTCGAAAAGAAATAGTTGAGTTTTGGGTTCCACCTCTTTTGAAAATCTTATTCCCTTTGTGCTTTAAGGCCATCGCGGGTGCGGGTCCAACATGTTTCCGTTCATCTTCAAGCTCAGTGGTCGGTAGTCTGAGGAATAGCTTCCGGAGGCTGGGGACGTCTCTCCGCTCGCTTAGGTTTTGAGGAGGCTCATGCTTCAGGCGAGGAGCCGCCCGAGGAGATCTAGGGGTCCAGGCCTCAGAGAAGAGTGGCGGAGGTGAAAATAGATCTGGATGATGAGCCTAAATCGTTGTTGGACTCCTTAAATGCCTGGCAAGAGAAGGTGATCGTAGGGGAGCTCTCAGGAATTCCCAGGCTGGCTGGCCCTGTAGAGCTCGAGTTGCTCGACCTCTTAACCTCACAGCTGGATCGTAACCTAATTGCTCATAATCCGATTGTGCAGGTCATAAGAAGAGAGTAGATGGCATCCTTAAAAAAGGTCGTGAACTGCTAGAGGCAAGTTCTTCGTGAGGAAGGAGAAGAACGAGCTTGAAGAGAAACTTTTGAACCGGCTTTTGGAATTGCAGAAGGCGTTGGAAGAGGTGTCGGATCTTCAGGAGAGGATAAATTCCGCCCAGTCGGAGATCCTCTTACTTGGGGAGCGAGTCGACATGGGCTGTTCTGAGAAGTTGGCGCTCACGTGAGCTCCGAACTGTACGGAGTAACTTGGAGGGTCGTGACAAGATAG